>VWZK01013494.1:56923-82904 GCA_013396935.1 Baryphthengus martii | reverse complement strand
ACGGCTTCCCGTAGGAAGCCGGGGCCTGGGTGGGGGCGCCCCAGCTGTGCCCCGTCCCTGCCCCGCTGGAACCGGCCGATCCCGGTCCCAACTCGCCGTAATTTTGAATTTTGGCCTCCGGATGCACCAAGGCGCTGTTGCTCCCCTCGGCTTTCGGAAAAGATTGAGCGACCGAGTGCACGGTGGCGGCGGCGGCGACGGGGACTCTGGCGAAGCGGAGGTCCTGGTCCCCTGGAAACTGGACAGATCCCGTGCCCTGGTAACTGCTCGTCTCCCCAAGGTGGCTCACGGAGCCCAAGAAGGTCCTGCTTTTCCCCAGCGGTTGGGCAGAGGGTTCTAGTAGCGTCTGGCCCGAATTCAGCTCCTCGGCACCAAATCCCCCCTCGGAGCCTTCGGCGCTGTAAGTCCGGGAGGAGCGGGACCGGCCGTAGTCGGCGGCTCTCGAAGGCCGGTGCTCGTGCGCGGCGTGGCCCAGCGGCTCCGTCTCTTGCTGGGAAAAGAGCTGCAGCAGAGCGGCCGTCACGGCCGGGTTCAACTCTTGGGCGGCGCCGGAGAGATCGCCTTCGGAGAGAGGCGGCGGCGGCGGAGGTCCCGGGGGCTCGGGGGGTCTCTTCTCTGGTGGGAGAATGCGAGGAGGACAGGCTGTGGAAGGGTTACTGCTTTTAAACACCGTCTTAAAACATCACGCGAGCAAAGAGATAAAGACATTTATAGGAACAATAAAATAAAATATGAAACCCGACGGCCGACCGAGGGAGTCCGCTCTCTGATACGCTGGGAAAGAGGCGCAGAGCCTTCAATGCCAGCTTTCCTCGGCAGATCAAGGCACACGTTCCTCAACGGTGTCCCCGAACTCACCCTGCCCCTTTTCCCCCTCCACTCCCCCCCAACTAGTCGGCAACAGCTGTCCTGACACACGGGCACCCGCCGAGGGAATTCCCGCGCTCGGATCAAAGGAATGCCGGGCGGGAGGCAGATGTGGAGCCGCGTGACGGCACGTGCTCCCCAAAAGCCGGGGCTCTCCCGCCGCAGAGGGTCGCTGGGCGCCGATGGAGCCTGCTTTAGAAAACGGGAAACCAAAACCCAGCCCCAAACCCGCCCGTCCCAGCTCCTGACTGCGCCCAGGACAGACCGAAGGGAGCGGGTGCACCCTCTCCTGGCCCCTCTCTGCTTCCCACCGGAGCCGGCGCCGCTTCAACCTGTTTGAAAAGTACATTTCCAGCCCAAAACAAACCTCAACCCACAAGTATTTGCATCCAGACTGTCCTGGAACATGAGAAAAATCCTTCTGTTCCCACCCCATCCCCTTCTCTCCCGGTCCCCCCCCAAATCAGCCCTGAAGTCACAAGGATTTTCTGCTTCCTACAAGAAGGAAGCTCCCCTCACCCCACTACGCTCTCACCGCTGCAGGTTCCCCGCTCTGGAGGCGGCGGGGAGAACAAAGCAGCCCGGTGAGGAGGTGGGAAAGGCGAGTGGCTGGAAATGCCACTGTCAAGGGGAGAACGCGGCTTCCCGGGGGGCCCTTCGCTCACAAAACCTCCTGACTCCTGCCGAGCAACACAACTGCACTGACTCCACCTCCTCCATCGACCCAGGGATCGGCTACGGGGCAATTAAAGTTCTCACTGGCGATGACGTAAGAGGCCACGAACGCCTTGCTGGAATCAGATCCTCAAAATCATTTGCAAAACTGGTTATTAAAAAGGTCAAACTTTATTGTGAAAACCAGTAGTCTTCCAGGACCACCCCTCCACCCGTATCAGTCAGTCCAACTTTAAAACTAGATTGTATCGAAATCCAGAAAAAACAATCTTCAGGTAAATTATTATTCTTTTTTTTTTTTTCCAAGCCAAGCTGATTGGGGGACAGCATATCATTTAAAATAATTATAAACAGAGAACAAAGTTATTTAATTGAATCTGCTCTACAATAACCTAGTTATCTTCCAGTACTAGGGCAACAACAACAAAAAAAAAAAGAAAAAAAAGGAAAAGCACGATCACAACTGGCTCGTGGTGGGCGGGTGTGTTGAAGGCACGAGAACACAGCACGTTCAGCTACATTGCAGAGGAGTTGGGTATCGGGCCAAAAGAGGCTCCCCGGAGAGTCTGAGACATACTCAGGAGGCGCTTCTACAATTTGGTGAGGTCGTCACAGGATGTTGCTAATAATTCGGAAGAAAATCAACAGAAAGAAAACAAAACAAAAAAAGACATGGAGACATTTACACTCACCTTTCGGAAAGGAAAGCCCAGAGTTCACCGATACGAACGGGTCTTTTAAAACGCGCCGCTCGACAGGAACCGGCGCCCGGCTCCGCGAGCGGCTGAATTTCGAGACGCGTCGGCCAACTCTACGGCTACGCCGAAGCCGGACGCGCCAGCCTCTTACGTACGCGGCTGCCACCACCCCTCCCTTCCGGCACTCTCCGGTCTCACCGTCTTTAAAACCATCTCTGCACCTTTTCGGTGCTTTAATTAATGTTTTTAAAGAGAGAGCAGGAAGGGAATGGGGATGAAAAAAAAATAGAGAGGTGGAGCGAACAAGGATACGGGAAAATCTGCGGAGATTCAGCGTCCTGTAGAAAACACCTACCTGAAGGTGTAAACTCACATCTAGGGGTGTTTAGAGGAAGACTTGACCCTTTCATTTTGGGGCAAACCCCTGTAATCTCCACTGACCCGTTCACAGGGGAGCACTAACGGGTTTGACACGTTGCGAAGCGGAGTCACCGGTATTTGTGATTTGGGGCTTTTTTTGTTGCGGTTGTTAAAGCCTCCTGAGCAGTCCAGCACTTACCACAGGGAGCGGGGCAGGGTCTCAAATCTTGACATCTGAGGCTGCGCCACCTTCTCGGCCCCTTCTCCTCCTCCCACCCACACCCCGCTGCCTCCCTTCGCCTCGGTGAAACCAGAGACACTCGCACGGAAAACTTTTAATGGTTCGAACGAGCGCGGAGCAGCGGGTCAGGATTATTTACCTGTCGTTTCCTCCGGATGCACCGTCGGGGTTTTCCGGGGCCCCCGCTGCTCGTTGCTCTTCTCCCCGTTGCTCTCCTCCAGGGTTATGACGGGCTCCTGGCTCTTCATCAGCTGACTCAGCAGAACGGCCAGCACGTTCTGCATGTCTCCCTGAGCGCCGGCCGCTTCTGGAGTCGCCGGCTCCTCCGGTAGCTGGGTCTCCGCGGGTGGCTCTTCGATGGCTTCCTCCGCCGCCGCTGCCGCCGCCGCCGCCTGAGACTCGTGCTGCTGAGCTGTGGCTTCTGTCAGAGCGTTGATGGACTGGTTGAGAGCCTCCAGCTGCTGCTGCATCTCGGGGTTCGAGTGGACGTTCAGCAGCTGGGCCATCTGCGGGACGCTCAGATCGGTCTGGCTCTGCAGCAGGTTGAGGAGAACGGCGAGTTCGCTCTGGTTCAGCTGCTGGGTGATCTCTCCAAGGCCGGCTGCAAACACGAGAAGCGTCACAGGAGGGTCAGGCAGAGCTACACCATGAGGGTTTGTAACCGTGACACCGCGGGTGCCAAGGAGCACCACTCCTCCGTGTTCCAGGGAGACTTTACTGTGGCCTTTCAGGACTCTAAAGGGCCTATAAGAAAGGTGGGGACAATCTTTTGATGGGGACAGACTTCTGAGCTGGGCCTGTTGGGACAGGACAAAGAGGGGTGGTTTCAAACTAAGAGAGGGAGATTTAGATTGGAGAGAAGGGAGAAATTGTTGGTGCTGAGGGTGGTGAGAGCCTGGCCCAGGTTGCCCCGAGAGGTGGTGGCTGCCCCATCCCTGGCCCCATCCCAGGGGAGGTTGGATGGGGCTCTGAGCAACCTGCTCTAGTTGCAGATGTCTCTGCTCCCTGCAGGGGGGTTGGACCAGATGACCTTGAAAGGTCCTTCCCCATCCAAATCAGTTGCTAATTCTCTGATGCCCAGCTGGGGGAAGCCAGGGAGGCTCCAGGAGGAGGATTCTAGGAGGGTTTGCTCAGGTTTCCACCACCAGCTTGCCCCCTCCAGCCCGCGCTGCTCTGAGCAGCCCTGCAGCAGCACCCCGTGGCACGGCTCACACACTGCACTCCCCCAGGGCTAGTACTGGCCCAGCTCTGGGAGCCACACAGGGGAGCTCCTCCCCTACCCCCTCAAACCCACCAACAAAACCACTCGTTCAACCAGCTCAGTTGAGCTCAACTTACCCGAGGGCATCCCAAGAACCAGACCCTGGTGGCCAAGGCCACCACCAGCCACGCCAGCAAGTCTGAGGACGTGTGATGAAGGTGGAAATGCCCAGCCCACCCCAACAGCCACCCCAGCAGGGGGTCTGGTAGCAGCTCAGTCCCTCCCGGGGCCTCTGCTCACCCAGGGAGGGGACCAGAAGCCTTTCCCTCTCACCCCAGAGAGCGGGTTTCCCGGGATGGAGCCAAGCTGCTGTTTGGGAGGGAGGAAGGGCGTGTGCCACTGATGCGGCAAAAGAAATTAGGTCAAGCAGGAGGCGATTCCTTGCCAAAAGCTGGCCTGGGATCACAGAGGACTCTGTCCTGACCTGTAAGTATCTGGGTTAGACTAAAATACAACCCTCGAGTGTCACCACCCCGTCCCTTCACACCGACACCGGCTTCCCAAGTCAAACTTTCTGGGCAGAAGGGTACAAACGTTCGGTTTCAGAAGCTTAAAACGAAGCTCCTCTTGCTGGTAGACAGCTAAGAACGTGCCACTCACTTATCTCAGCTGTTCGTTAATCCAACCACCACCTTTTGTCCATCTGCCATGTTTCATTGAACACATGGATTGTGCATTCCCTGGAGCAAGAACTGTCTTCCTCATTACTTGTCACTACATTTGACACAAAGGAAGCTTCAGCCCAAATCTGGGGTTTTATCAAGCTTCTGCAGAACGGGCAGGGTGATCTGGACGGCTTTGGATCTCTCTACATTCCCAGGAATCAAAATACAGCCCTTCCCATTATCTTCTAGACACAGGGAGGCTGGTCAGAGTTTTGGAAACAGCGCACGAGTCCTGGTCCTGAAAATCTTTGCAACCAAGCGATCTTTTCTAGAACAAACCAAGCGCAATACCGTACACTTTCGCCCACCAGTCACTAGCTCAGGCCTCATCTTTAGATAATGATTTGACCCACAGCTCAAAACTCGAGCTCATTTGCACACCCACGACACGGCTGTGCCTTCCAGCCCGTTACCTGCTACTTTGCTGGCCTAAGTGACCCGGTGCCTCCTTTCCTTACCCCCTTGGAACCAACAGCTCACAGAACAAACTCCCAGGCAGCTCACCTTCTGAAGACCGGCCAGAACACTCTGCAGCCAGTAGTTTTCACAGCAGAGGAGAATAAAAATGGGGAAAAAAATAGAGGATGGGAAGAGGCTGGAATGCCCTTTCTGAAGAAATAGAGGTGAAAGAACCAGCCTGGCTTGAAAACAGACAGAAAATAATCCTCCCACACCCAGACCAGCAAGAGCAGAGAGGTGAGGTATCAGGGGAAGCTTTTACAGACCAGGCTGGGCACTGACCTACGGCATCTCCAGCAGCAGACTCGGGTTTGAGCTGGGCAGGCTGTGGGTGCACAGGGCTGCTGTTGTTTTTGACAGTGTCTGTGCTCGTAACAGAGGTAGTTTCTTTCCGAGAAACTTTTGATAGCGGCGGCTCCTCCACGGCGACCCCGCTCTGCCGCTGCCGCCGGCGCTTCTTGCTCCACAGCTCGTGGCAATCCTGCCAGTGGGGAAGGCTGGAAGAGAACAAGGCTCAGCAGTTAAAACAAGGCAAAAAAAAAAATAAAAAAAATCATTTATACCCCAAAGAAAGTTGTTAGTGCTGTAAGAGAAGCCCAGATGTTCCTCTGACTGCAACCGTTGCTATTAGCCGGGAAGGGGAAAGTCCTAGAACCAGGAAAGGCAGTGTCAGTGCCTGGGAATCATTTCATGTGCCCTGGGAGCTCAGCCCTGAACGGACTGGGTTAGCCCAATCAACCCAAGTCTACCAAGCTTTGAGAGTCTGGTGGCTTTAAGAAAGCACCTTGACTTGGCTTTATTGCCTTTATGTCTGAAGTAAACAGGACTCTCCAAAGCCGGCGCTACACTTTGCACAGCGCGGCTGGAGCAGAGTTTTATAATCTGCTTGACTGGAGCAGGAGAAATGAGCTGCAAACAGCACAACACTGCTCAAAAGCCTCTTCTAGTCAGTTAATGAGCAGCACAAACGAGGCCTGGCCAGGCTTCCGTGGCAGAGAGGGCAGGGATACACCACAGGTTACTCTTGCACATCTTCCAACAGTTTTAGAGCATCTTATAAGAATTTAACCGAGCTTTATAAAACCTGCCATCAGGCAGAAAACCAACAGGACAGGAAGAGTTTTCTGCTCAGCTACATAACAAAACGCAAGGGTAGAGTTGAGAAAAGAGCCCAGAAATCATAACTTAATTCTTACTGAAAAAAACAAACCCCCAAGGCCAAGCCAGTGGCTCCTTTCCAAGATCACCAGCAGAGCCCATCACTGTGGAGGGGACCAGCTGGAACTTACTCTGGAGGTGCCATCTTGCTGAGGTCAACATCCTTGAGGAAGTCGCTCTGCAGGGCCTGCTCCGCTGTGCAGCGCTTGCCAGGGTCCAGCGTCAGCATGTGGTCCAGCAGGTCGAGAGCGGCCGAAGGGATGCTGCCGAGAGAGCGGGAAACGGGGCTGAGCTCAGGGCTGTTCTGAAGGAGAACAGGCCCGTTTTCAGAGACGCCTCAGGCCTAAGAGGTGTCAAAAATTTATTCCCACGTGCTGCAGCAGCTCAGAGATGGAGAGAACAGGCATCGGATACTCGCTATTTGCGGCCTGATTTTTGCCATGTATGAAGAGCAGCTCTGCTGCGAACCCCACAAGATCATCACACAACTACACCCTCCCTGCAGAGAGCACGTCTCTCAAAGTCAGCCGCCCTCGGCGCTGGGAGAACAGCGGGCTGCCAGGCTTTCCAGAGCAGACCCCAGCTAGAACTATCACAAGCATACAGGGAACCCCTCCAGAAGGCAGATCAGATATTTAGTGACCTCGTTCCAGCTTTCCCCAGATGGGAGAAGCCCTCCTGGAGAGGGTTGTCCGAGAGCAGGAGGGCTGGAAGAAGAAGGGCTGCCTCATCCTGTCAGGTAGCTAGAGCCAAAGGCCAGCAGATGAATCACACCACCCAACGGGCGGCCACAACCCCCACCCAGCCGCTCATCCTCTCTTCTCACAACACTCACAAGGAGAACTCCTCACGCAGGCGCCTTCGGTATTGCTTCTTCGGTTTCATAGTGTTGAAATAGGGCAACTTGATGACATCCGGCCACACCGCTGGGCAGGGGCTCCCGCAGAGCCGGCTGAGGACCAGGAAAGCAGAGCAGGATCAGCAGATGGAACACAGCTAGGAGGAGAGTCACCAACCCCAGGGAAAACGTTCCTTTTCTAAAGGACAATCCAGGTCTGGGCACACTTCAGTGAGGATTCCATAACCCTCAGGTTAAAATGGAGGTATCAGGAAGAAGAATCATAGAATTCTAGACTGGGAGGGGTTGGAAGGGACCTCTGGAGATCATCAAGTCCAACCCCCCTGCCAGAGCAGGATCCCCCAGCGCAGGACACACAGCAACAGATCCAGGGCGGGTTGGAAATCTCTAGAGAAGGAGACTCCACCACCTCTCTGGGCAGCCTGGGCCAGGCTCCGGCACCCCCACAGCAAAGAAGTTTCTCCTCCTGTTGAGATGGAACCTCCTGGGTTCAGCTTGTCCCTGTTATTCCTTGTCCTATCCCACAGGAAAGAGCCTGGCCCCTTCCACTTGAACCCCACCCCTCAGCTTTTTCTAGACAGGAATCAGCTCCCCTCTCAGGCTTCTCTTCTCCAGCCTCAACAGCCCCAGGGCTCTCAGCCTTTCCTCACAGGAGAGATGCTCCAGTCCCTTCATCATCCTCACAGCCTCGATTGGACTCCCTCTGGTATTTCCCTGTCCCCCTCGAACTGGGGAGGCCCAAACTGGACACAGTATTCCAGGTGTGGTCTCACCACAGCAGAGCAGAGGGGGAGGAGAACCTCCCTCCACCTGCTGGACACAGTTTTCTTCATGCCCCACAGGAGACCATCAGGAAGAGGGAAAATCCACAATGAATTTTCAGCGTGAGATGCAATTTAGGTTCAATTTTGCACTTTGTTTACAACAGCCAAGTTTTCTGAGGTAGCCACTCCGGCTGGCAGGCACGGCCACCAAAACCCTACCCATTCCCATCTGGAGTCACAGCCAATTGCCGGCCCTGTTAGGGAAAGAGGGCTCCTAACAGCCAGGCTGTGTGCGCGAGCAGCTTCGGCAGCACCTCTGCTCGCAGGCGTGCGGGCGCAACGCTTTACCTGATTAATTCAAGCTGAGCCAGTTCCAGATTGGCTTGAAAAATAGGCTTCTTTGTAAACAGTTCCCCGAGGATACAGCTGGAAAGAGGAAAAGCAAGAGGTCACGACAGCAAACCCTGGGGACGGTCGTTTGAACACTGCAGCGGTTCTGTTCGGGGGCGGCTTTGCCTGAGGAGAGTTATTTGCATCAGGGCTTGTAGTTGAGAACTGACAAACTAACCTGTGTGTACAGAGTCCCCAGCTCCACAGCTGGGAAATAACCCTCACCAGTAGGCACAGGCTCCACGTTTTAACTCTTTGCAGGGAAGGGAGGATGTGGTAATAACATGACAAAAAAACAACCCCCAACCAACACAAGCCAACCAGGCACTTATTTTCCTCCAGATTCAGCCCATTTCTCTGTTTGGCTTTATCAGGGGATATCTGCCGGTCCAAACCAGCCTCAGCTGCCAGCAGCCGAGGGCTCGTCGCTGCCGAGCACAGGCTATCGCCTCGTGCGCGCCACCGTACCCACACCCAACGCCGCTACAGCTGGAAGGGAAAGAAGAGAAGGAGGGAGGGGACAGCTCTGACTCATTCAGGCCTTAACATCTGCCCTGAAGCCTCCTGACAGGGGTAACAATCGGTGCCACGAACAGCTGTGGGGTGACGTGGGCACCCAACGGCAACCGGACCTCGCAGCCGGAGCCGCCAGAAGGAACTACCAGGCTCGTAGAAACCTTTGTTGTTTGGGTACTAAGCTCTGCTGGAAGTTCACCTGGGAGTATCACCACGGGAAGTACACATTTTGAGAAATCCAGCCCCACTCCTGAATGCTGAATCTTCCAGACTCTGGTTCTGAATCTCTTGGAAAACTTTCTGGTTTGTGGCTGAACTTGCCCAGACTCCTCCCACTCACAGGGCTCCCTGCACTACTAGAAACCTCAAATCTCTGCTTCAAAAGGTTTTCTAGATCTAGCTGGGAAAAAAACAATAATAAAATAAATAAATAAATCAGATGGCAAACAGGAATCTGAAGAGGTTACAGAAGAGTCTCTCTCAGGTCACTAAAGCCCAGACCGGAGCTCTGGCCAGCACAGAAGTTGTTCATCGCCACTCGTCGGTGTGGTTTTGAAACAGTGAGAACAGACACTTCTAATGCTCCCACGTGGCCTTACCAAGAAAACTCAGAGACCACCCTCCCTTCGAACCACTCGATCCCTCTGCTGCGGTTCAGCCCCCAGAGGACAAAAGGTGCAGGAGACACTCACCCACAGCTCCAGACATCTATGGCCGGTGTGTAACGCTCCTCCCCAAGCAGCAACTCTGGAGGTCGATACCATAACGTAATGACTTTATTTGTGTACGGGCGGCTGGAAGGCAAGATACAAACAGAACCTGAGCCACCAAACCCTTACCAACGGGGATTTTGACTTCCAAACTACTTCCAGTTCAGCCTGTCAGCGGAAGCAGTGGGGTCCCAAGGGCCTCGACTGCCACTGCTGCTGCCACAGCTCGATAAAGCCGGTGGGATAGCGCAGATGTGACAGGGCTGCCCGTGTGCACACGGCGGTTCAGCTGGAGGTACCCAGGACTGAAAAATCCTGACCTGTGACTCAACAGGGACCGAGCTCAGAGCAGAGCGTGCTCTGTGGCAGGTCCATGGCAAGCAGAGAAGATGCTTTGGTCCCTTATCGGCTGATAAGCTGCATTTTTCCAACAGCTGGAGCTGCATTATCCCGCTCACGCTGGAAATCATTTCTCAGGCAGTGCCAGGACTTCCAGGCAAAGGGACCATGTGGATACGGAGAAGAAAGGAACTTATCCCACCTACGTAAGCCGTTTCCCCTTCCTCCACCCCACCGCGTCTCACCTCTCCTCTGAGCTGTAGAGTCGGGCGAGTCCAAAATCTGCAAGTTTGATTTGCCCACTGAAAGACAAAAAACGATCACGGGTTTGAAGCACAGCTGGGTAAGAAAATCCCCCCCAGGTAGCAGAGAGGCCTAAACAAAGTTATGTTTGCAGTGGGCACTTTTGGACAAGCCAGTTTTCTTTTTCCAGATCCTATTTAGTGCTTCAAAGAAACTAAAAAGAAAAAAAAACAACAAACCAACCAAAAAACCCCACAATAATTCAGTCTCGTCTCCCTGACAAACCCTTCCCAGCGTCCCAGAGAGGTTTTTGAGATGGACATCCAGAGATGCGGACGCAATTGCGCGCAGTATTATTCCTACTGGCTCAAAGTTTTCTTATAGATGTCCAGATAAAGACTTGAAAACTAACAATAAATGAATAATTCAAGTATTCTGTGCCGAACCGTGTTGCTGCTGTCTAGAGAAGAGAGGGCACTCGTGGAGAACTGCTTCCTCCTGCCTTACCCCTCCGTGGTTTCTCTGCACACAAGCACTTCCAATCAATGGCATTTTTGCCAGAAAAACCAGAGAGACCCAGTGTGCACCGAGACCCGTGTGCTTTAAGCCAACACAAAAAAAAGTTAACTGCAGGGAGCTACAAACGTTGAGCAGAGGCCTCGTGTGGAGAGGCTCTGCCAGTGAAGCAAAGGGTTGTGAGGGTGAAGACCCCAAACCATCTGCACTCAGCTCAGAAATGTATCTATTCCCAACTTACCTGTTGTTCAATAAGATGTTGGAGCACTTGATATCTCGGTGAAGGAAATTCTTTTTGTGACAATAATCCAGACCCTCCATTAACTGTTTCATGAAAGACTTGATATGGTCCTCTGAGAAATGTACCAAGCCAGATTCTAGCAGCCCCATTAGGTCATGGTCCATGTACTCAAACACAAGGTAAAAGGCACCTGGTGTAATAAAGAGAGAGAGGATTCAAGGTGAGAGGGGAGCTAAGGAAAAAGGAGGAATGAAAATAGATTCAATTGTTGAAATATTCTTTTTTTTGGTGCACTGTTGAGTGTGTCCTATTGGCGGTTTGTTTTTTTTTCTGACGTGGTTCTGTGATGTTTAGGGTTTTCTGGGCATCACAGAAGATTTTTGTTTTCCTCAAGGGGAGAAAAAAAACCCACAAACCAACTGAGTAGCCCTTCCAATGTATCGAGCCAACATCTGAAATCAAAATATGCTCCCAAAATAAATTCCTTTGAAAACCTGGTCACATCCACCTGTTTTGTTTTTAGTTCCAAGCAAGTTTGTTG
Organism: Baryphthengus martii; assembly: GCA_013396935.1. Classification (NCBI taxonomy): domain Eukaryota; kingdom Metazoa; phylum Chordata; class Aves; order Coraciiformes; family Momotidae; genus Baryphthengus; species Baryphthengus martii. The sequence continues at coordinate 71,401 of VWZK01013494.1, read as the reverse complement.
AAGAGGTTGCTGCTATGCGTGGCTCGTGGTGTTCCCTTCTCTCTCACTAATTGAAACTACACCTAAATTCTACCTTTGTCCTTCTGGAAATTTCAGTGCATCTTGTTTGTCTGTGACAATTCCCTTCACAGCCCCAGACCAAAGCTGGTGGGGTCAGAACCCTCTTCTTCCCCAGTGACAGCCAACAGAAAACTTTTCACACTATTAGTGTGTTGCCACTAATTAGTGTTAAAAGTGACTTTGTAAAGGCTTTTTTTTTTTTTCCTCAAGACTGCTCTTTTGTGACTCTGCAGGAATGCAACGCATCCTTTTAAGCCTGAGTCTGCCTCTGCCCTGCAGGGCGGCAACAACTTTTAACTGGAATCCATCCTTTGATGCAGGGCCAAATCCAGATGCCAAACTTACTGGAACTGCATCTCGAGGAGGAAGGCAAAGAATAAAGTCTAAAAAAAAAAAAAAAAATCTAAACTCTGGTGTAAAGTCTTACACTCAGAATAAGCAGGTGGAGTTGCATCACCTCTCCAGCTAATTGAAACCACACCCAAATCCTACCTTTGTCCTTCTTGAAATCCAGTGCATCTTGTTTGTCCGTGACGATTTCCTTCATGTTAACAACGCTGCGGTGGATCAGCTGCCGAAGGATCTTGATCTCGCGGATGGCCGTGATGGGGAAACCCTCCTTCTCGTTGTCCAGTCGCACCTTCTTGAGAGCCACCAGTTCACCTGCCGGGAGACACTGGTGTCACAGCCCGGGCACAGCTCTGGGGGTTGCCAGGGGGGAGCTGTGACGAGCAGAGTCAACAGCCACCGAGCAGCAGCAGAGGCAGCTTTAGTTACCACCCTACTCCTCCTTGCTAAAGCTGAAGTTATCACCCCGACAGCTCCAGACAGCTGACACCAGTGCTCCTCCTACTCTGCTTCAGTGGGAAGTCACACAGGTGAACGTTCACTCGCCCCTTTCACCAGCTCGGCTACGACATGGCCCGGCGACGGCACGTTTAAAAAGCCGGGGTTCATTCGGCATCAAGGGCTGCCAGAGGCCGGACCCACCACGACCAGCTGGGCACCAGCTCACGCTCACCAGGATTTCAGAGCTTGAGTTCTTTGGTCTCTTTTGAAAACACCCGACGTGAATGTTTATCGAAGGCCTGGAGCCATTTCCAGCGCTCCAGGCACTCGCCGTTAACCGGCAACACCGCTAATGCCGGGGTGGGTTGTTCCCCCACGAAGCGGAGTCAGTCGGAAGCGGCCGGGCACTCTTACCTGTGTCCTTGTCCTTGGCTTTGTACACCTGCCCATATGTCCCTTCTCCAATAATCCCAATGATATCGAACTTGTCCACGCAACGCTTCCCCCAGTCGCTTTCCGTCTGTCTCCTTTCCCCGTACCGAGGACAACAGATTCTGAAAGAGGGAAGAGGATGGTGAGATGCCCGAGCGCTGCCCCTCACCTGCCATCACACAAATGGATAAAAAAAATAAAAATTAAAATCTGTTAAAACTCTTCTAAAGTCTCACTAGTGGAGCTTTTCACTTCACTCGTGCATTTATCGGCGGCAGACGGATAATGAGCAACCCACTGCTCCTCCTGGGGAAATAAGGAGTGCAAACTGGATATTACACCACCTTAATTCTACAGATTGAGGCAGCACAAGTGTTTTGCTACAGCCTCCCTGAGGCACACACAGATTTCTACAAAGATCTCATTATACACTTTTAACCGAGAGCACCTTGAAGGAAACCAAACTGGTGTCTTTATCTAAAAAGATACCAAAGTGTTAAGCTACAGTAGGACAAAAAAAAAAATTAAAAGAAAAAAAAAAAATCAACCTTTGGAATCTTTTGCAGAAACATTGGACCTTTGATTTTTATCTAAACCAGCTCAGCAGCACTCTGTGTCCCTTGCTCCTTTGACAAATGCATAAATTCTGTTCTCAGGGTAGTTCTGCACGCCCTGCAGCGTGACCGGTACTTCAGCCGTGCGTGGAGAAAAGGTGTGAGTCTCCTGTTTGGAATAACCAATTCCTGGAAGCACCACAAGTTAAAGTCATATAGGGACACTCCTCAGGAGGTTTCTTTGGCCTGCAGGCTATAAGGTAACTCAGAAGGTGAGGGAGTTTTCAGGGCAGCTGTGGTTGGAGATGGGAATACGACACGCTCTGGCCGTTTCTGCCACTGAAAGAGTCAAAGCGGAGGCCAAGAGAACCCGTCACGGCTCCAGCACAACGCCCGAGCCGTGGTCCCCGTTGGGTGCACAATGTACACAACCTCCCCTTGGTCCTGGACTGCTGTTAATTCTCAAACAGACAGGACAAGCGGCCTTCAACTGTGCACGGTCCAAATATGAAACAACTCCCAGGAACAGTCAATATGCTGTGAGAAAACACAAACGCCAGCTCGTTTTCTCCACGCGTCGCCTCCCTCAATAGAGAGAGTACCCAGTCGAGCCTGGGGACAGCAGAATCTTGATACAGCTGAACTAAGTCTGGCTAAAGATTGTCAGTAATTGCACTTTAAGTGTTCTCCCCATCCCATAAATGGTGGGAGGCTGCTGAGAGCTGGCAAAGCAGGGGCCAGATCGGATTTTGCCGCACTCCGAGAGGCGCTGGCTCCGCAGAGAGCGCGGGATGCGCAGGCAGCTCACGCGTGAGCGCTGCCGGGCACGCCAGGACTCAAAACTTTGGAGAACTAGACCGGTATCTGTGTAAAACAACAGGAAAAAAGAACAACAAAACAATAAAAAGAGAAAGAAAAAGCAAGCAAGTCTTACTTTGGTCTCTTTTTGAACGGTTGCTGAGGTGGTGTGGCTGCCTTTGGTTCCGGGGAGTCAGGAGGAGATGGATCCCCTCCAGGGAGCTCTGGAGGGAGCGGGAGGTCCGTGAGTAAGTGTCGTGGTCTCTGCTCTCTATCTTTCTTCACAGGTTTTGGAGGAAGAATCTCTTTTGGACTAAACTCCGAAAAGTTAATACAATACAAAAGTCAGATTCAGCAGGCGACTAACAACCCGACCAGCCCTGCGGCAGCACAACGGCGCTCACGTCCAGAGCGTAAAGGTAGAAGCCCAAAGTTTAACAAAACAGCCTTAAATTTTACAGTCGTGACACATCAAGAGACCAAGAGCATTAGGTTTGACCCCTCACCTTCAAACACACACACAGCTCTTGCAACTAGAGCTTGTTCAGTCTGCATAAATAAGTAGTTACTCTGAGTTTCCTGCAAGAGTTAAGGTACCAGCCAGGATCCACGTTCCAGCTCTGACTTCCTCTATTTAGTCCATTTATGGTGTGGGACTTGTTAAGGACCTTTAAAAATGCAAACAAAAAACCCAAATTTCTCTACAGAAGTAACTTCCAGCTTCTCAGCAAGGGCTGAAACGTAGCTCTGACTTGTGGGCTGAGAAACCTAAAGCTGACTTTTTAAAAACCAAACTGAATCACCAATCGCTTCAGAAGTTTGGTTTAAACCGTCAGCAGGACCCAGCTTCTCCCCGGTGTGTGCAGCGGGGAGAATTCCTAGGGCTGAACTGTCAGGAATTCTTCTCCACGCTAATCTCTGCTTCACTGGGAAAAGAAAAAGACAAAGAGGTTCAGAGAACTCCCCAGGTTCGTTTTTAGGGCAGGCAGCAGGAGGTTTGCTGTTTGGCAGCATCACCAGCCAGGTCTAACGCTCCAGCACATCAAAGAAGGGACAGAAGTAGGGCATTTTCCTAATTTTTTTTTATTAGACGCTGCCTAATCTGCAAGACAACCTTGTGGAGAGCTCTCCAGAGGAAAGCTCTGGCTGACCACGCTACTGCCAGCGGTGCCTATCCTAGAAATACGACGACTGGGAGAGCTGCACAGGGTGTTAGGCCTCAGAAGAGGTTCCTCAAGGAAGGATCTAGAGAGTCAGAGCCTGCAGCCGCACGTGGGAGGCCAGGGAGCTTGTTCCAACAGAACACTGGCTCCTGGTTGCACCTGAGTATCTAATCTACGTGCTAAGCTCGAGCCTTTTGACCACCTCAGAAAGATCCAGGCTTTCTCCAGGCACGCAAACGCCAACTTCTTCACAAGGCTTCTTAGGAAGGGCCAAGGGGTGTTTGTTGGTGTAACCTGCAGGTGCCCAGCCTCCCAGGAGCTCCTTTCTCTCCCTCTTACCAAACACTGACCGGGTTTCTCACCGTCACACCGCTAGCTGTGCTTCGTTAATCTATTTGTGTATCAGCACTAGCGCTACTGGGAGGTTGCTGTGACTTTAATTACCCTGGAACATTTCACCAGGACCTCTCTGCAAAGTGAGAAAGCCAAACAGCCCCTTCAGAGCTGCCCCAGCAGAAACACGACAAAGCGCAAACCGCCGGCTGCTGAACAAAGACTCCTAGAAGCCACCTTCCTCCTTCCCCTCCCCTAAAATAGCAGGAATGGGATCAGCCAGGTCTGCATTTTTAACTCTTAGGGCTGTGAACGGTCAGTCAGATGTTCCCAGGGACCTACGCAAGCTCTGCAGCTTCCGAGCGCGACACCAAACACGTCCGCAGTTGAGAAGCAAGCGGTGCAAACAGCTTTTCCCTTCCTCCTGCCAGGTGAGGAGCCCCACGGTGCCCCCTGACTGCTCCAACTGCTACAGACAGACGATAAATCTCCAGAGCTCAGCAAGCATCAAGAAAAGCTGAAGAGCCTCCAGTTATCAAGAAAAGCTGAAGAGCCTCCAGTTATCAAGAAAAGCTGAAGAGCCTCCAGTTGGTGGAGGTGTTTTGTACCGGGACGCTCCGCAGCACGTTTCCAAAGCCAGCTCCGGAACGTTCTCCCAGCGCACAAAACCAAAAGTCTATCCAAGAAACGTTTTGCTCCTAAACAGGAAGGCAAAACCAGGCTCCCAAATAGGAAGCTGATTAAGAGTGAGTTTCTGCGCTGTCAGCGCCGCACAAAACCGTCACTGGACTCAGCAAAACGAAGCGGGATGTCCCCGTTTTTCACTGGGAAAAAAAGTCTCCGCGTCCCCACGGAGGAAGCCGAGCACCCGGCCGCGTTACCGCGCCCGCTCCCCAGCTCCCGGCGACGGCAGAGATAAAACGCGCTTTTACAAAACTAAAGCCGCACCCGGGTGGGAATAAAAGGAGCTCTAGGTGCGAGCGGCTAAAAATAAAATGCAGTATTTACAGGGCAGTTTGTGTGCTGGGAAATAAGGGATGGGAGCAGCCGAGTCTCGCTCAGACTGGCATCCGAGTCGGGGAAAAAAATCTGCAACCTGTTCAAAGCTTCTGCTCGGAGACGTTCCAACCGAAGGGGTATTTGCTGAACAACGTTCAGGCAGCTCAGGAAGGGCAAGAAAACCCCTCAGAAGCCCTAACTCACCTGGATCCCAGTGACATCCCCGCCCCGACTCACACTGACACCGCGGAAGTCAGTGAAACGCGTTGGAATTACAGGGCAGTTACGTCAAATTGTAACTGTCATGTAACACACTACTCGTTAGAGAAGGCACTTTGCTAACTAGCGAGGGGCCCGCGACATCTTCGGGGATGGCTGGAAAGATGCAGAAGTTGGGGAGCTACAGGTCAAGCGGATCAAGTAGAAAAATATAAATATCCCTGATGACGTTATATTAACAGCACCACAATGTACTGACAGCTACAAAAGGGGAAAAAAAATTATACTATAAAAATAAATCTCTTTATATATATATAAAGTCAACCAAGACTTCAATTTTGATAAAAATGTTTATAAAAAAGTCAACCAAAACTTCAATTTTAAAATAAAAATTTCAAATAAACTTTTTAATTTTAATAAAAATTTAAAAAAAAGGTTCATTTTGGATATTCTCCCTGCCCCCAGTAAGGCCTTCCAGACCAGTTCACCCGACAAACCAAGAGCTACAACGGCAGGACAGAAGCAAGTCTGTGTGGTTTGGTTAGAAATGAGGGAATAAAGTCGAAGCAGGTAAAGTTTCGCTCTTTCATCTTCCAAGAGCACCTACCTAAGCAATAAAGACGGCATTAATTGTTCAATAATTAAGAGACCACCTAAGCTAAACCAACGGCATTTTTTGACACACGGGCAGGGTCTGCCCATCTGATGCACTTGGGAGAGAATCTGAGCTCGGGTTGGAACCGTTCAGCTCTTCCCTGTTACTTAAGCACAAGGTTTTGGAAGAATTAAAGAAAAAAAAGCAGCTCCCAAGGAAGCCTGCGCCGCAAAGGGGGCTGCCGTTCCCGATCCGTGGGTCGTGCTGCAATAAACCTGAACGAGGCGATGGGAAACCTTTACTGCCCAGCACGAAACCAGCGGCCAAACCTCCCTCCGTCACCGAGAGAAGGCGCAACTACCCGCCCGGGACGGTAAAACTCCCCGCACAACCCCGCCGAGGCTCTTCCGGACTGGGAAGAGCCGCGCGCTATCCCCTGGAATCCAGCGGCACGGCCCTCGGGGGGACCCTGCGCCCACCGCGCGAAGGGAAAGAATCCGATCGTTTCAACGTTTTGCTGTTAAAGGGGCCGCTGCGGCGGCGTGACCTTACCTATCCAAGTCATCTTCCCCAACTAAAATAGGGGGGAGCGGAAGCGGAGGCAACGTTGAAGTTTTCAGGTGTGGGATAGCAGCCGTCACAGACACTTGGGTTTTTGTAGCCACCTGGACAGAGGACTGAGAGTTCACCTGAGAGGATAAAGTAGACGTCCTTGGGTGGGAAGAGGATGGCAAAGATGTCGGGGCTGGAGAAGGGACGCGAACGGGAGCCGGCTGGGACGGCGGCAGCGGCNGTCCGTCTCTTTGGGAGACCGGAGGTCCTCTACCGCTGCTACAGGCTTCGAGTCTTTTGTTCCCGTTTGTTTCGAATCTCGAACCGGAACAGGGGGTTTCCTCTCGGAGTTCTCCTCGGCCTTGGTTTTCGGTGTCTCCGCAGGGGCTTTAGTCTCTGCGTTCGCATACAGTAAATTAACTAATTCGGTATCTGAAGAGGATTTTTCAGATTTGACAGTTTTGATGACCTTTTTAGATTCCGTTCCCGACTCCTTAAGTTCGGCCAAGCTGTTCTCCTTCCTGGACAGGAAAACGGGGGAGCCCTTTGCCTCCTTCCCATCCACCTTGGCCGCGGCCGCCGCCGCCGCCGCTCGCTCCTTTTTCTTCCGGCTGAGTTCCGCCCCCAAACTGGAGTTCAGCGGTAGCCTCGTCGGGGAGATACTGGAATGGCGACTGCGTGACCCGGACCTCTGCTTTTTGCTGTGAGATGACGAGTGTCTCGAGTACCCGGGACTTCGGCTTCGCGACTTCACAGACTTCCTGCGGAGAGAGCGGGGAGAAGAGAAATGAAAGGAAGCATCGCACGACCTCCGAGCTACTCACCGGCACGGAGGGCTCTCTGAAAGCAATTCCAGCCCGTTCAGAGAGTCCGTAACACCTGTTAGGAGAGACTAAAGCTACTGCAGTGAGTTTATCAGCTCAAGCTGCACAAGCTGCAGGTCATCATCCGGCCTTCCAAGGTCAGGACTCCCCTCACAATCGTATTGAGACAGAAGACAAAGGACGGGGATCGGACGAGCCTCGGGGAAAGACAAGATCGCAGAGGCAGGCACCGAACACAAGACTTCAGTCGAGAGGATGAGCTGGCAGTTTACGAACCTTTCACAGTAATTATGTACAACTTTAAAGGAAACAACGGATAAAATACGACTGCCCTCACGGGAAAGCTGCCTCAGGAAACAGCGCACTTCAAGCTAATTTTCCCCCCGGTTCTTTTACTAGCATCAGAACTCCAATTTACATGTTGTGATTCAGGAGAAGGAAAGAGAAGGCAGGAATTTTAATTCTGACTGAGGTATGTCCAGAGGGTCTCAGTCTCCCTCTACAAGAAACGGGCCCTAAATTACCTCTACACCCAGAGCTAAAACACCCCCGCTCCCAGCCGGTGTTGTGATACAAGCGACAAGCACGGGCAGGAAGGAGCTCACACATCGGGGTACACCCTGTGAGCACGGGGTGGACCTGGTCAGACAGCTCAGGAGAGCCCGGTGTGGAGACACAAGAAAACAATTAAATGGAACTGGAAATTGGTACTTCTGGTGTCCGTGAGAAGGCAGAACCGTTTCCTCCAGCTGAGGAGGAACAAGGGTTTTGCAGGTTACAAGACAACAGACTTTAACCGGTGTAGGTTCTGACAGGAAAACAAAGTATTTTGAGATCAGGTCCTAGGAATTCCAGAACACAAACTATGCTCAAAGTTTATTTTATCACTCAGAATAGATCAAGTTTTGAAAAGACAGAGTTCTCCGAAAACAGTTCCACAGTAGTTCTAAAAACCCCCTAATAACACAGAGGTTTAAACCCAGCTCGCTTGTAACCATCCTGGGGACGTAATTACCAACCAGCTCGAAACTGCTCACCAGGCTACACAAATTAATTATCCCGAGACAACAAATATTTGGAAACTAAACCAGAGGACCGAGGCAGACTAACACAAAGCTGCTGGTGAGGCACCCCCAGCCCCTGCAGGGATGGGCAGAGCTGGTTGCTGGGGAGGCGAAGGGTCTGGCTGCGCAGTGCTGTGGAGTTACCATCCCCTCTCCCTTTCCCGCTCCAGGCACCGGTGTCCTGCCCTGACACGGGTTAGAACGGCCCCAGACCTCGTGCTGACGGCAGCCAAAGCCCAGCACGGCTGCAGGTGGCCCTTCTCTTTGGGCTGACAAAACAAATACACAACCAGAAGGAGGGAAAAGAAAAAGCGAAGCATCGTTTGCGGCCACTCCCTTTCCTTTCCCTTGCTCCGCCAGGGGAGCGCTACCTCAGGACCGTCTCTTTTCCCAAGGTTTCCGTTTAGTGAATTCCCAGTCTGTTTGCCATGCGGACAGGAAACTCTCCAGCTCACCTGCCGCATCCCAGTGCAAATCTGCCAGGAGCCGGGCGCACCGTTACGTGTTCCCTGAGCTCAGAGGCATTGGCAGGCTAAGGAAAACGCTCCGAAGGAATCCCGTAGGATGTAGTTTGCTGCGGCCACAAATAGTTTTGAGGTTAACATTCCCTACTGCGACTCTTCCAGGAGAGTTTGGTTCCGATGCTGCGGTACCGCGTGCCCTGCTCCCCCTCTCCCATTCTCCCCGTGACCACCCCCAGCTGTTCCTCTGGTTCAGCAGGTTGCAAAGCACCGTTCTCAACAGGATCACTCAGCAGATCTGATTTCAGCTGCTCCAAAAGTTCAAATTAACTTATTTTTTAGCAATAGCAAAGCTTAGCAAAGCTTTCACTTCATTAGAAGTGAAGCCAAAGACACCTGCGTGGACACCAGGGAAAGGTGCCGCTGGAGGAAGCGGAGGGTGAGCAGACAGGACCCCCTCACACGAGGGTGGCCGCAGAACCAGTGCTCCCTGACCTTCCATCAGCAAATCCAACCTCTGTTCCACCAGGAATAAACCCACTTTACTCCCTCCCAGTGGCCTCCTCCGCTCCACAGGCACCACTCGCGCTTTCTCTCTTCACTCATCTAAGGATAATTACCTACAGTTATTATACAAAGAGCTGTTGTTTCGAAGCCCATCTTCTACTTTGGTGTTTACTGCTTCTCTGACCTGAAAAAGGCACTGGATCCAGCAGCTCCTCTCCTTTCCCAGCTGGACCAACACAACCAGTCACAGCCCTCTCTACACCAAACCTCACTTCGTATCATCAGAGCACCGACAGCCCAACACCACCACAGGGCTGGCGAGGGGCCGCCTTCCACAGCGACGCTTCTTTTCACCCCCGCTGGAGGTCTCAGAAGAGATGCAATAGAGACAGAAGATGCACAGGCACGAGTTTGCTTTTGGAAGCGACTCTTTCCAGCCTCTGGAACGATCTCTTCGCGGCTTTACCCACGGCCAGTTAGTTCCCACTTCACCCTTAAGGCAACACCCAGGTAATGGGGTGTTCAGTCCCACCTGCAGGTCTTCTGGGGTTAAAAACCACCCTGTTGTCCCTCTAGCACCAAAAACTAGAAACACCAGATACTAACCACGGTGACTGTGAATTAGCAAAGAAGTCAGAGACGACGGCTCAGCTAAAAATCCAACTAAAAAAGCGTTATTAGATTAATTTAACTGATACAAACAGCAGATCAGGACAGTCTGTGGAGGAAGGAATGTCAGACCCCTCCAGATCTCCTCCGGCTGAAAGCGACCACGGCTAACGGCCGTTAGCAGAGGGGACCCTGACCCGTGGGCAGAACAAAGCCCCCACCTCCACACCTCCCTGTGACCCACTTTACAACCTCCTAGGAGCAGCCACGGCCATTTAAACATTTCACCTGCTCCAAGTCACACCAGAAGTTAAAAGTAAGACAGAAACCGGTAGCTGGGAAGCCTGGCCGCACACTCCACGCTCCAACTGCTCAGCAATCGAGCTCCGACAGAAGGCCAAACGCTTCTTCCTTACAAAAGCCCGACGACCTTTTGCCGCGGCGAGGATCCGCGCGACGGCGGCTGCTCGCCCGGCACGTGCGCGCGCTCACACGGAGCTGCTATACTTAGTACGACCCACCTTCAGCCAGCTGAAGGACTCTGGAAAGTCTTCTTCAGGTTTTACCGGCGACGACAACAGGAACGGCCCAAGCCGCATCCGTTGTTTTCCCTTCTGACCAAAGCATCCTCATTTCCTCCTAATTTGAAAGCACCTTTTCGCAGAGCAAACATTCTGCGCTTTCTCCCATCGGCACGGCACCTCGGGTCCGTTTCCTAACACCGAGGGTTTGGAGGTGGAGATTCAAGAGAACGCAGAACGCGCTAAGAAAACCCAAAAGCCGTATCGCCAGCCAGCGGAACTAACTCCGTGTCCCAGGAACGCCCGTGTTACCTCCTCAGAGGAGCTGAAGCCAGTCAGAGGTTGGCCGCCTAGGCCAGCGCGCCAGCTAACGACGGTTCCTCTCCCAGACCCGTCCCGTCCCCCAGCAGGAGCCAAGAGAAGAGCTCAGGCAGCCGCTCCCTGGTTACTCTGGTGCCGAGTCAGCTGCCTCCACTCACACCCTCGTCTGCAGCAGATCAGCCAGAGCTGGTGGGGAAGGCTCAGCCCATCCCATCCCCTCCCCTCCTCTCCAGGTGGGCTCCTGAACCACCCTCAGCTCCAGGGCAGCCCCACCTTGGGCTTCTGGAGCAGCTCTTTGACCATGAACTTCCTTCCTCCAACTGCCTCGTTGTGCAGGCTGGGAGCTCAGTGAAGCACGACCAGCAAGGGGGTTTACGTACGACTTACAATTTGCTTACCAGCTGCAAAAACACATTAAATTGTCCTTTGACTAGAATCACTTCAGGTGAATGTTTTCTGTAAGTGTAATCCACGGGTTTTGCTCTCTCTCTCACTCACCATCACACAGCCAGGGAGCCCCGAGCACAGAAGAACAGCAGGTTATCGATGGAAGTCAGAGATTCAAAGAACTCGATACAAGCTGAGCGTAAACAGTAAGTAACCTTTGGAACCTCTTTTGGTTTGGGGGTCTCAGCGTTTTGTCAGCGAGTTAAAGATGCCCTGAAAAAGTTTCTCAAGTGGGTAAGAAAGTTCAGGGAAGCAGCACAAAAGTGCTTCCAAGTTGCTCCCACAATTAAGATGAGGAAAAGATAAGGGCTTGATTTCTCAAGTTGGAAGCAACGAGCCATTTACAAAAAGAGTAACCGCTTCAGGTGCGCCTGGGAAGCGGAGTAACCTGTGTGGAAAACTCCCCTCTTCACACACCACTGCCCATGTGGTTTCTCCCTGGTTAGGGCTGAAGGTGGACTTTTAAGAGGGGCCACAACACGCACCACGAAGAGCACACACACTTTCCACCCCTGCATTCCAAAAGCATCGGAGCGGGGCCGTGGGGCAAAACGGGTGGAGGCGGCGAGAAGGAAAACGTGAAGGGCTATCCCTCAAAACCCTTCAGGTGTACACAGAGAAAACAGGACAGAGAAACTGCCTGAAGGAAATTTTCACAATGTAAAATCACAGCAGAACAAGAAGATTTTACGTAACATCCCCCATGGTGCTAAAACCAACACCCCTCTCTCAGAGCAAGGACAAAGACTCCGTTCCAAGCCCACTAAGGCAGCCAGTATTCCTCAAGTTAAGAGAAGAGCCCTGGTAACAAAGGCCAAATTCCAAAAGCCCCGAGTTCTTTGGGAACTGTTGATCCCATAAACACGCTCTGGAGGCAGCCTCTTCGCTCACAGCGCCCGTTTGGACCAGATGCAGCCCAGTTAACCCAGCACAGAGCATTTCTATAGCTATTACATTCCAGGTCACATCTTAATTGCCATGGAGCTACAAGCAAAGCTCCCCAGCACTCATGGTGACAACTGGAAACTCACTGAACATAAGCTAAAGCTAGGAAAGAAAAAAAAAGAATCAACATTAGACTAGGTATTCGTGCAAAGAACAGGATGATTAACAAACATCTGAAATAAAACACACAGAACTACCTTCAAATAACAGTTTCCTTCTGTAGCAAGGTTACTGACTAAAGAAGGGAAAAAAAAAAAAAAGAGAAAATCACAGTTAAGCCAGAATACAGCTGGTTCCTACTCGCCCTTCCAGAATGCCCCTATCTCAGTCTGGAAGACAGAAACTCTTGGACTGAGAAAAAGAAAGTTTAGGCTCGAAAGATGGGAGTTTATATGTGGTCACCTCTAATTCAAGGAGAAAGAAAAGAGAAGTCAGTTCAGAAAGTGCAAAATACACTCCAAACAAGGCACCCTCCTGCAAAGCGCGCTCAAGAATCCACACGCTAACCAGATACAGGCTTCCAGAAATAAGTGACTTCCAGAAATCAGTGACAACATCTTGCCTGGTTGAACCGGGCCAGGGAAGCGTCTCAGATCCCCCATCGGGAGCCGAACGGCCCCGGCTCCCTTCCCAGCACAACCCTGCCCAGCAGCCCGGGCCCTTCTGTGGCGGCCACCTCCAGAAGGGGGCCGTCATTCAAACCCAGGAGCTGGGTCAGCCCCGGGCCTCGGGACGCTGCCGCTCGCCAGCCAGGGAGGTGTTTCCTAAAGTGTGAACACCATTTGGAAGGGAACGGCCACGAACCCAACCAAAGGGATCCCACGCAAATCACTCCGCGGCCAATTCAGGCAGCCAGTGACCTGGGCCCCAAAGGAGATGAAGAAAGGGGGTTAACCCCTCCCAGAACCACCCCAAGAACGCCTCCCCATTCCCCAGGACACGGAAGACAACGCGGAGAAGACGCACCTGGCGATGGGGCTGCGGCTCACGGAGCGCTTGGCGGCGAAAGGGCTGCTGGAGCGCCGGCGGCCGTAAGGGCTGGGAGACCTCCCGCTGTAGGAGCCGCTGCCCCGCTCGTAGCTGGAGGAGCGTCTCCGGTTGTAGGGGCTGATGGATCTCTGCCGCCGGCCGTAGGGGCTGGGAGAGCGAGCGTTGGACTGGTAGGCCACGGGCTCCTTGTAGGGTGGGCTGATGGACTGGCGGCGCGAGGAGCCGCCGGGGCTCTTCCTGTAGGGATCGTAGTTACTGGACGTGTGAGAGCGGGGAGGGCTGAGATCGTACTCCTGGATGTAGGAGGCTCCTGAGGGGCTGTCGTCCAATTTAGGGCTGTCGTTCCATTTTCTGTGAGGACTTCGGGATTTCCGCTTGGGACTGTCAACGGTTTTGTAACTTTTCGGAGCGTCCCTTTTCCGATGGCTTTTGCTGCGCTCTTTGTGGCTGGACTTGAGCTCTCGATCCTTCCTGGATTTCTCCTTGTGCGCTTTGGCCGAGCGGGATTCCTTGTTGCTACTCTTTGAAGACAGCGACTTGGGATGCTCGTCGCTGTCGAGGAGTCTCTTGGAGGATCCCGACACTCTCTCCTTGGTGGAGCCCGACCTGCCGGATGCCTCCAGGCTCTTTTCTAACTTCCTCTCTTTTTCTGCCTGTTTGCTCTTCATCAGCTCACGGACGCGCTTGTGCTGGTGGTGCCGGTGCTTCTGTATCCTCTCGCTCCTGTCCGCCTTCCTCTCCTCGTTCTCCCGCCTGTCCAGCTTGAGGGCCACATCATCCGAGAAGGTATCCGAATCCGAACTGATGTCATCGTACTCCACCAGCGGTTTGATCATCGCACCCAAGGGCGCCGCCGTCTCCTGGGCTGCCAGCGGTGACTCCTTAGAGTGCCTGGACTTATGCCTCTTGTGCCGGGAGGCCGCCCGGTGCCTCTCCTTGCTGTTCGAACTCCCGCTGCCAGGCGCGTGCTGCGAGGACCCCCCGCCGCCCCCGTCCTTCTTGCCCCCATGTCTCTCCGGGTTTGGCATTCCTCCTCCACTGTGCTCGAGAGAGGGGAGGGGGGCGATCCTCCAAAACCCCCAACCTTCAAACTTCCTCAGCGCCCCGCTCCTCGCACCATTCACCCCGGCCTCGGCCCTCCCTGCCGCCAACACCCCCTCCTACATGGGGAGCGGGGGCAGGGAGCGCGGCCCCGGAAGGCGGGGAAGGGAGAGAGCAGGAACCGGGAAGGGCCACGGCCTCACCGCCTCATCCGAGGGGGCCCCAGGCCCGGAGGGCAGCGCCGCCGCGGGGGC
>VWZK01013494.1:40450-56413 GCA_013396935.1 Baryphthengus martii | reverse complement strand
CCCCTCCCCGCCCGCGGCATGAAGGCGGCTCCGGGCGGCACCGAGGGTGAGTGGCCGGTGGAGGGGCGCGGCTGTCGCCGGGGGATTCCCGCCGGTTCCGTTGAGGGGACGGGCGGCTGCGCGGTCACTGGCAGGGCTGAGGGGTCTTCTCGGAAGGTGGCAGCGGAGGGCGACGATCCGGTGGCACCGTACCGGGCGTTCTCCGGTGCCGTGAGTCGCTGCCCGGCCGGACCTCCGGGTGTAGATGCTGGCGGCGGCGCGGCTCCCGTTTTGAAGGAAATAAAGTCGAATGTCCTCCAACGTGGCCAGAGGGATCTGGCGGAACTCTCCAGGGGTTTAACGGGATCTCACCGGGTGTAGGCGGGGGGAGCCCGGCTCTGTTCGGGTGTAACCGAGGGGGCCACGGGCACAGGCTGAGGCCGGAGCCGCCGCCTGAGCATCGGGGAAACATCTTTTCACTGTGAGGGTGCGCGGAGAGGTGGTGGAATCTGCCCCCTTGGTGATGTTCCGCAGTGTCTGGCTCTGGGCAACCTGTTGTTGGTGGTCCTGCTTGGGCTTGGAGCGGGTGATCTCCACACCCCTTTCCAGCCTCCCCCCTGCTGTCGTTCTAAGGATGCCGAGAGGTAAAAAGTGTCCAAAACCGACAGGCAAACGTCTCTTTATTTCTTACACTTGGTGTTGATGGGGAGAGCGTTAGGCCTGTGGACTGTAGAGGCCTGGATCACGAAAACCAACCCTTGGAATCTCACAGGTCAGGGCTCTCCGGGTTGAGAGCCGTGGCTGTTAAAGTGTCGTGGACCGTTGTGTCTTGCAGCTTTTTTAGCTCGTGTCCGACAGTAGTTTTTGCCTTAGTTCCTGATCCTGGATCCCTCCTTCTCTCTTGTCAGGGAGGTGGTTCATAACAGTGGAACTTTCTAGAAGATACAGCAGTGAGCCTGTAGAGCCACTGGTAGCAGATGGGAGTCTGTGGGATATGAGGGGTGTTTTGTAAAGGCCGAGCGGGTTCCAGGTTGGCAGAGACCCAGGTGGTGGAAGGATCTGCGGAGATCTTTATTGTAGAAGAGGTTGGGTACTTGGAAGAGAGAACAGTGAAGGGGGATCCAGGGAATGAAGCTTAACCTCACTTCTTTGACCGTGCTTCCTTCTCCTCCTGTCCTGAGGGAGCTTCATCTCCAGAGCCAGCCGTTGTTTCTCCAGACAGTGCCCCAGTATCTTCCTGTCATGTCAGGACTGAACCTGATGAGGCCACATCATTCACAGTCCGTGCAGAACAGGGACTGGGCTTTGCCCAACAGGCCTGTAGGCATTTTCTGGTCCTTTGGGTTTGGACAGCTTGTGATGCGTCCTTAGCACGTCCTTAACCCTCCCGTCTTGGTCACAGGGACAAATAAACCGAGTAAGTTTTTCGAAATCGCGTTTAGGTGGGAAGTTTTTTTCGTTACAACTGCCGAACTGTTCTGTTTGTAAAACTTGAAATATTGGCTCCTCTTTTCTGAGTGTTCCCCTGTGGTTTGCATTTCAGAGACGGAGAAGCTGAATAAGATGAGTACCCTCCTAGAAAGGCTTCATGCAAAGTACAACCAAAACAGGCCTTGGACTGAAACCATGAAGTTAGTCCGTCAAGTCATGGTGAGAACTGGGGGGCTCTCAGCAGGGGGGTTTCTGAAGCCTCTATATTAATAACTTTGTTGTCAGGGTGTTAAATCTCTTTGAAGTGCTTTTACCTTCTCTTCGAGCCTCAACTTCCCCCTGGGCCGAGGCGTCTCAGTCCTCACACCCCACCGGGGAGGGGGTGAGGCCTGTCCTTGGCCTCTGCCTTGCCCAGTCGCAGGCTCCCCCTCTACAGCCCCATTAGCACGGGGTGGCTGTCAGCTCAGCACCGGGAAAAGGGCCAAACTGGTGCTTCCAGCCTGAGCTGGGAAGCCCAAACCCCTGGCTGCTTCAGGAGGCTGTGCTCTGTCCGCTCACTGACTCCTTGCTCAGTGTTGGTTTGGTCAGACGTGGGTTTGAAATACGGGTGATGAGGGGAAGGAGGAGCAGGAGGCAGGGGAGAGCTACAGCAAAGGCTTCTGCACGTGTGGGGTGGGAAGTTTGCCTGTCTCCTCATTTCTCTGCCGTTCCTCGTGTAACTCTTAGCTTAGGCCTATTAAAAAGTTGCTACAGTCTGTTCTTCCAGGTGAGCAGGTTGCTTAAAATAAGTCAATTCCAGGCCTGCCTTTGTTACCTGCTTCCAAACCCGCTCCTGTTCTCCTGCAGGAATCAAAACGAGGATATAACTTTGCAATGAAATCTAATCTGCTTTCAGTTCCCTCAATAAACCTCACTTGACTGCACAAAACTTGCAATCGCTCCCTCTCCCCGAGCAATACGCAAAACAACCGTTTTTCTTCTCTCTGCCTTAAGGAAAAACGAGTTGTGATGAACTCGGGGGGGCACCAACACCTGGTGAGCTGCCTGGAGACTTTGCAGAAGGCGTTAAAAGGTGGGTGCCGTCGGCGCCGGAGAAATCCGGGAACTCGCCGGGGCGGGCGAGGTTGTTGCTGGCCCCTTTCGGTCCGTGCTCGTTGACATCGGGGTGCTTGTCTGGGTGCCTGGCTCCGCCACCGGTTTGCCTCTGGAAATGCCCAGATCTGAATTCCACGTGCGGCACAAAATCCTGTTTTCTCTCTGCGGTTCTGAGAACGTTTGGTTTTCTCTGGGCAGAGNGGGCACCCCAGAAAAGAGCCTGGCCCCTTCCCCTTGACCCCCACCCCTCAGACATTTCTAGACATGAATCAGCTCCCCTCTCAGGCTTCTCTTCTCCAACCTCAACAGCCCGAGGGCTCTCAGCCTCTCCTCATCAGAGAGATTAAGAGCTCTCTGGCAGAGGCTTCCCCTGCTTCTCTCTCCGCCTCGTGATCCTGGTTCGCTCGGGTTTTGCGCAGCTCTCACGGCAGGTTTTGTTCCGTTCTGGTTTGCTTGTCAGCCTGGGGTCTCACCTGAGCGCCAACGGCACCGAGTGTTACATCACGTCGGACATGTTCTACGTGGAAGTCCAGTTAGATCCCACTGGGCTGCTGTGTGACGTCAAGGTGGCTCACCACGGAGAGAACCCCGTGGTAAGTGCCGCTGAGGAAGGCGAGGGGAGCGCCCTGGTGGGATTGGAACGGCCATTTCAGCCCCTTTTGTGTTTTGTTGTTTGTTAGATTGTGTTGGGTGACCCCCTAGACCTGGAGTTACACCTCTGCTGCTTGTCCTGGGCATGTCAAAGCCCCTACGGAGTAGCTGGTTCCTGGGGGTTCATCCGATGGGTGCAAGGACCGTTTTACTGACGGTCTCTCTTTCCTCGCAGTGGTTTTATAACTGGCAGTGTTATTTGAGGAGGTTACCACTGCGTTTCTGAGAATTTTAATTCTGGAGGAAGGATAGGGAAATAAATTTTGTGAAATTTAGATCTGTGAATGGAAAATACGGAAACATGGAACGCCGGACGGAAATGGTTTTACTTCCCTTCTGCACACGCTTGGGAGTTTGAACGTGCTCCTTACGTGACTCCTCTATAAACGGACCAGTTTTAACATCCCTCTATAAGACCAGAGATTCTCAGCTGAAGACTTTGCGGTTCCGAAAGTTTATTTCCAATGAGTCATTTAAGAGGAAGTTGCTCCTTTTTCTCCCGGGGGAGGCTGACGAGCAGAACTGGAACCGGAGCAACGTGTAGAACCAGAGCGTTGTGTCGCTTCTGGTGAAACGCTGGTGCTCAGAAATGTTGCTGTCCTAATATTTCACAGTTGCTGTGCTGCACAAAGGCTGGAACGGCTGCACTGATACGGTTGTGTGTTCTTTCTTTTTCAGAGTTGTCCAGAATTGGTGCAACATCTGAGGTGAGCAACAAGAGTTGTCTGTCCTGTTTTCTGACGGGCTTCTCTTTGCTGTCATGTTCTGATGCTATTTTATGTCTGGAAAGGCAAAATGTTTCGTACCTGTTCCTTCCCCTCTGCCTCTCCAGGGGGGTTTTCTGGTTTTGGTTCAGCTGCTTCTGGTTCTGATCGTTTTTGCGTCGTATCTTGGAAGCCACAGCACAAGGTTCATCAGAATGGTTAAAGCTGGGTCATTAGAGATCACGTTGTGTACCTTTCATATAATAAGCCTTTTCTTAAGTGACTTTGTGTCTGTATTTATGGAACTTTTTTAAACAAAACCATACCTGTTACAAATTTGAATCCTTTTTCTCCCTCTTCTTTTCAGAGAGAAAAATTTTGATGAATTTTCTAAGCATCTAAGAGGGCTCGTGAACCTGTATAAGCTGCCAGGAGACAAGTAAGTCCAGAATATGCCTTTGATTTATTTACCAGTGCCTATATAAAACCAAATAAATCTCCAAGTGCCTAAATCTTCGTGGTGTGTGATCCTGCTGACATTATCAGCACGGCCTGCGTGTGCCCACAGCGGGTGGGGAGGGTTTGGTGTGAAGTGGGAACGCAGAGTGAAGAGTTACGATTTCTAAATGCTCAGTCTGCGGTTGGGTTTCACTGGACCGTTCTTTTCCATTTTTCTTACATTGTTTTGATGTTTCTTTTTTTTTTTTTTCCCCCAGCAAACTTAAAACTAAAATGTACTTGGCTCTGCAGTCCTTGGAGTTGGATCTCTCAAAGATGGCAGGGATGTACTGGTAAGGACGTCTGTGGGGTTTGTTGGCTTTTGTAGGTTGTTATTTTTCTTAGTAACACCGCATCTTTTTGGCTGATTCTGATCAAGCTGAGTGCTGTCTGTCCAGTGCCTGTAGAGCCTGACATCGTTGCTAAGAAGTGTGATGCTGAGGCTATGGAAGGCCTGTGCTACAAGGAGAATGAGACATCTATTTATTTATATTTAAAGAGAGAAAAAATTGCGTGGAGCTTTCTGAGCAATTCCTTTTTAACTGCAGAATTCGACCCAAAAAGCCTGTGGGGTAGCAAGTTTGGCACTAGATGGATTAGCAGTAACGTGTTTAGCAGTAGGAGCTCGAGAAACATGTCCCTGCTGTAGCTGAGGTGGAGAAACCGTCCGTGCTGTAGAGCAGCTCTGGTTTCGCCTGGAACCGCGCGGTTTAGGAGCTCTGCCTCTGTGTGGCCCAGAGCCGAGTGTGTTGGGCTGAAATCTTAAGACTGCCCTCAGCACCTGGCTTGTGGCTTCGGGTCTGACCGCGGCTCCTCGCAGACCCGTGCTGGCCTCTCTTGCAGGCAGGCCACCAACGCAAACCCCCTCGACANTTCCCTCTCTTCCCTTTTTCCTTTTCCCTCTCTTCCCTTTTTCCTTTTCCCTCTCTTCCCTTTTTCCTTTTCCCTCTCTTCCCTTTTTCCTTTTCCCTTTTTTCTTTTTTCGGGGTCCCCTTTGCGGGTGTTGTTTTCACGTTAACTGGCAGCAGGAATGGAAAACGCTACTGGGAGTGTGAAAGGGGCGAGGTGGTTGAGTATTTGCCAGGGCCACGTGATCCCGAGCGCCAGCTTTTCTGCGCAAAGCGGCACAGGGTGATTTTGTGGCAGAGAGCCACGGCCCTGTCTTTGGCAGCGCAGGGCAACCCTTTCTGGGAGCACTCCCAGCTCTGCACGGCCTGTGCTGGGTCACAGGGGTGAATAACAACCAGGTTAACTGGTATGGTCAGGATGCCTGTTCAAAGGCTTCTCTCCCACAGGCCTCCTGATGAATCTCAAGTATTACGTCTCGCCCTACGATTTATTTGAAGACGGCACCGGAGCCCCTGTTATTCTGCACGAAAACAACGGTAGGTCGGCTTCAGAAGCTGCTGTGGACCTCTGCTGCTTGAGGGAGAGAAGAAAGCAGAATTCCAACAGCCTGTGACCCTGTAGAACGGGAAATTTGTAGGTTGGCTTACGGAGGACGTGGTTCAAGAAGGCCACGTGTAAATGCTGGCTCAGTTGAGCATCTTCTCAAACCTGGAGTTTGAACTGGACTGAGGATGATGGGTGACAGGCTGCAGACAGAGCCCTTATCCGTAGAGTGAATTTCATTGTTAACATGGGATTGGTTTTATTGTGGGGATACTTGTGTCTCTGTTGTCTTACTGGCAGCCTGTTTTTGGTGTGTGTACATGGACATCCCGCTGAAATCGCAAAACCAAGCACCGATTAAAATCGAGGCTGATCTTGAAAAAGAAGAGGGTGAAATTGTCCAAAGTCATTATTTGTTTTGCTTTGTAAAGAGCAAATACAAACTTGCAAATGCTTTGAATTTATTTTAAGAATTAGGAAATTGCTCTGCCTTTCAAGAGAGCAGCAGAGCATTAGGTTTGGCTGTGGTCCATTTCGTGATGAAGGTGAATGCGGAAAACTGCTCCAGGAAGGCAGATCTTTCTGCCACAGGGATATTTTATTCTTAAAACTTGCACTGGGTTTTTTCATCAGCTTACGTTGGCTTTTTTTTTTCTTGCCTCCTCTTGTAGTTCCTCGCTCTTTGGGAATGAACGTGTCCGTAACGATCGAGGGAACCATGGCGATGTACAAACTTCCGATTGCGCCGCTGATCATGGGCTCTCACCCGGTGGACAGCAAAGGGTAAGAGAAGGGCACTTCTGCCAGGCCCTCCCCAGCTCCAGATGCAGAGTCACTGCTCAGTCCTCCGCTGAAGGCAGAGCGGGGAGACGGCTGCGTAACGTCCCAGCGTTACGTAAAGCACTTAGGCGCTGTCTTGCGGCCAAGAAGTCGGTATTGCAGGCGTGTGACGTGCTTGTGAGCAGGGCCTTAATTTTCAGGAAGGTATCAAAATCTGTCTTTCAGCAAATGGGATGCCTGCTGCTCGCAGCAGAAACCGGAGTCCTGCCCCGTGCATCTAATAAGATCTTCTCTTACCCCTCTGTTTCAGAACCCCGTCTTTCTCGTCAATCACCAGTGCCAACAGCGTGGACTTACCGGCTTGTTTCTTCCTGAAATTCCCTCGTCCCATTCCAGTGTCTCGAGCCTTCATTCAGAAACTTCAGGGCTGCACAGGTGGGCCCCGGACTTGTCAGGCAGATACTCCCTTGGCTTTTATTAATAAACTGCTTCAGGATTTTAAAATGCGTCCAAAAAGTTGCTCGTGGTTTTGTGCTGTTTTCAGTAAAACCCGGATAGGATTCCTTTGCTAGACCTTCTCTGCCCAGCATCTCGTCCTGGCTCCCTGGTACCATCATTCTGTGCCCTCTCCTTCCCACAGGTATCCCGTTGTTCGACACCCCGCCGACGTTTGTCCCCTTGTATGAGCTGATCACACAGTTTGAGTTGTCCAAGGAGGCTGATCCTCTGCCTTTGAACCACAACATGCGCTTCTATGCGGTGAGTACCTCGGTAGGACCGGGGTGTTCTGCCTCTAGGTGAGCACTTTGGGGCTTTTCATCTGTATCTTTCAAGCAGGGTGAAGGGAATTGGTGTAGCTTTTATTCACGGGCAAAATCTGTGTTATCCAAGCATTAGAACTCAGACATTGATGTGACCACAGTCATTAGGAAAATTAGGTAAGGAAAAGCCCATTGCTATTGAAGTGCAGCTGCAGGAATGACAGCAGAGGGTTAGGACTGAGCCTTCCCAGGTTCTGTCCCTTTCTCTTGTTCGAACTGTCGTTGGTGGCTGAATCAACTGCGTCGCTTCGGGAGAAATCCTGGTTTTTCAATCCGTCAGTGACGATCTCCTGTTAACTGCAGAGGATTTCAGTTTTCCTCGGAAGGGATGTGAAACTGCTTTCGTGGGGGCAGTGACTCATCAGCAGTACTGCTTCTGAGGAGCCACAGTTTTGTTTTGCTCGTTCAGACTGGGAGGGAGGTGCTTCGGTGTTTATCGTTTTCAGGCAGAAAGGTGGTTTGGTGTCCCTGGGGTGTGAGGCCTGCTCTCTCCTTCCTCCATGTCTCTTATTGCCTTGTACCTGGCAGTAGCTGGAGTAAAGCAGAAATTGTTTGGCAGGCTCTTCCAGGACAGCAGCACTGTTACTTTCTGAACAAAGATGCTCCTCTCCCAGATGGAAGAAGCCTTCAAGGAACTCTGATTAGTAAAATCGCCTTCCAGCACCCTGGGCGGGTCCCTCTGATCCTCAGTCTGATCAGACACCAGGTCGCCTACAACACCCTGATCGGCAGCTGCGTCAAGCGAACGGTTTTAAAAGAAGGTGGGTGCTGGGGCCAGGGGAACATAATGTGGGGATAATAAAAAACCCTGGGTGATTTTCCCAGGTGTAGGAATAAAACATGAGGCCCGTGCTGCTTTCCTCGTTAGGGTTTTTTTTTCCCCCCTATTTTTTTATTTCTTTTCTTTTTTTTTTTTCCTTTTTGTTTTTTAATTCTCTGTGAGGGTATTTAGCTGGTGCCTCTGGTTCATCTCCTCTGTTCCCTGATGTAACACTTCCTGCATCTTTCAGATTCTCCCGGGATCCTGCAGTTTGAAGTTTGCCCTCTCTCCGACTCCTGCTTCAGCGTCTCCTTTCAGCACCCTGTGAATGACTCCCTGGTGTGCGGTAAGTGGACTCAGTGGTAACAGCCTGAGCTTGTTCCTGGGAAAGATGTTGGGATTTTCTTCCACTGCAACCAGGATTTTGACCTCTTCCAAACGCCTTCTCTCTTGCAGTGGTGATGGACGTGCAGGACTCCACCCACGTCAACTGTAAGCTCTACAAAGGGCTGTCCGATGCTCTTATCTGTACGGACGATTTCATTGCCAAAGTTGTTCAGAGGTAAGCTGGACTTTGTTTTTTTTTTGTGCCAACACACACTCCAAATCTGTTTCTCTCACAGCAAGTTTGTGGACCTGTTCTGTCTGAGGGTGGGTTTTGGCAGCGGTTGTTGGGAAGAGAGAAAAGCTTGGAAATCCTTACTGAAAATTCCGTTCCAGATGCTGAACTGTAGCTACTTATTTTTGAGTGTGTGTCCCAGGTACCCACCCTGTAAAATGTGGAAGAGCTCCCCTGTGGTTTGTCATTTACATGAGCTTTCTGTCAAGGTTCCTCTGCTCCAGCTGCCGTTCCGAGCACGGCAGAATGTGAACAGGGCGCGGATCTTTTGAGTGGGAATAGCTGGTTTTGCTTTCAGAGCATTTCAGGCTTGTCATCCTTGAAAGGAATGTGGTGTTCTCCCTGAAAGGAGGTTGGAGCCGGGTGGGGGTTGGTCCCTTCTCCCAAGGAGCAAACAATAGTCATTAGAGTTAATTGATTGATTAATTCTGGCTTTGTGATTGCAGGGCAACGCGTAAAGGCGCAGTTGTCTCGTGGCTAGATAAGCGTGGTGGGAGAAGAGTAAATATGTGATGGGAGAAGTATAAACACGTTGTGGGAGAAGCATAAACACAAGGAGAACAGCAGGGCGTTTACAGTGCCTGGACCTGTTGCTCTCTTGTGCCCAGGAGCCTCGCTTCTTGCTTTCTGTCTGGTGAAGCTGTTAAAGCATCTTCAGCTTTAGTTGCTGGAGGGCAGCGGGAGGCACGCTAACCCCCTCGTCTTGCGTCCCACAGGTGCATGTCCATTCCTGTCACCATGAGAGCGATTCGTAGGAAAGCAGAAACGATTCAAGCAGACACACCAGCCTTGTCCCTCATTGCAGAGACAGTAGAAGATATGGTGAAGAAAAACCTTCCCCCAGCCAGCAGCCCAGGGTATGGCATGACCACAGGCAGCAACCCGATGAGTGGTACCACTACCCCAACAAACACTTTTCCTGGGGGGCCCATCACTACTTTGTTTAACATGAGCATAAGCATGAAAGAGAGGCATGACTCGGTGGGCCACGGGGAGGACTTCAGCAAAGTGTCTCAGAACCCTATTCTCACTAGTTTGTTGCAGATCACAGGGAATGTGGGGTCTACCATTGGCTCGAGTCCTACCCCTCCCCACCACACACCACCACCAGTATCCTCACCAGCGAGCAACACCAAGAACCACCCCATGCTCATGAACCTTCTTAAAGAGAATCCCCCTCAGGATTTTTCCACTCTGTACGGGAGCAGCCCTCTCGAAAGGCAGAACTCTTCCTCTGGCTCCCCCAGAATGGAAGTGGGCCCTGGGGGGAATAAGCAAAAGAAAAAAAAATCCCGCATGCCAGCCGACAAGCCCAAGCATCAGACTGAGGATGATTTCCAGAGGGAGCTCTTTTCGATGGATGTTGACTCCCAGAACCCCATTTTTGATGTCAACATGACTGCAGACACCCTGGACACCCCCCATATTACTCCAGCACCCAGCCAGTGCAGCACTCCTCCTACTACCTACCCCCAGCCCATACCTCACTCGCAGCCCAGTATTCAGAGGATGGTTCGCCTCTCTAGCTCGGACAGCATCGGAGCCGATGTCACTGACATCCTTTCGGATATAGCGGAGGAGGCTTCCAAGCTTCCCGCCGCTAACGAGGACTGTCCGCCCATTGGTACTCCAGTGAGAGACTCTTCTAGTTCAGGACATTCACAAAGTGCCCTCTTTGACCCGGACGTCTTTCAGACGAACAATAGCGAGAACCCCTACACGGACCCCGCGGACCTGATCGCGGACGCCGCTGTCAGCCCCAACAGCGACTCCTCGAACCATTTCTTCCCCGACGGAGTCGATTTCAACCCTGACTTGCTCAACAGTCAGAGCCAGAGCGGCTTTGGGGAGGAGTATTTTGATGAGAGCAGTCAGAGCAGAGACGCCGACGATTTCAAGGGCTACGCGTCCCAAGCTCTAAGCACGTTGGGGGTGCAAGTCTTGGGGGCTGACGGGGGGGAAAACAAATTCAAGGGGAGCAATCAGTCCGATACGGTAGATTTTAGTATTATCGCAGCTGCGAGCAAAGCGCTGGGGTCCTCTGACATCATGGAGCATCACAGCGGAGGTCAGAGCCCTTTGCTGAACCCGGGGGAGCTGGGAAAAGAGAAGTCTCAGAAACGGGCGAAGGAAGGCAATGGGTCGGGCGGCGGCCTGGCCGGTGCCGGGCTGGACGGGAAGCCGGGGAAGCGCAGCCGGACGCCGTCCAGCGATGGCAAGAGTAAAGAGAAGCTTCCCAAGCGGAAGAAGCAGGAGACGGATGGGAAATCGCCGTCGCACAGTTCGTCCAACAGGCCTTTCACGCCGCCGGCCAGCACGGGCGGGTCCAAGTCTCCTGGGAGTTCGGGCAGATCTCAGACTCCTCCTGGTGTAGCTACTCCTCCTATTCCAAAAATAACCATTCAGATCCCAAAAGGAACGGTGACTGTTGGCAAACCGTCTTCGCACGGCCAGTATACGAGTAGCGGCTCTGTCACCTCCTCCAGCAGCAAAAGCCACCATAGCCATTCTTCCTCCTCCTCCTCCTCTTCTTCCTCTTCAACCTCAGGCAAAATTAAAAGCAGCAAGTCAGAAGGGTCTTCGGGCTCGAAGATGAGCAGCAGCCTCTACTCGGGCCAAGGCGGCTCAAGTTCAGGTCAGTCCAAGAGCTCGGCGCAGTCGGTGGGCAAGCCGGGATCCTCCCCCATCACCAAGCACGGCCTCAGCAGCGGCTCTGGAAGTACCAAGATGAAACCTCAAGGAAAGCCATCGTCACTTATGAACCCTTCCATGAGTAAACCAAACATCTCTCCGTCTCATTCCAGACCGCCGGGAGGTTCTGACAAGCTTGCCTCTCCCATGAAACCTGTCCCCGGTACTCCCCCGTCGTCTAAAGCAAAGTCACCCATCAGTTCAGGTTCTGGAGGCTCCCATATGTCCGGCACGGGATCCAGCTCAAGCATGAAATCGTCTTCAGGAATGGGATCCTCTGGGTCTATGTCACAGAAACCGCCTCCTTCATCTAATTCTTCGACGGCGTCTTCATCTTCCTTTTCGTCTAGCGGGTCTTCCATGTCTTCGTCTCAAAACCAGCATGGAAGCTCCAAAGGCAAGTCCCCGAGCAGAAACAAGAAGCCATCTCTGACTGCCGTCATAGACAAACTTAAACATGGGGTTGTCACTAGCGGGCCTGGCGATGACCCGATGGATGGACAAATGGGGCCAAGTTCCAATTCCTCAAGCCATACTATGTCCTCCAAACACAATATGTCCGGAGGCGAGTTCCAGGGCAAACGTGAGAAGAGCGACAAAGAGAAATCGAAAGTCTCTGTTTCTGGAGGATCTGTCGACTCTTCCAAGAAGACTTCAGATTCCAAAAACGTGGGAAGCACCGGAGTGGCCAAAATTATCATCAGCAAACACGACGGTGGTTCCCCGAGCATTAAAGCCAAAGTCACTTTGCAGAAGCCTGGGGAAGGAGGCGGCGAAAGCCTGAGGCCTCAGATGGCTTCTTCCAAAAGCTACGGGTCCCCTCTCATCAGCGGATCCACTCCCAAACACGAGCGCTGCTCTCCCAGCCACAGCAAGTCCCCAGCCTACACTCCCCAGAACATCGACAGCGAGAGCGAGTCGGGCTCTTCCATAGCCGAGAAGTCCTACCAGAACAGCCCCAGCTCCGACGACGGCATCAGGCCTTTGCCCGAGTATAGCTCGGAAAAACACAAGAAGCACAAAAAGGAGAAGAAAAAAGTGAAAGACAAAGACCGGGACAGAGACCGGGATCGGGATAAAGACCGGGACAAGAAGAAATCTCACGGCATGAAGCCGGAGAGCTGGTCCAAGTCGCCGATCTCGGCCGAGCAGTCGCTCTCCATGGCGAGCGGCGCCATCCTCTCGGCCGAGCGGCCGTCCCGGGCTAGCCCCGAGTTTCTGATCGGGGAAGAAGACGACGATCTCATGGACGTTGCTCTGATTGGCAATTAATTCCTTTAGTGTCTTTAACAGATGAGCTGCCCGTCGGACCTGCGGGTTCTAGAGATGGAAAGAAAGGAACCATTTGTCGCAAACCCGCCAGGCCGGTTGTTACGGGGGGTGTTTGAAGAGGAAAAGAAAGGAGGGAAAAAAAAAAAAAAAGTATTTCCAAGGATCTCCAGAGTCTGACCGGGATCTGTGAGGCCAGTGGCTCGTCGGGCGAGTGAGCGGGTTCCTGGCCGTGGCCTCCGGCCCGGCGCCGCTCGCCCTCCTTCTGGATTTCTGAGTATTGAGAGCCCTGCCGGAGTCAGCGGCTGTAGAGCTGAGTGTGGGAGCGGGAGCAGCCCCCAAACTGGTGCTGATGGGAGCACAGGCTGTTCTGGGCGAGTCCTCGGCCCCTCTTCCCATTCAGAATCAGTTGCTTTTGTATTTAGGAAGTTTTAAAGTTAATTATTTTAGGGCGTGTTTTAGGCCTGGGTTTTATTTTTATTTTTTTTTTTACAGAGTCATTGGAAAAAAAACAAAAGTATTTTAATTTATTTTTTTTGTGGCATTTCCTCATTGAATGCCCAATGCTGAGGAGCCTCCTCTCCCTCTGCCGGGAGCCGCTCTGCGGAGCCGGGCGCCGTGCTCCGACGTGTCGCGGCTTAGTCCAGGGCGCAGCGGGGAAGGACTCCGTGTTTGGCTGCCCTTCTGCTGACGTCTGTCCGCGTCCGAGCGCCCTGCGCAGCTCGCTTTCAAACTATCTCCGGTTTAATCGTGTGGTGCGGAGGCCGGAGGGACTACGGAGTTTGGGCAGAGCCCGTGGATTTGGGCAGAGCTCTTAGATTGGAGTAGAGCCTGTGGATTTGGGCAGAGCTTTTGGATTTGAGTAGAGCCTGTGGAGTTGGGCAGAGCTCTTGGATTTGGGCAGCTCCGCGCACGGGCAGGCGCCGTAGCTTTGATGAAGTCGGTGAAATTGCGGCACGTATTGGAGCGAACCGAAGTTGAGGAAGGACTCCACGGGCTCCATCCAAGCCTTGCTTCCTCCTAAGCCCAGCAAACGGCTTCCCCTGAACCCGCCGATGCCGCAGCTGGAAAGCGATGGGCTGGAGGAGCCGCCCGCATCCCAGGCCCGTGAGCACTTCCAAGCCGTGCCGAACGGATCCAGGAGGAACGCTTCCACTGGTGGTGGCCGAGCGGCTCGTCTGCATCCCGGGGAGACGACGGGCCTTGTTTTCACAGCCGGTGTCTCCTTCTGAGCCCTTCAGGGTGCCCTTTGACTTTTTTATTTTGTTTTTCATTCTCTCGACTTCTCAGACAGTCGTGGTGGTAACGCAGGCGAGCGCTGCCGCGCCGGGAGGTGTTCCCTCGGCACTGCTGGAGAAACGGCCCCCAACTGGTTCATCTGGGAGCAGAGCTGCGGCCGAAGCGGTGATTCCCTTCAAAGATGGATTTTGCCCCTTTGGCTGGAATTAGGAGCATGACTCAGGTGTCCTCTACGCTCTTATCTTGTGGTCCCTGAAAGGAAAAAAAGAGACTGAGGAGAGCGTTTTTATTTTTAAAAGCAGCAAAATCAGATTCACTGCAGAGGAAAGGAGGAGTTACGTGCTCAAACCTCCTGTGGAATTACGGAGGGGGCAGAATCCTGCTCCCCTTGGGTTTTACCGTCGATTCCTGGAGGCCAGGATTTCCCCCGTGGGAATGAGGGGACACTTCGCGTTCGGGGACAGGCTCTGAAAGGATTCAAGGATTTCAGTTTCTTTTAAGCCACACGTTCCTCATCCTGCCAGCGGCCTGACCCCGGGGGTCCCCCAGGCTCTTTGTTTTGTAGGGTGACACCTCTTCAGTCAGTTGTAGGGATTTTTCACCTCTTCCTGCTGCCTTCAGTTTCATTCCGCGGCTCCTGCGGAGTGAATTTCTCCAAAGCTCCCCCTTCCCCGGGCTCTGGAGAAATCTCCCTTGCCTTTCCCACCCGCGGCTCCTCGTGCTCCGCACACCGTAGCTGCCCCCTCCCCAGCGCCCCCATCTCCGTGTGCTGAGATGATAGGAAAACGGTGACGAAAGTCCGACCGTGGAGCCAATGCCGTTGTCTCACGCAGCATCGGACTCGTGTGACTCTGGGATGGCCGAGGAGGACGTAAGGAACGCGGCACCGGATGAATTTCCCTCGAGCCCCGGCTGCAGCGGCTGCGCCTCGGGACGGACGCCGTTGGGGCTCCCGCCGGCCGTCGGCTGGGTTCGTGCTGCCTCTTTTCGTTGTTTTTTTTAAATTTATTTTGTTTTACCGAAGCCCTCGGATCCGGTCGGGGTTGTGGGAAGGCAGCGAAGGCCTTCGGGAAGAAGCGCTCGTCGAGCTGAATCGTGGCTGGGGATTTCCCAGGACTTGTTGCTGGACTTGTTTGAGTCACTCTTTACTGAGGTGACACAGGAGGAATCGGAAGGAAATCCCGCTCAGCTTCGGAATTCACACAAAAATAGGTTTTAAAGGAAAAAGCCGCTCGCGTTTCCTCTCCGCTCGCCCAAAACCAAAGCTCGACACCCTGAACTCCTGCGAAAACCAAGGGAGCAGCCTCTCCTTCCGGCCCCCCTTGCGGGAGATCGAGTCCCAATTTAAAGCTTTTTCGCCCCATTTTGCTGCACCGGCTTCTTCCCCGTGGTGTGATGTAAATCACGAGCGAGCGGAGCCGGGCGCTGCCCGCCGCCGTCGTGAGAAGGGACGTAGGCGGCGTTCCGACGTGTAAACGCTCGGCTCTCTGGCAGAATGCTTGATTTTTAAGGTATTTTTGCGTATTCTCGGTGGTTATTTTACATCATTCAGTATTGGAAAGATAAAAAAGTGTAAACACAAGAAAAGCCAAACCTGTTAGTCTCAGGCGGTGGAGTGAACAGGGAGGTTCGAAGGAAATGGTTCTTTCCTGCGTGGTCGTGATGTAAATACCTGTCTGGGAATCGGCTGGTTTTGTACATCCTCCCCCCGCCCCTCCCCTGTCCTTGGGTCTTTCCTTCCGAGGGGACTCGCAACTTTTTTTGGAAATATTGCAAAGAAGGTGTTTATTTACGTGCAAATAAATCTCTTTGGTACAAAGAGGTCTCTGCTTTCTGCGAAGGGGGGAGCCCTGGGGGTCAGGGTGGGGACGGGACAGCGGGAGGCCGCGGGGGATGTCCCGCCACGCTTGATTTTCCCGCGGCAATGACATCACAGTGACGGCACGCCAGCTCTGCCCCGTGATTGGCCGAGCCCCACGGTCTCGCCTCTCCTCCCGGAAGGGCTCAGAGAGGCGGGGAAACACAGCCCCCCCC
>VWZK01013494.1:13887-33160 GCA_013396935.1 Baryphthengus martii | reverse complement strand
GTTTTTTTTTTTTTTTTTTTTTCGGAGCGTGTTTTTTCATTCAGCACCAGATCCAACTTCTGGTAAAGACAAAGCCGATTAAGCGTGAGCTTCTTCCTCCCCAATCTGTCACCAGGCTCTGCTCCGCTGGGTGGAAACGGCTTCCGCGCGCCAGCCGGGAGGAGTCGGGTCACTGAAGCGCCGGCAACAGCTCGTGTCTTTGGGGTGGTGGTTTAGAAGTGAACCCAGAGAGCTTTTAGGTGTAGCCACGGGAGGCTTCGTTTGCGGAAAACTCTGGCGGAGCCGAGACTGGGGTGGAAAAGAGCAAACCAGAGGAACACGAAGCGTTGCGGGCGAGCCCCTTTCGGTGCCTGGCGGCGGCGCCCGGGCTTTTGGCGATCGGGGTGGAGCGCGTGGGGAGCGTCCCGTCGACTTGGTGTTTCTGACGTCACTGACGCTTTCCCAGCACCTCACCCGACTTGGAAGGTTAACGTTTTGAACGCGACGAGACGACTTTGTGCGTCTGCACGTAAATCACCCCAGGGATTCCTCCTCTGGGGCGGTTTCTTGCGTCCGCTGCCGCGTCAGAGGCGCGCTCGGCGCCGGTGCTTTATCACCGGCCTGCTTTCTGCGGGGCTTCGGCGACCTGTGGTTCAGCCTCGTGCTTTTAGCGTCGCCGATTCAAAAAAAATACATAAAAAAAATTTTAAAAGGCTGTTTATTTACCTTTATTTCTGAATGCAGAGTAGAGCCAGGCTGCCCAGAAAGGCGGCACAGCCCTGGCCCCAGCTGTCGATCACCAGCAGGAATTTAAGCTTTTTCAACAAGCAGATGAGGAAGAAGTGATCCGATGGCGTATGTCGAGTGAATTACCTCTGGAGCTATTTTTAGGAATATTAAGCCTACGATAAGCCTTTTGCACCAGGGTCTGGTTTGTCGCTGGTTTGTGCTGCTCGGTCACGCTTTCCTTTGAGCAGAGCCGGGGTCGTGAGGCGGGCTGGGCGANAAAAAAAAAAAAAAAGGATTGCTGTGTACTAAAAGCTGGAAGGAAAATTCACCCAGTCTGAGCTGCTCATGGATGGAAACAGCTTTGCGCTCCGTGGCGCGTCCTCCGAAGAGCTTGCGCTTCGCTGTGGCTTCGGTGCCATTTATCTTGGAGGCGTCATTTTTTGCTTTGCCTCCAGGAAGGCAGCTCAGGCCGCTCAAACTCCCGCTCCCCTCCAGTCCCGCGCTGGGCACGAGCCCTGCCACACCGGCTCTCGGAGCGTGCCCCTTACGTCTCGCTCCTTTGAGCCCTGTCACAGAATTTTTTTGTCTCCGGACCGAGCGGAACTAGAGGCGAGGCGTTAGTTCTGTTGACAGGGTCTGTAAAGAGGCGCTTCGAAGCTTCACGGAGCTTTTCCGAAGGAAATGCAGAATTAATTCCGTGTTTTTCTTGGGTTGTATGTTGGGCTCGGCTTTTTTTCGCTGGAGTTGGTGCTGTGAGCTGGGTTTGACGGGTGTCTTGTCTTGTTTCGGTCGCTCTGTGCTGGGCTTGTTCATCTCCTCGTTCATCTCCATGTGGGCCATAGATAAAAGCGATAGAGATCCAACCAGAAATACTGGAATTTTGGGTGCCAGCCAGCGGCTGTAGAGATGAAGAACACCTCACAGGGCATCCCTCCCTCGTCAGGATTTCAACTCTTTGAAAATGCATTTGCACAGATGTTTCATTTCTTTCCCTTCACAGCAGCAAAAGACACTTTTTTTTTTTTTTTTTTTTAACTTCTTNTTTTTTTTTTTTTTTTTTTTTAAGCTCTGAAGGTGAATCTTCAAAGCGTCTGGATGATACCGGTTGGGAGGGGGCACAAACTGACAAAATACACCAGCTACGTATGTGATCTTTCATTTTTAGGATGAGCCTGGTGACCCCCCCACCTTGCCTCGCTTAAAACCAGAGTGCATTATTTACTCTCTAATAATCGCAGCCTGTTTTCTGTCTTGGCTTTAATTGCTTCATTTCCTGTGGCTCCGAGCGGCCGGGGAGGGCCTGGCCAGAGTTTGCTTGTGGACCAAGGACGGGGAGCTTGAAACAGCGGCTCCCATCCCGTCCTCGGCGCACGGTTCCTCATTCCCTCGGTGTTTGTCAGGCTGCTGCGAGAAACGTCTTACACATAAGGAAACAAGTTGCAGGCCTTTAAATTGTGGTATTCGCTAAGATTTCACGGCTCGGTAAGAGGATCCGCTTTTCCATTCTGTGTTGCTTGTTTGCTGAGTAGAGGGACACGAAACACTTCACTGGGTGTGTTTGTGCTTCCAGAAAGGTCCGTAGTTCTCATTTCCCGCTGCCCACCGATAGGGATGCTGGGCTACTGTTTGATTTTTTTGTACTGAAAATGGATACCCAGCATCTTTCTTCCCCGTCGCTGCCCCAGCCTGCTCGTACCCTCGGCCCTGGCGCTTTGGGGCGGTTCTGAATTCCAGGTCTGGTTCTCGAGGGGCTGGCTGAGCCAGACCTCGTCGTGCTTTTCTCTTGGGTGCACATGAAAGTGGGTAACGGTGGGTCTGGGTGTAGCAACTGGTTGGAGAGCCTTTGTCAGCCGCAAAGCTCCGAAGAGCCTTCGTCCCTTTTCTTCTCCATCGAGCTTTGAATTTTCCTCTTTCGGAGGAAAATGTTGGAGTCCAAAGTCCACACCTAGGCTGACGCTGCCCGCTCCGTTGTTGGCTTTGGCACCGATGCTTCGGAAGTTCAGCCTGGTGGGATTTTTGTATATTTTTTTTTAAGTCCAACGGCCCCCCTTCCCGTGCTGGTGCCAGATGCACCTGGGTTAAAAGCAGCTGCGTTTGGCGGCAGCGCCGTAAATACTTCCAGCCCGGCCGATGTGTCAGCAGCTCCGTCCCGCTCGCCCGCGCTCGGCTTGCGTCAAGTACAGACACGGACAATGACTTGATACCCTCTTCACCTTGACGGTACCGTGTTTCCTGTCCAGCTGAACACACTGTTTCATATCCTCAGTTCTTTAGGACTTCTCGGAACGACAGAGCCCTGGCAGCCCCCTGTCGTGACCGTGGCTGTGTCCGAGTACGAGCCCGGAGAGGGGTGATGCTCCTTTCTTCCCTGGTGCTCACAATAATACACATTTTTTTTATGCAGAAACAAGCTCTGCAAACAGCCAGAGTGAAAAGCAATGAGTCCTTGTGATCAACCTTGAAACTTTACACCCGTGAATTCCCTGGTGTTTGTTGACAAAGCAGGATTTGGGTGGCGCTGGGACGTAGTCACCCTACGTTGGTCGGTTCAGGTCCTGAAGATCCATCATGAAAACTACTTTGGAGCGTGTGAATGTTCGTGTGTCTTTGTTGTAGAGCACTTGCCTTACGCTGCAGATCGACGCCGTCTTTCATCTGCTCCTCGTCTCTTTAGCCGGCAAAATTCTGTGGAACAACATGTTGGGGAAATGGATGGTGGTTTTCGGTGTGTGTTGCCACATAGGCAAGGTGGTTGGGGGGGTCTTTATCTCCTAAACTCTGCTTTTTACTACAAAAAGTCCCTGCTAGTCTTCTAGGGGAAAGTCTCTTTGGTATGTCAGATGAGTAAGTTGTTGTTCTCTTAAAAAACGCAGCCGGCAACTTAGGAATTGCTTATGGAGAGTGGTTTTTGAGCATTTAGGGTGATGTAAAATAAATGTGCTTTGTGTTCTGTACGTTAATATTCCGAACTACTTCCAGTAAACTGTAAATGTTGAAATAACTCATTTAGAAACCTCTTTTTCCAACACAAAAAAGTGAAAAACAAAATTTTGTTCCCTGTAGGAACACCCCTCTAACAATAAAACCCAAACCAGTGCCAGATGTGGCATTTACAGGAAAGCGTTGTCCCCCCCTCCTCTGCCAGCCGAGCTCCTGCCCAGGGCTGGGTCTGCAGCAAGCTCCGTGGAGTTCTTCCAGTTCTCTCTGAGCTGGGAAAGACGAGGTTGTGCCAGACTGACTTTTTGTGGAACTGGAGGTACGGGGAGTGTAACTGTTGTGGAAGCAAAGCTTTAAATTCTGCAGAACCTGTTGAATAAACGCTCCTCGCTGGAGAAGCTTTTCCTTTGTGCTGTGGAATAAATCATTCGACCTGGTTTTGAGGCCTCCATGTTCGTACAGCAACTGTTTCTCGGGTGGGAAAGGGTAAAATCTAGCAAACTGTGTACGGAATTTGGATTTCCTGAGGAGCCATCGGTGTTGGCTGTGGGTTTACGTCACCTAACCGGCCTGCCCGTGACCACAGCAGCTGAATCAGTCCCACACCTCATTAACACCCTAATTATCCACCCTATCCATTGACACCAAGGCGGGATGGGTTGTGTGGCACCAGACCCGAAGGAGAAGACCAAGACGAGTCTCAGTGCTGATGTGGCTTCCGCAGCCTGCTCCGTGACGACGCAAGGCTTGCTCAGAGGCTGCAATGAGTGGCTGCAGTAATGACACGAGGCTCTACTTTTTATTTTCACCTGGCTAATAGGTGCCTGCTGAGTGAGGGTTGCTTCACTTTGAGCTTGCATCAAGTGTTGTTCACGTCCTGCTTTGCATGTGGGATGGGCCCGGCGCGGCTGTAGGTGTTGCTTGTGCGGGGATGTTCGTAACGATCGGCCGTCGGCCGCGGCGCTCTCAGCTGGGTCCCGTGCCCGTGTCACCCCGATGACCCAGTTTGGGTTGCCGTGCCCTGTAATGAAGGGCTGACACCGCCAGGGCCTCAATAGCAGCTCTGGTTTCCACCCTGCCAGCGGGGAAATCGGTTCGCGAGCCCCTCGCGGAGCACCCGCCGGCTGCTGTGGGACTGGGCGGCCGGGAACGGAGCAGGTCTGCCAAACTTTAATATCCTGGAAGGAGAAGGGAGAGTTCTTGCCCCACATGGACAATGGTGCGTTGTGCTGAGCGATTCCAGCGTCAGGCTACAAGGACTGTACCTCTTGATGGCTTTTGTCCCTTCGTTCCCACGAACTTGCTTGATTTGGCAGTGCTCTGGAGAGAGGCGAAGCAGCGCCCACAGAAAGGACCTTCCAGGGCTTTTCTGGTGCTGGAAAGTACCAGATTTCTGTCTTCTGGATATAACCTCCGGGCTTTCAGCTAGTGTGGGAGAGCGCAGGAAAGCACTTGAATTCAGGGGACAATTAGTGAGTTCCTGTGGGTGGCTGAAGGTTGGTTGATCCTTGTCCTCGCTGCCAACTCCTCCGGCCATCTACTCGGAGAAAACCACGGCAAAACTGGCCCCTCTGGGTGCACGGCCAGACTTACCAAACTGTTCTGAAGCGGAAGCCAGCGCCCTCACAGGAAAATTGGATTCGGACCGAGCCTGGTTGGCAACGCAGATGAGACAGAAAAGGCCGGCTGGCTGCTCCTGGAATCTCTATTTTAATACTTCCTGCCCCTTGCCTGTTCTCTTCTCGTCTGGTTCCTTTTCGGAAGTGTCCTGCCGCTCTCTGATTTGCTCCTTTAATTCCTATCGCCCTTTTCTTTGCGTGGGATGGAGAGTGCTGGTTTGGATGAAAAATCCTGCTCTGGACAATCATGGGAAGGAGGATAGATCTGCTTGTTTACTGTTGTTCTGGTAACAGGGGGGAAGAAAAATCATCGTTTCCTTTTCCCATGAATAACTCCTCTGCATTTCTCCTTCATTAGAGCTTTCTCCAGAATGTCCTCAGTTTCCCAGCTGCTCAGCTAAGCCATCGAGTTAGATGCTCCAGTCCCAGAACACGGACGTGCCCGGGCTCCTGTCACAGCCTCGGCGATGTCCCGACCCGCGGGGGCGCTCGGCAGTCACCCGCGAGGCGTCGGGCGGCGTTCCTGACCCAGTCTGAACGCGGTGCTGGGCCGGAGGAGATGCCCTTCCGCCCCGGTCTCTGAGGGAACAGACTTCACAGCATTTGTGTGAGCTGGGGAAATGGCAAAACTTCCACGTTAATTATCCGTGAAATGGGCTGAGCGGTTGCTTGTCTGGTGGACCGTTTAGGACTTGCTAACTTGTGATATCTGCTGGTGGGAAGCGATCAAAACGTCTGTGGGGGGGAAAGCAACACTTCTCTAATGTGTGACATTCTGGGAAAGGAGGCTGGAGACTCGTGTCCCACTTCGGCATCGTGCTTCGGGATCTTCAGATCATTAAAAAAGCCAACTGTGATTTAGAAACGCGACCTTTCCGTTGGGCTGGCTCTGGAAGCGCCGGTTGCAATGGTGGCGTTACACCGATGTCACTGCCTGGGGCGCGTTCCAAAGCTACTCGGCGGCAGCCCGCTGGATCTCCGCGTTCAGCGATGGTGGTTTCCTTGGTAGGTGACGGGGTTGGGTCGTCGCTCAGGTACGGAACGTCGGCCGCTGTCGGTCGGCGAGGGCTGCGTACGGCTTCCTAAGCCACCGAGGTCTTACTTTCCTTTTTTAACTCTTAATCGGATCCTCTGCCGCGTACGTGTCCTTGCTGACGCCGGGTTTAGTTGCTCTGCCTCCCTACAACTGATTCGTACTGATCAGAATCAGCTTTTCCAGGCAGCAGTTTGCACCAGGTATGTAGCTCAGGGAGATCGGCTCTTCGTCGTTCCAGGAGATGAAAGAGAAACTTTATTAATGAAATTAAAGCTCGTTCTCCTCGTTCCCGGCTTCGCTTTCGGAAACGTTGAAAGGATGCTTCTAACCGGACGGAGGCATCGCTGCTCAGCAGGCTCAGCTCCCAGATCTCGCTAATCGTTCCTCCCACAGGCGCGAGCGGGTGGAGGTCGCCGGGTTGTTTGTTTGTTTTCACCATGGCGAGGCAATACCGGGCCTTTTCCTATCTGGAGAAGCTTCTCCAGAAACACACCAGGCTTTGCTGTCTGTTTTCCTCGGGACTCCTTTGGAAAGGGGCGTTTCTGTCGTTCTAACAGCTGCTGAGGTTATTTTAGCAGGTCCTAAAAGCCCGTTTCAGGTTTGTAAATACTTGGGCACCGTGATAATACTTTGCATGGGCTACGGCAAACGGCTCTGGCTTCCTTGCCTTGGGAGGACACGGTGCATTCCCAGAACCATTTCTCCTCCTGATGGAGCACCAAAGATCACATCTCCCTTGAAACTGTGCGTTGAAAAAACCAAAATGCTGTTTGCCCCTGAGCCCCTCAGGGCTGCTCTGCAGCCGTTGGCTGTGAGAATGGTCTGGGTGCTGTCACACTTACTCATGAGGCTCCTGCTCACCGGCGTTTAGTGGCCT
The DNA here is from genome assembly GCA_013396935.1 of Baryphthengus martii. NCBI lineage: Eukaryota > Metazoa > Chordata > Aves > Coraciiformes > Momotidae > Baryphthengus > Baryphthengus martii. Next base: position 25,983 of record VWZK01013494.1, on the reverse strand, counting down.
TTTCTGGTACGGAAACCAGTCCTGCCTGCATCTGCCAGCCCCGTTTGTGGGACGTTGGGGCTGCGCGGTGGCTCCGTCGCAGCCGTTCCCTCCGGCCCGTTTGCCGTGCGCTCGTTCGACGCATAGTTACAGCGTGAGGCTTTAGCGCCCGTGCTGGGGTGATACCTTCCTACAGTCGGTGCCAGCTGACAAGTACACCCTAATGATCTTTTAGCAGAGAAATCAAAAAAATCTCAGTTTGTATTTAATCCATCAATCCCCAGAGCGTTCTTGAACCATATTTTTTTAAGCTACGTTGGGTGAAATATTCTCTCCCTCTGCGTTCCAGTCCAAGGGCTTGAAAGCTTGAGCGCAAAGTTTATCTTTCGAGTCTTTTTTGGGCCAGATATCTCTCGAAATGTCCTCATTAACCAGCAGCTTCTGCCCCTGGAGTACGGGAGGTTTTGTTCCCTTCATGAAAATAGATGGCTAAATTGTTCAACTTGTTTCTGTTTACAGATGTTCTCAAACAATGACGAAGCTGCGATCAACAAAAAACTTCCGAAAGAGCTGCTGCTTCGGTAAGACTTCTGCAGTTTGTGAGCTCGGAGAGACTTGTGTCGTGTGCTCTTCTTTGCAGCCAGGAGCTGATTTTGCTCGTAAATCCTGAGCCTGGACGGGGTCACTTATAGAGCTGTCAGCAAACAGAAGCAGATCAAAGGTCTGCGTCGGCAGGGGTTTGTGCTAAATATTATTAGAGTTTGGTTTTTAAAATGCTAAGCGAATTTGCTGGTTGCCTGATACGTAGGTGGAAGAACTAGAGGACTAAACAAGCCCTTAATGAAAATAAATGGCAAGTACAGGGGAGTGGGCGGATCGGGATTCTGCCTCAAAGTGTTGAATTCTAAAAAAAAAAAAGTGAATTCTTCTGCGCCAGTTACACTCGAGCAGACTTTGTCCTGCTCCTCGTCCATACGAGATGGATGTTCAGCACCTGGCGGGGTGGTCCTGTTGGCAGGGAGGGAAGAGATGGGGTTTTGTGGTTCTCTGTAGACGGCTCTGCCCTCTCCCTCGGCCGCCCTTCCGCGCCAAGTTAGCCTGAGTGTGATGGTACCTCGCTCGTCACCCTCTGGCGTCGAGCTCGTCGGTGCTTCCAGCCGGGATGTTAGACTGGAAGTGGTGAAGGCAACCGCAGGTGGCAGCTTCAGTTATGAGCACGAACAAAATCCGTAACGCTGCGAGAAAACTGCGTGGTACTGTCAAGACTTGGTGGCGAGAAAAAGTCTGGGGAGAGGAGCTCTGGCAGAGGGAGCTGCTGGTAGTTTGTGAAACCAAAGGAATAGAAAAAAAGAGCCTGGCTGTCTTTTCTTCTGACTGCGCGGCCTCCTCTGTTCTCTGCAACGCTGTCTCCAGTCCTCCGTTCACTTTCACACCCGTGTCATTCATCCAGGAGCCCAAAGTCTGGTTTCTGGTGCCTCCCCTGCTCGTGGTGCAGGTGTTTGAGGCCGGTACACAGGTTTTCTCTCTCGTGTCAGGACATCACTAATGGTGCAAACCCGCTGTAGAGCAGAGCAAGCGTCCGAGGTCGTGCGGAACCACGGAGAAATCGGGAGACCGAGGTTATAAAGGTTAAAAAGTTCATGAGCAACTGTCTTGAGAGTTGGAATTCCCCGTTAGCATCCTGGGAAAATGAATCGGTGCGGATCGACCGCGTGGCCTTTGAAGGAGAGACTTGGACGCGTTTATCCGCAGGAATCTCCCCTAAATGAGCGTCACCGGCCACGAGGCGAAGACTTTTGTGTCGTGGCAGCGCTGCTGCGCGATGTCCTGTTCCCTGCTTCGGTCACTCTGCGGGTGGCGTCGCCGCCTCCCGTTTGTGGCTGCGAAGTGGGAAACCGCGCTTGAGCGAAAGAAAGAGTGGGAGGGTGCGAAAGGGGTCAACCCAAAGCAGCCTTTGTCACGGCCCAAGACACAGAAACGGGCAACTCCAGAAATGCTGTTGTCTGGGAGGTGCTCTGGAGAGCTGTGCTGGGACACCTCTCCCTTAAACGTGTCCGTGATTCAGCGGACGTGTCGTGTTCTGCCCACCGTGGTGCTGAGGCCGGTGATCGTTTGTCCTGCGTTTCCCTGGGAGCAGGGACTCTAAACAAAGCTGTCCTGCAGCACGTGGGCGGAGAGATCCGCTGACGGGCCGCAAATCCTTGTCCTGACGCTGCCGTACCTGCTTCAGCTTTGTCTCCTGCCAGCTGAGCTTCCGGGAGCTCACACACGATTATACCTCTGCACAGGTGAAAAAAGCAGCCAAACCAGTAAAAAGCAGAGTTCCATTCACCACCCTCATTCCCACGCTGCTGCTGCTGGCCCGGTGACTCCGAACGGTGCCGTCGTGCTGCCCGTCGGCTCCGGCTGCGCTGGCTTCCCCAGAAGGGGCGTCACATCCCTGTGTCCCTGCGGAATGCCCCGTTGAAAAGGTGTTTTCACTCTCCGAGGGCTCCCCACCGGTCGCTTCTTGTCTCCAAGCCAAACCTCAGCACCGAGCCGGCTTCTCCGTGGCGCTGGTGGGCTCTGCTGGCTTCCCAGAGAAGGTTTCCTCTGGGAGTGACGTAGGACTGCTAAAGAGCTTACGCTCAGCAGGGCGAAGGGGACCGGGCTGCGGGAGTTCATCTTTTCCTTATTGGTTCATGGGCAGGTCAAGCAGTTTTCAATTCTCTGCTGGCGTAAGCGGCTTTTCCTGGGTGCTGCTCGCCCCTGCTCGCCCCTGCTCGCCCCTGCTCGCCCCTGCTCGCCTGTTCCCAGCGCGGCCAGGTGCTGGAGCTGGCTCTGCCATCTGACCTTCAAGCCCCCCCGGTGATTTATTCCTCGGAAGCTTGAGCTGTGCTCGGGCCGAGGCAGCGACAGCGTGTCAGGAACCGGTGAGTTGTCGTTGCTCTCCTCCGCGACAGCCCGTCGGCGCGAAGCGAGTACGGAGCGAGCTGTGACGGGGACGGTGGGTTGCTGACACGAATCGGTGTTGGTAATTTTAGAAAGCTAAAGGCGTAAGCTAGCTCACCCCAAAGCCCACAGCACCCAGGGATGGATGGCATTAGAGTCTTGACCCTAATCTCATTAGAGTGACAGTGGGAAAGTGAGGAGTCCTAGAAACCCCTGAGTGGATTAAGAGGTTGAAACCTGAAAAATGCTCTAATCTCAGCGTGTTTTAGCTCAATTGTCCTGTGCTGAACTGCTCAGGCAAAGTCCTGAGCACGGGGAGTTGCTTTGCAGTGAAGCAATTTCCTCTGCTGTGATACCCGTTTCATTCCCACTTGGAACCCTTGTTCTGCCTTCACCTGTGATCTCTGGTTGATGATAACCTTCTTGGTGTGGATTATGTTCTTTCTGTCAGCTCTGAAGAGTAAAAAGAGCAAAGTAAGAGCAGAGCAGGCGGCCGTGAGCGAAACAGGAATCCTGTGTGGGGACGTGAAAACAAATATCCCGGCGATCTGCCTGTTGATCTGCGAAGGCAGAAGCAGGAAAACCACGACTCGAGTGGCACCCTGCAGCCTGCTGCTCCTCGCACCAGATAAACCAAGTCTGAGCAGAGCAGCTGGTGTTTCCTAAGGCTTCCCAGGAGGATCCCTGGGAGAGGGTCTGGAGCTGAACAGCTAAGCTACGTCCGCATTTCTTGTCAGCCCGGTGTGGGTTCTCACGGCCGGTTTTGAGCCGTAGAGCGTTAGCAAGGCTGCGTATTATTGGAGTGAATGCACAGATGACTTCAACTTAGCACGTGGGCAGCTTGTCTGGGGGGCTTGGAGATGTTTTTAGTGTTCCTCAGCAGCTCCTTGGAGATAAAAAAGCCCATGCTCAGGTCTGCGTTGGAACGCTCGTCTCGGGTCATTGCGCTGCAGGACTTGAGCCGCGCTCCTGCTCTTCTCCCGGGTTTGTGCGAAGGGTTTTGGTTGGAGCCGGGTCTGGAATGACCGAAATGCGCAACAGAGGGGAGAATTGCTGCTGGAAGAGTGATTTTTGCAGCCTGGTTCTGCTGACTCATTGTTAATATTCTGCAAGAGCAGTTCAGAAAACACCGAGAAATGCTCTTAAGCTTCTCAGAGCCAGAGTCTCCGGGTTGGACAAGGGAAGCACGGCGCAGCTCAGCGGATCCTGACCTCTGGGGCAAGCGTTAACACCTCCTCACTGGGTGGGTAGACTAAGGAGGGAGGAGCAGGAAGTAGAAAAGAATTCGGCCAAGACCCGATAGCCCTGATAGAGGGGTGAGATGGTTATTAATAGCCTGGGATTTCCACGGAGAAAGCAATTTTAGTGAAAATATAGAAAGCTTGCGTAGTTACCGACCTCGCCGCTGTTCCCAGGGAGTTTGCTTTGGGTTTGTGGGTTTTTTTTGTGCTCCTCCGATGGGAATCTAGGGTGAAAGTAAGAATTTTCCCTCGCTTCTGTCATTTCCCCAGGCTTTCCTTGTATTGTTGCACATCCACATTGTACAGAAAGCCTGGGTGCTCACGTCCCCGCACCGATTACTGACAGCGAGTTCCAGGGGAAGGCTCGTCCGTCAGCGGCGAGGACGGAGCTGCTGCTGATAGCCAGAAATGAGTTCCCAAAAGAGGGGTACAGCCAAGGGCACCGCAGCTCTTTCCAGGCCTTTTACCTGGGTGTATCTCAGCGTGTCCCTGGGAACTGTCTCGTGATGAGATGCTTAAGGAAGAGATGAAAAGAATTTTGAACTAAACTCCTTAGATCTGTATCTTTGGGCAGCGCAGGAACACAGGAGAGCACGGGGCTGTTTATTCTGCTGTATCCTGGTGGAACTGGACATTTTTTTGGATGCAGGCTACCTGTGAGCATCTGTGTTTGGATAAATAATCTGCATTCACTCGCAGTCGTGTCCTTTTCTCTTCCATCAACACTGATGTTTCGAAAGTGCTTTTTATCGACCTGCGGGTCAAGAAGGTTTGGTGATGCGGTTGTCGGATCATCCCAGCCTTGCTTGCGTCCTCTCCTAAAATTCGAACATCCGGGATTTGCTGGGTGTAGACAGCAACACGCACAGACCTGGGTGTCAGAAGGCACGTGGCACCTATTAGCACGCTCCCAAAACCTGGAGCCAGGAGCAAAATCCCGGATAACCCCGCATCGCTGATCTCTAGGCCAAAGTGCGCTCAGTTGATCTGTGGTGCGCGCGAGGTTTGCTGGGTGTTCTCAGCGCCTCTTCCCCGGCTTTCTCAGCGGCTCTGCTGTTTATCCAGTTGTATTCTCTCTCTCTGTATCTGGGGAGATGAGCACATCGCACGACTTCCTTGTTTTCACAAGAGAGTTTCAGGAACGCAGCGCTGCGGGGTGCTTGTTGGCTTTGTAAGTCACGGAAAAAGAACACGCTGCCAACAACATCCTCTCGTCTCCGGGCCTCTGCCGGCACAGGCGGGTCTGCTGAGAATAATCGGGCAGCTTCTGTACCCCTGTAGTCTTGGGGGGAGATGACTCGAGTGTTACAGGTATCCAAACAATTCCTGTTCTGGGTCTCTTTGAGAAAATCTAGAGTGTTTTGCAGCAGGGGAGTTTGAGTTGTTGTCAGAATTTCTCCTAGGTGGTGACAGCCGTATTTTATCTGACCAGAGTATAGATGGCGTCTCGGGTTGGAGCAGGATTCCTTGCCCTGTCCCTTTAACACTTGCATCTGGTGATGTTTCCCTCCTGGTTCTGGTGGCCTTTGAGTTTAAAACACAAAAACACGTGTGCAGGTCTTCTTGCAGCCAAATGCTCCTGTTATCTTTGCAAAAACATTTCATCCCGTGGTTTTATCGTTGCTGTCAAAGAGGAGACCTCACTGACTTTCTCTTGCTGTCTGCTTGACCCCCTCTGTTTTGTGGCGTCGGTTGGAGTAACCTACACCACAAAACCTTCTGGTTTCTGGTTATTCCAAGCAGAAACCATACGACTGCCGTATAAACCACGCTGTTGATGTGCTGGGACAGATGTGGGAGCTTTACAGGGGCTCGGGGCTGCCTTAGCCCAGTGTAGCACTGCAGAGCATTACTGCCTAAGTCCTTGATCCCAGTAACTAGGCCGGCAACGCCGGGGTGTTGGCCGGAACGCTTGGGCGTGCCCCGGCAGAGGAACGCCGTCCCGGCGAGGAGCGACCGCGTCTGCGGCGCGGGGCCGACACCAGCGGAGCGGTCGGCCGGGCGCGCGGGTCGCCGCAGAGCGAAGCCTTAACAGCGCCGTGTGAGGAAGGAGAAATAATCCCCGGGCCGAAGTCAGGGTGTTGCGTGGCTGTTGCCTGTTAATTCTCACGCTGCCTGTTTCTGGAGAGCTGTAGTTGAAGGTGTTTCTGCGGAGCAGCGGCGACGCTCCTGGGTGGAAGAGCAGCTGACGCAGCCCGGCGCGACCCTCCTGCCGTGTCCTGACCTCACAGGACGACTGACTGTTTAGCTGCACGACACCTGAAAGCGGCTGTTGAGAGAAATAGCGGTGCGGTTTGCCGTCAGTAAACGCCACAAGGTGTGAGAGGAGCGTTCGGCAGCGGCTCGGTGGCTGTTTGGCTGCCCTCCGTTAACTGCCGGGTCTGCGCTTCTTTTCATGGTTCAGCTTTCAACTGAGTGACAAAGAAGTTTTGCTGTCTCCAGTCCTTTTTCGTTGTGGTTTTGTTTTGGTTTTTTTTTTTTCCTTTTGTTCTCTGCGTTCTCTTTGTTTGAAATGTAGATAACCAATAAGGTGTCTTTTATTTCCGTTACAGAATTTTCTCTTTCCTGGATGTGGTCACTCTGTGTCGTTGCGCTCAGGTTTCCAGGGTAAGAACCTTCCTCCTCGCTGGTGTTATTTCTAACAGTTGGTTGGATTTGGGTGACCGTCCTCTCGCTCCACCCTTCCCTGACACATCAGACTGGGAGGGTTTGTACCAGGGAGCTTTGTGCAACTCCGCTATTGTTACGTAGCGTCCCGAATTGATGCCACGATACCAGAAACTTCCGATGATGCCGGGAAAGGGGGGGGACTCGAAGCTTGAATACGTTTTGCTGGTGTCCCAGGCCCTGTGTGGGTTCTAAAGGGGAGGTGGCTGAGCCCAGGAGCTCTCCAGTCCACCTGGGATTGTGCAGGAGGCCTGTACCAGTGCCCGTACCAAACGGGGGTGGATGAGGCTAAAACGACATCTTGTGGGTTCCGGTGGAGACAGAAGCATTGTGATTCACGGAGATGCTGCTCGGTCAATGGCAGGTGGCTTTCCTGCTTGGCTGTAATTGGAGGATGATCCTTGAGGTCCCTTCCAACCTGGAATTCTGTGAAGTGAGCACAGAATTAAAACACGAGTGTTTTGTTTGGGGTTGTTTTTTCCCGTTAGGGAGCTCCGAGTTTTGTGGGCATCACCTCACAAAATCCAGCTTGGTTTAGTTGCTTGGGAAACCGCCTCCACTTGCAGATCCAGTTATCCAGAGCCACCAGATGCACACACACTTTCCTAGCTGTGGGCTCGGGGTTGTTATAAGATCTAGTTGTTGACGTTGTAATTTGTAATTACCCCCCCAAGTACCGTGCTCTGTTGACGACATTTTGATTCGTTAAGGGCAGAATGACTAACTTTCAGTTCCCAATTCTCATTTATAGCACGAACCACATGAGATTTTGTTGGTTTGTTTTTAAAAAAAAGCCAAACAAACCCAAACCCAACCCAAGCGCGTAGGTGAGAGGTGGTAAACGCAGGGCGTAGTTCTCAGGGAAGAGCTGGACGCTCTATCTGGACAGCTTACAAAGCTTGGAGTTTCTCCATCCACCCTGCTCACCGAGCCGTGGAAATGCCTTGGACACCTCTTTCTGCTGGAGGCAAGAGAGGAGGTGTGTGAGATGACGGCCTCACCCACCACTTCCAGATGTCGGCGTGCGGTCCTGCCTCCCAGCGCCGCCGAGTTCTCCGGACCCTCCGAGTAGCTTCCCTTCTCTTGTCAGCGTAGATGCCTGGGGTAGGGTCTCACCTGTGTCCCGGCGTCCTCATCTCCCTGGTGACCCCTCCGGCGTCCTCTAAAGGCGCTGGTTTAGCTGCAGAGGGGATTGGCTTCCAGCTCCACGCTCCAGCACCGCCTCCGTCCCGGGCTCAGCACCCCCACCCCACCTGGGAGCAGACACCGGTGGCCGGGCACCGTGGCCTTCACTTCTCTGGGGACTGGGGACTGATGTGATGTGTAGGTGGGGGCACCTGCGCCCGGCGAGCCGCTCTGGGCACGGCCTCGTTGGCTGTAATTACTCGTTGTTTGCCCATCCGAGGCAGAGTGGTGTTTCTGAAAGGAACAAACTGGAACTGAGTCCCCACTGGTGGGTTTTTGTTTGTGTTTTTCTTTTTTTACTTCCTTTTTTTTTTTTCATATTAACAACCCATTTACTTTTTTTTCCCCCCCAATAAAGGCATGGAATGTTCTGGCCCTGGATGGCAGTAACTGGCAGCGAATTGACCTGTTTGATTTCCAGAGGGATATTGAGGTATAATTAAGTGACATACAAACCCATTTTTCTTGTTAAAATGTAATTACAGCCTAGAATGGATTAGTACTCCCAGCGTAACCCTTTTTGCCTTCCCTGGAGATAGAAAACATTAATTTCAGTTCTTCTTAGCTTCAGGGAGTCTTTAAAGTCTTGGCAATCCATTCAGCTTTTGAAAATGGACAGAATTATGTATCTGTATCGAGACTTCGAGGTAGAGACAGAAGGAAAATATTTTTTTGTGCGTGTTCTGAAAACAGAAAGCGGTAAAATCGGTTTGTTCTTGCGAAAAACAGCTGCTCCTGGGTAGCAGGATAAAACTCAGGAGCTGGCTCTGCCTTATCTCCATTGTGAATAGAAGTTTAAGTATATCCATTGATAGTCCCCTGTACTTCCTTGTAAATCTTACTGCCCGTGCTGTAGCAGGGACATTGCTGCTCTCATCCTCCTGGGGTGGTCAGTCCCGATGTCCAGGAGCTTCGGACCAGAGGACATTCCTCAGTCATTAGCCTGAGCGACTTCAGATGTTTATTCCTCATCTCTCCATCTTCAGAAGCTGAATAATTCCCCGTCTCCCTGCCTGAGACGAATATCCTGACATTTCTGTTCTCTCAGCCCTGTTTTGCCTAAAATAACAAACCGTTGTTAAGCTGCAAAATGTCGAACTCAACTTTTTGACCGGCCGGGTGACTCTGGGAATTTGATGCAATTCTTTCTGTCTCCGACAGGGCCGGGTGGTGGAGAATATTTCCAAGCGCTGCGGAGGTTTCCTGCGGAAGCTGAGCCTGCGAGGCTGCCTGGGAGTGGGGGACAACGCGTTAAGGTAGCGACACGGCCCCTTTCTGCTCTGCCACGCGGTGGAGAGACCGGCTCAGCTTCTGCAGCCACAGAGGGTTGGGATAATTCACGGACACTTTGGGATCGAGCCTGGGTGTCTAACTTAAAACATGGAGAGGGGTCACGTAGAAGCCTCTGTAATTTATCAGTTTTAAACCTCACCCAGTAGCCGTTTTTCTCAAGTCTCACTGGAATAACACAGGCTGCTGCTGCAGGCGAAGGCGGCCTTGGCACCCAGTTACAGCCTTTTGCCTTCGGGCTGGGAAATCCCAGGGCAAGACAGAGGGCAACCTAAATAATTCTTTTGTTTGTTTAGTTCGCTGGAGACCATTTTACAAAACCTTCTCTGGTGTGTTAGGGTGAAAACAGATGCTGTAAAACATCTGGCCGTCCACTGCCTGACATAATACCGGCTTTTCCCTTTCCTTCCGTAAAGGACGTTTGCACAGAACTGCAGAAATATTGAAGTGTTGAACCTCAATGGCTGTACCAAGATCACAGACGCGTGAGTGGAGCTCTGTCCCGTTTGCCCTGCGCGTCCTTTTTTAAGGGCAGGCCGGGCTGCTGCGCGGGGAGGTAACAAAACACGCATCGCGTAGGACTCGGAATAAACCTTTTCCCTGAGCGTGTCTCCTGCTCTCTCTTTCAGCACCTGCACCAGCCTCAGCAAGTTCTGCTCCAAACTCAGGCACCTCGACTTGGCCTCCTGCACGTCCATAACCAACCTGTCTCTGAAGGCGCTGAGGTAGGAGCCGACGCCACGGGATTCTGCCGGCCGCTTGCGGGTGCCGTGAGCTGGCGTAGCCCCGCGCGCCTGGGAGCGGACCGACGCCGCCCGGGGCGTAACGGAGGGGAGAATTCGGCTTTCGCGTGTTGTGCCTCCTGGTTTGATGAGACGGAGGAGGAGGGCTCGGTAGAAGCCGCCCTCGACCTTGTTGGTCCCCATCCTGGTGGTTATCAGGAGGAGGAGAAGAATTCTATTCTGTCGAAGTCTTAGAGGAGGGATTTAGGGGGCGACAAAAGTCTTAGTCTGCCTCTTTAAAATACTCGTTTGCTAACAGTCAGCTGCTTCACCCTGAGTGTACCGTTGTGTAGTCAGCCATTGTTTGTAGAGCTGGGAGGTGAACGCCAGCGTGGGACTGTTTGTCTTTTAAAACTGCTGAGGAGACTTACAACTGCTTAAATCTGCGCAGTGGAATTGCCACATAATCTAGAAAAGGAAGGGGCAGACAGGCATTGGTGGGGAGATACTGAGACAGAGGAAAGGAGGCAAAAAAACCAGCTCCACTAGAGGTGAAAATAGAGACCACAGCTATTAAAAAAAAAATAAAAATCAAGTGATTTACCAGTGGATAGAAGAAAATACAGGAAAGCTGTATCATGGGGGAAATATACTAGAGGGTGGATCTACACACCGGAAGAAAATGCAAATTTGAAAGAACAAATGAACGATTAAGTTATTTTTGTAGCTACGGTAAAGTAATTTGAGCCTGTGTTTTTCCTTCCCTTGAGAGTCTTCATCCTCATCTCTCATTTGACATGGTCAAATCCCTGCTGCAGGTATCTCAAAGTACACGACAGCCCGTAGATCTAGTTCCTAATTACAAATTAAACTGGAGTGTTGCTCCTGCTGGCAGCAAATGCAAAGTTACACCTGGAAGGAGAAGCAGCGTGGCAGAAATCAACCCTATTTTTGGTTCCCCTTGAGGGTGATTTGATCGAATTCAGATCCGGAAAGCCCAGCGTGTGTGTCCGTGTACGGGAGCTGAAAGGTGCCCTAAATGGGATCAGTCAGTGGGGTTTTTTTTGGTGATGTTACCGTACCCTCCTTTAGAGCTCCTGAGACTGTCTCCAGAGAGCTCTTTGCATCTGGAGATGGTGTTTGACAAAACGTTCCTCGGGGCGAGGGGTGTCTGTGCTCACGTGGCTTCCAGAAATGGGAATTTCCTAGGAAGCGGAATTTCTTTCCGAAACAAAACGTCCATGTGCTTTTCCTTTCACCTGCCAAGCGAGGGATGCCCGCTGCTGGAACAGCTGAATATCTCCTGGTGTGACCAAGTGACCAAGGACGGCATCCAGGCGCTGGTGAGGGGCTGCGGGGGACTCAAGGCCCTGTTCCTGAAGGGCTGCACGCAGGTACCGCTCCGCCCGCGCCTGCGCCCCGCGCCCGCCTGCTTTCTGCTCTAACCCAAAGGAAGGGCCTAAAATAGCCTGGATTTTTTTTCTGTTTCCAGAGATGGAACGTTACTGAAATGAGTCCCGATCTGTCTGGGGGAGGTTACCTGCTTTGGGTGAAATTCTTTATTGGCTTAGAGCTCCGCACGACGAGCGGGGCGGCGAACAAATTGCGTGTCTAGCTCTAGAATCATTCTCCTTTTCCCTCATCAGAAACGCGTCGAGCAGACTTGTTTTTTCAGGAGGAGGTAACTCTGTTACCCCTGGCTGGAGGCAGCCGTTTCTGAAGGCTCAGCAGGTTTTGGGAGGCGGGACGGCGCTTTCGTCCGCGCCGGTGGCGGAATTTCCTCTGCCTGCCCTTCGGATCTTCCCGTTAGTCAGAGAGAATCACCGAGGGGGAGACTCCTCGAGAAGGCTCTGCAGCCAGGCAGGAGCACAGCCCCGCTCCCCAGAGCATAGCGTAGAGCTCTGGAGATAGAACGGCGTAGTGTGAAGAGGCTGCAGAGATTGCGATGCTTTTCCTTTGGAATGCAGAAAAGGTGCAGTTGTACCGCTGAAAGAGGGGATTTTTTTCCCCCTTTTTATATTTTCTGTTCCTCAGACTAGCGTCCTTTACTCTTTCTTTCCTGTTTTACCTGGTGAATCGTC
>VWZK01013489.1:348808-426295 GCA_013396935.1 Baryphthengus martii | reverse complement strand
ATACATTTTTTTCAGATTTAGAAACCAAACCAAAAAACAAAATAATGTTAGTAGGTAGAATCCCTAGATTCACTAGATTTGTTCCTAGTTCTCAATCTACAGGGTACTAGTTTTCAGTGTAGTTGATGTCATTCACAAAAAGTAGATAATCCCATTTTGAGGACCTAATTAAAAGGAGTAGTAAACTAGAAGTATTATGGAACAGAAATATCTACACTAATATGGTTAACCAAATTGGCTACAAGCCAACTGATACACAAGCTCTCCTTACACATATCCATCTCACACCTGTCTCAGAATCATGGCTTCTGCGTAATGAAGCAATTCAGTTTTTAGCAGTGTAAGTTACATGATATTCTAGGAATGGTAACTCATCTGTTGGAGTTGGTGATGCACATATAAGCCAAAAAGAAAACACCTCAGAAGAAGAAAAGTTAATGAAACCATCTATTTCCTAGGAGTGGCATTCTCAGTACAAGCAGTTTGCAATGAAAATAACAGCAAATATCTTTTTTTATTTTTAGTTTTTAAGAATTATTTTCTGAGACACTCTAAAGAGTTGCCCTCTGATCCATCCTGGGCGCCTGGGTAGTATACAAATATATCCATATTCCATTGATACCTTGGTTGTTGAAAGGGAGATGTAGGATGTAGCTATGTGGTTCTGACCCAAACTTTTCCATGTCCTAGAGCTATCCCAGTGTTTTACCTAATAGCAATTTGATACTTAAACAGTGAAAAAACAAATGTCAGAGAAGTCTGGAAAAAGCTGTTTTCAGAGCAAGAAGGAATCCATGTGATCCAAGTAACAATTTGAAAACTATGTGCCTTTTTGTGTTTGAGAGAAATGTTTATTACTTCTATTCACTATAGATATATATTGTATATTGAGCTAGTATCTCTAAAAATATCTAGAGTAGCTATGGAGTGGATTAAGATTTTATCCTAATCCCTTTATAGCCATATAAAGAGGAGGATACAGGGACAACTGAGAATGGGATGCAGACCAACAAAGAATTGCTTTAATCAGTAAAAGAAGTACCAGTGTCTGATTCTGAAGCATGTGTGCTGTTCTTCAGTTTTAGGTTGCTACTCATATATTGATTTGTTTTGAAAATCGTTCCATTGCTTGACTACCTCATGAATGTCATACATGAAGGTAACTAATCTGAAAGAATAATTCATTAGATGTGTATGTATATATGCATATATGTGTGTATATGTACACATAAAATGTAGATGGATTCTAACAGAGTTGGGTGATAGGGGAAATATGTTAACCATCTGGGATCTTTTGAACTGTAAAAACAGAGTAAAGTATATTTAAGAGCTCAAACTATGATTTTCTGCTATAAACTGGAATTTTTGATAAATACTTTTCTACTGAGCTGTGTTTTCAGAAGAAATAAAAGTTTTCTCTGGGAATATTTCAAGGGAGAAGTGTATAGATTTTTTTCAAGAAAAAAAATTGGAAGTGTTGAAAATAATCATTACAATATTGTGGGTTTTGTAGCTAATGTCATCTGAGTAATAAATGTAGGCTTGTCTGAGAATCCATGCTTCAAGACAAAGACCTGGGACACCATAGTTACACCTTCAGTTAACATTTCTCCAAGCTCATTTTCTGTCTCCTTTACTCATTTTACTAACTGCTCTATTTTCACTCTGTGCTCTAGGCCCCGCTTCTCATCTTGGTTCTTTGAGCAATGTGCTTTCTTGACTCTGTATATTATAGGAAGAAGACGATGTGCAGACATGGGTGTAATGTGCAGCAAAATGTTTCCTTACATCCACTTGGAGCATACAAGGCAGAGATCTGTAACAGTACATTCATTCATGGAAATGAATGGGAACACCCCATAGACATAATTACAGACAGAAAGACCAGCTCTGACATTTGTGGACTTTGGCATTCATCTGAGTTGGGTGTTATCTTCAATCCCTCATCATGGGGTTACGTTGTAAGCCTATGTAACTTCCAAAATTCCTACTCCTTTCCCAGCTCTCTGTGATTGGAATCTACTTTGAAATGGTTGATGCTCAGACCTCAGCCATCGGCCATATGCTTTATAGTGAACTAGTCTTGTGCTGCTGCACTGCTTTTGTCTTTATCTGTTTTGTGGCACCAGCTATGCTTATTTTCCTTTCCTGCATTCAGTCCACAACAGATTTCTCTTCCTGTGCTATTCACTGGTTCATAGTCATTCTCAGGGCCCTGTCTGGATATCAGGAGTGAAAGAACTGTACTTCATAAGGCAAGAAGAAACTAGAATAAAAATGGTTATTTGAGAGGCAAGATGCAGACCATCATGTCCAATTCTGCAATGCTTTGTCCTTTTTATTTTCTCCTCATATTTGTCTTCAGTGTTCAATCATCTTTCCTTTTAGAAGCACCAGCAGCTACCTGTAGTGTTTGTGGAAATATATTGGTGTCTGGAAACAGATGAATAGTTTTTCCCGAGCCACCTTTTTCTGCAAGGCTAAATGGGCCTCCAATGTATGAAACTATGACATCATATACTGAACATCAGTGTTTCAGTCTTTGCCCCAAGATCGTCAAAAACCATGTGTATCTCTGGGAGTAGCCTGGAAAATAAAGGCAATAAGAGTGAACTTGGAATCCTTTTTCTGCTATGAGTCATACCAGGCTGTGTATGGAGTACTTGATTTCAGAAGAGCTCTAGTCCTCTTCTGCATGTATCTGTCACTCTCCTTGATTCAGTCGAAATTGAGCATAGCCTGGCAATTAACGCTTTAATAATTTCTTCCAAAATTGCTTTCATGGAGATTTAGCAAGTTCAATAAGCTATGAGATAAACATGCTGACTCTTGAGAATGGATTAAACTATGAAGTACCAGAAATCAGTTTGCTATAAATGGGTCACTAATAAATACAAATCTGGGTACTTGTAGGTTCGTTGATCCTAAATTTGAATCATTAACCCTGTCTCTCATCTCTGAAGATATAATAATTACATGTGGATTTGGGTCAGCATTTCTTCCTTTTTGACAACAAACTATTGACCTTGGCTAGAGCAGAGTTGCCACTTGCTGCAATCAGTTTGTTTGGAATTACAAGTGATACCCACTTTACCTAATGCATACATTATATTTGCCATAAGAAATGTAGGAAAAAAAATTACTTAGTGGCTATATTTAACTTTATAAAAGTTCTAAATACCATAGTATTCTTAGTGAAGCAGGGATTCGAGCAAGCACAGAGGAACATCTGGAATGCGTCTGGTGCCGGAGTTTTCTCCTGTGACTTCATCATGTTGCTTCTGTAGGAATGCAGCAGAATAATAGCTAAGACAAGATTTTTGAATAAGCTATTAAAATCCCAGATGTGAACATGTGCTTTGCATTTTTATGGATTAAAATACTGCTGTTGTGGGTATAAAATTTCATTTTACAACTGTCTTTTCCTGAAATCTTCCTTCAAGTTACTGTAAATGTTTTTTGTGGATGAAAGAGCCACCTAAACTCTAGGTAACTGTCCCATGTTTGCATGCAGCATTCATTTTGTGAAGGGGAATTTAGAGTCTTCAGCCTATTGTAATATAAAAATCTTCCCTAAGATGCTAATAACAGTTCTGGGAAAGGAAACTCTTAATGTTTCTTCATATTTACCTTACTGCTGCACTATGTGGGTCTATCTTTTATTGCTAGGTACTATATGTTACATACTAGAAGGCTTGGGTACAAAGATGCTCTAAGGACATCCTGGAAAAAAACCAAAGCAACAAAAAACTAACAGTAAGCACTGCAGAGAAGTCATATGCAGATATGAAGTGAAATAGTGTCTTTTTGGTGTTAAAGCAGTAGTCTTAGCATCAAGCGAGTGATGATTTGTCCAATTTGATGGATCATTTGAATAGTTACATGACAAGATAGATGTAGGTTTTGTTCTGTGTTTGCTTTGAGCTTCAAAATCACCTTGAATCGGTCATATTCTTAGAGGAAGGTGTTCCGGGCTTAGAAGATACAGCCCATGTGCAGGAGTTGATACTATGAAGAATTATACAGGCAGGCAATTTTATTGCCAAGTTGCTTGAGGAACTCAGGTGGAACTCAGGTAGAACTCAGAAAGGAGAATCTGGTTCTGTAACAAATTCCCGTTTCAGAAGCAAAATGACTGTTAACATACGAGCATAATTATCAATATAAGAAAAACATATGCTAATGAGGAAAAAATAACTTCCAGGAATTATTTTATACAGTGATAAACCCACTGACCAACATTTAAGTTTTGTGTCGTTCAGCTATATTCAGAAAGGTTGCACACATCCTTTCTGTGTGTTCAGCAAAATTTATGTTGATTGATAGTTCCTCCAATAAATTTCTAACCTCATAATAACTCTTGAGAAATTCCATGTAACATTTAGTTTTAAAAAGGGGTGGAATTTTAAAATTTATTTTCTGCGTGTCAGAGGTTCTATGTGCTAGGGAATTTAGTTACCAAAACCCTTCTAGGCTTTAAGGTAATTCGAAGCTGGTTTGTGTCAGAGAGTAGAGAGACAAAGCAGTTGAATTGATATAATCTGTTCTGATGATTCTAGTGACTGGTTCATGTATGTTCTGCAGGGAAAGAAGAAATAAGCCAGCCCTGTCAATATGACTGGGAGAATCCCTCCTGACAACAAACCTAATGATCAGTCTAATCCTGAGTCTGCAAACAGTCATCCAAAATAAAGAACTCTCTCTATTGTCTATGAGCACTGACCCCATGTAGTCCATTCTGCCCTGTGTCCTGTCTCCAGATATGGGCAGTTTTGATGCTTCAGAGGGTATTTGGAGCCCAGGACAAAGTTGAGGACACATTATCCATGTAGAAGTCATCAGGAGACATAGTGCTGATATTATAGTATCTTGGAAATACTGTGTTTTTTCATGTAAGCTATTACACTGTGTTGTGATGGAATATAGCACTTGAAATTTTCTAAAGCATACAAATGAACTAGAATTCCAACTGCCATAAGTCATCAATAGGATTAGTGATGGTAATTCCTGCGGGTTCTTTGGAAAAAAAATCACACATGCACCAATCATAAGATTCTCATTTAGACTTTTTAGTCATGTACTTTTTGAGTAACCACTGAAGTGGATAAATGTTTGCAGAGTCAGGGACTTAGTAAATACTTAGAAGCAAGAGACTGATCCCTTGATTCTTCTGGAAAATAACAGCTAGTAATGACAGGTCTCTATAGATAGTAACAGTTTACAGATATGAGTGGTGAAGTCTCATAGCTGACATGACCACAACAGAATGGTCTTGCAATCTTTGTCATCTTAATAATGTCAACCTCATGTTACTTCAGCATAAAAAAGATCTTAAATGCTTGTCTACTTTTCCCAAATAATCCCACTAGATATTTAGCTTTTGAGACTCTCAAAACACTCTGAATTTCTTGGTGGTTTGTTATCATACCTTTTCACTTTTTGTATCAGCATGAATTTCCAAATTAAACTGGGAAAATCTCATAAATAAAAGATGGCTTTAAATCTATTTTTGAAGTTTGTGTGTGAAAACATACCAGGAATTTAAGATCAGGATTTTGAAATTCCTATACAGGCGTCTGAATAAAGTTACCAGACCTAAAGATGTGTTCCAGTAGCTTTCATAGTGAGCAAAGAATCCTAGAGAGCAGTTTTGAAAATATGACTGCTGGGTAAGATATCTTAAAAGAATTTGAATATTTTAGAAAATGTCCACACCCAGGTTAAGAGCAGTGAGCTCTTACATTTTGTTCTTTCAGTGCCTGAAATGTACAACAACCTTTTGCTTGACTGAAAAATTTTATTTCTTTTGCCAACTGTGCAGCACTGCCGCCGTGGAATTTGTGTGAGCAGAGAAATGGAGATGCGTCCTATAGATGGAGAATGGGGACCATGGGGACCTTATAGCTCATGTTCAAGAACTTGTGGAGGTGGAATCAAGAGTACCACCAGGCTGTGTAATAGACCAGAGTATGCTTTTTATTGTCTTTTACATTAGTGCATAATGAAGATATTATGACATAATGGGTTGGTTCAAAACAAAATGAAGCTACTGTGGGTTGGGCAAATTAGTTTGAAGCACCAATATACAAAAAAACCCCAACAAACAAGCTTGTTTCAGTCATGTTTGAATAGAGAGATAAGACTGCAGACTCTAACATGAAGAGAACTTTTAGATTGCTCTTCTCTCTCAATTATATCATTCATATTTATAGATATTTCTAAAGACTTATTTTGGCAGGGTCTTTCTAGCTTTACTCTGAATGCTGAGGGTTTCTTTAAACATTAAGATACTTTCTTTGGAGTAAAAGCTGCAAAAAGAAATAAATGTAATAACATCTTTTTTTTTGCGAAACGCTTGATTTGCTTTAAGGCCCTTTCAGAACACCACCACCAGTAATGCCTACAAGGAGCACAGCAAAGTCACTTACAACTTACCTTTCTAATGAGAAACTTTTATTGACTGAATTATTCAATATGGGTTTCATTCTCTGTAATAAAAATCAGTGAGAGCTTTACAGTTAACGTCTGTAGAAGTAGAACGGTAGCTGCAGCCTGCATAGTTTCAGGTTTTTTTCTTGGTATTATGAGTGTGATACATGAACATCAATCAGATGACCCCAGGTTATTCTATTTTCTCTAAGTAAGAGGCAGTAGAATAGATTCTTACTAGATACGCCTTTGTGAGTCTGTAGTAACTGATAGAATCAATATGCCATTGACTTACTCTTTTTTTTTTTCTCCCCAAGAACCTATTAATACTGAATTATTGTGTAGCAGAGTTATAACAGTTAGGACATGTAATTTACACTTTGCAGTAAATGAAGTGTTTTCCACAATTTTCCCTTGTTTATTCTTTTCATCCCCAAACTGAAACCAGTATTACGACTACAGAAAATAGTATGTCAGCTCCTAACTCTGTCTTCTTTCTTTGCCACTCTGTAAAATAATTATTTCAAATTACTGAAGGAGGTGCTGCTTCTGTAAAAATAGGACTGTAATCTCAGCCGGATTGCTAAAAGCGTAGAAGTTAATAATGCTTTTTCCCAGGCAAAATAATTATAGCTAAGCAAAATAAAAATGTACTAGACATTAATGTATGTCAGCAGCTTGATTACCACCTACCTCAGCAGCAGTATTTTGGACATATGAGCATTTTTATGTTCTTCACTTGGGTATAAATTTGTGCACAGTGCAATAGAAGATAAGAGTGTGTGCGTGAACGTAAGTAACAGCAGAATGCTGTGTGAGATTTTTCCCCTTTGAAAAGTGGCTTGAGCCACTGATTTATGGAAAACAGCAATTTTAAAAACTGAATGTGTTTTACATGTACTTATTTTTGTTAGACCAAGAAATGGAGGAAAGTACTGTGTTGGCCGCAGGATGAAATTTCGATCATGTAATACTGATTCGTGTCCAAAAGGCAAAAAAGATTTCCGGGAGCAACAGTGCTCTGAATTTGATGGCAAACACTTTAATATCAATGGTCTTACGTCTGCTGTTCGCTGGCTTCCAAAATACAGTGGTAGTAAGTCATTATAAATTTTTTCAATTAACGAAATAAAAATGTTACTTTAATTAAAGCTTTAAAACAGACAAGAAACCTGTTGGATTTTCTTTCCAGTTTCTATGAAAGATCGCTGTAAACTTTTTTGCCGAGTTTCTGGAACAACTTCCTACTATCAGCTGAAGGACAGAGTTGCTGATGGTACTCCCTGTGGAGCAGAAACCAATGACCTTTGTGTTCAAGGCTTATGCAGGGTATTTAAATCTAAACTTATTAATTATTAAACTCAATTCATCCAAATAACCACTGCTGAAAAAATGTAAAGCAAGGTGTTTTGAATTTACTTAAGTAAGTTTTAATCCCTAGCAAATTCAAGAAATGGAAGAAATTAAGTGAAGTGCTTAATAGTGATTATGGAAGTTCTTCTGGAGAGAAGCTGGGTGCTTATAATAAATCAAGACTTTTTGTCAAACACAGGTTGTTTTGCTGATTGCAGTGAAACTGAGTAACTTCATGATGAGGAGAAAATGTAGCCTTTTTTATAGCAATGAATCAAGAGGAAAGGAAATGCCAGAGAATTCTCCTGTTTATAAATTTGTTTATGTATCTTTACTTAAACTTCCTTTTAAAAAAAAAAGTTGCACATATGCTAGTTCAACCACTATGGTCTCTGCATATTCCTTTGCTTCTTTAGCAGTAATGACAAACTTTAAAAGAATTGATGACCATGTACACATGCATACTGCTTTTAGGATTCCATGACTTTTTAATGTAAATATAACTCAAAATTTGTTCACTGCGTTGTTGATTTTCTTAATGCTAAATCTTTACATACTGTTATATATTATTTTACAACTCTTGACAGCACTATTGTGTTTTGCCCTTGCATCACAGCACCCAAAACCAAAAGGCTTTTCACGAATTGCTAAAGATGAAATATGTACAGTGAATGACAATACTTTTGGGGAGTGGGAAGCGTACATTATTTGTTTTCATTATTTTCCATTGGGCTGAATGACACAGGACTATTGCATTTTTATTTTATTTTATGTTTTGTAGCAAGCAGGCTGTGATCACATTTTGAATTCCAAGGCAAGGAGAGACAAATGTGGAATCTGTGGTGGTGATAATTCTTCATGTAAGACTCTTGCAGGTACTTTCAACAGTGCTCGTTATGGTATGTTTGTTCGTTTTTGTTTTTTTTTAAAAAAATCCTAATGCAAATTTTAGTATGGCTTAGAAATTATGTTTTACATTTGAAGAAGTGGGATTTCAGTGTATGTTCTTTAGGGCCTTTATCAACAAAAAATATCTCTCATTTTCAGCTACATGCAGAGGCAAACACTGTGGCATATTAACCCATTCGATGATAAAAAAAAAACAAAACAACTAGTCTAAGATCAAAACAAAAGACACAAATAAAAGATACTATGAGGGTAAAAGTGCATTAAAAGAAATAATGCTTCCTGCTTTGCACTTTACATTCTCTCATCTGAAAATATACAGCTGAAGGACTTATTCTAATGTCTCCTTTTGGTCATGTAAAGAGATAATAAGAAGTCTGTGGTGCGAGCAGCTGATGAGGTTCCTTTTTTTCTGATAGTGGGAAAGATAGCCTGCGAAATGGGAGCCTTCTCTTTCAAGAGGACATGGGCAGCAATGTTTATGTTCTTTCTTCTTCATTGACATGTAGTGAATGAGAAACTTCTGAATGAGAAGCAGGCTGCCCAGGCAAGTGTTTGAGTCACCATCCCTGGACATATTTAAAAGATATGTAGATGTAGTGCTTTATGACAGGGTTTAGTGATAGAATTGGCTGTACTAGGTGAACCGTTAACTTGATGATCTTAGAG
The DNA here is from genome assembly GCA_013396935.1 of Baryphthengus martii. Taxonomy (NCBI): domain Eukaryota; kingdom Metazoa; phylum Chordata; class Aves; order Coraciiformes; family Momotidae; genus Baryphthengus; species Baryphthengus martii. The sequence goes on along the minus strand of VWZK01013489.1, from coordinate 416,938 downwards.
GTCTTTTCCAACCTAAGTGATTCTATAGTTCTATGAATAAACCTGGTAATTCCTATTTCTTTGCTTTAGTTTCTCTAATAGAGCTGCTGACAGTTCTTCGATATGTAGTTTTTTCTGTGAAGTATGGAGAGCGTAGCAGTGCGGTTAACTAGTTAGAATATAGAACATAAAGACAGAAGTCTGCAGGTTAATACCAGATTCCTAAATGCTCCTTCATGCTGCTTCACTGGTTGAAAGAGACCACAGGCAAAGTGAAAATGACACCTGGAGAGCTGCCAAATAAGATTATCATAGAACAACAGAATTAAGGAATTGCTGGTCAGATCTAAATATGCCCAGTATTATGATGCTTTCCACCCCCCCCGCCCCTTGGTAGAGGGCTTGCGCCAAGCAGAAAGTGCCAAAAAAATTAAAGGTGGGATACAGCTACCCTTCCCATACAAATACACATACATTTTCTTGTGTCTGTCTTGAGAAGCTGGAAAAAGACACAATCAGATGTGTCTGATAGAAGAGAATGCATCTACTTTGATAATTCTGAGTAAAGAACTGTCAGAGTTTTTGTTTTCCACCACTACGAAAGAGATTTTTGCTTATAGGTAGCACATGAATTCTGTCACAAGTACATTTGGTACAAGTGACTGTTGCTCAACCCTGTCATTTATACGAGCGTGGTTGAGACTGTCACTCTCTGCTGTTTATTAGCTTTGCATTGTCACAGTTACTTGCTTCTAACTGAAGTTGAAGGTAAAAAAACCCAAAACAACCTAACATGTTTTGGGATGAAGAAAACCTTGATTTATCATTTTGATTTTATACTTAGTTGAATGTTTGAAATGATATTCTCATTCTTGGAACCATAGCATATAAAAGATGATACTGAATTATACTGCTGGGCAGTATGCTAAACATTGGGGATTATCATGCAGGTATGCTCAAGTAGGAGTGCAGCAATGCAAGCAAGAGGTTGTATCTAACCAATCACTAAAACTTCAGTGGCCATGGGAGGCCTATGATATCCATAGGCTAATGACTGAGAACATTGTCTGAGGAAATGGTTTTTTCCCAATAAAGTTCTGAATTAGGATCACAGGATAAGTATGCCGAAGTCTGTGCACTTGCTATTTTCCTTTTACCTTCACCTGGTTGCTTTCCATACTGACATGAGTCATCTTACTCAGGCATAATTTGAAATTAGGCAATAGCAGCCTATGGCACATGCTTGTGTTCCTATGGTTATAATGCTGTCATTAAGTATTTAAACAGTAGTGAAACAATCATCAGAAACTCATTAGAATGAAATACTAATTTACTTAGCTCCCAATGTAAGAAAAGGTAATCTAATTACATACACATAATTATTATGTTGGCTATTATTATTGCATCATATTAGAGTATCTGAGGATTTTTCTGGAAAATGGTCATTCTCAGTGCCTTAGTGTGTGATCTGTGCTTCTCTGTATCCTTAACAATGTGCTATGCAGTTTTACTTATAGTTTCCTCCCATATTTTGCATTCTGTCATTCTATTACCGCAAGATTTTCGGTGTGTGAGATGAGGGTCCTTTTTGAGTATGTTTTGGTTTTCTTCCCACTGTGTTGGAAGGTTAAAAGCTCTGTATGTATAGAGAGCGTGGCAGTTTGCAATTGCAGTGCTGCCCCCAGCTGGTATGTAGGATGGACCTGTGGCTAGGTTAGGTATTTAAATGCCTGACATGGTTTTAATAGATTAAAAGCACTGGGAAGTTAATGAATTATGAAATTGAAAAGGATATTGCCATTGAATTTTTTACTCGCCAAGGTAAGACAAATAACTAAAGCTACAAAACAGCAAGACTGTAAAACACAGCAAAATAAGTGCAAAGTCAGCAAAGGTTATGTAATTGCTTCAAATTGCATGTTTGTATTTATTTATTATTTGTTTTCAATGTTTGCCATGCTGAGTTATTCGTAAACATGAGTATCCTTTTCAATTTGTGGTTAGCATCTGTGAGAAACAGCTTTTTGTTTGTTTGTCTGTTTTGTAATTTATCCTTACATGCAGAGCAACAGTTCTAAAACATAGATGCACCTTGATGCACCTTTTTTTGTACCTTACGACAAGGCTACCAGAATAGTAGTTGAGGGTATTACAGGTAACAATGACTTAGTTGTGAATCATTGCTATTTTGAAGGGAGCACACTGGGGAAACACCCGAGGTAGCAGAATGCAACTCGAACATGGTTAGTTTATCTGATATATCTACCTACGTGTATGGCCTGAAACACTGCAATTTTTGAGTATTTAGGGCTCTTAGTTTAGTATTGCCGTGCCATACTCTTGTGAAATAATGAAAAGCTAACCCAATTGTATAAACAGGGAGTGGAGATATTTTGTGTTAAGTGACTTATTCAGACTTGTATAAAATTTTTGTAGCTAAGTTGCGAGGAATCGCAATGTTTCCCGAGTCCCGCTTCGTACACTTGACTGCTTTCTAGGGTAGCACTGCTCTCTAGAGATTTTTCTAGGTAAATTGAACTCCTGTTATTAGTAAACAATTATATTCACGCTTCTGAACCCATATTAACTTTAATGCGTTATGAAAAGTTCAGTTCAACTGATTACAAAAATGCCCCAAACAACAACAACAACAAAAAAAAACACCAACAAAGAAATTTTATATGCATGAAGATATGCACACTTCCTTCCTAGAATATCTGGTCATTCAACAGTGGTTGTCACTAGTGTACTGTAGGAGTTTATGAATAAAACTAGTTAAGTGCATATTCATATATATTACTGTTTGACTATTTTTGTATATAATTATTTTGTGAATGATTACATTGCAGGTTACAATGTTGTAGTAAATATTCCCAAGGGAGCAACAAACATTGATATTCGGCAGCACAGCTACTCAGGGAAACCAGAAGATGACAACTACCTTGGTAAAAGCCTCCTGTGTATAACATTGATGGATAGTTTTTGTGCCCTTGCCAGAGGTCTGCTTTAGACATATAGTTATCAGAAGTTCGATGAAGTCTTTAGAACAAATATCTAATTACATTTTGTCATCATTTGCCTGATCCTCTCTGTAGATAGTAGTTTTCAGAAAAAAAATGTGAGGCTTCTAATTCTTAAATATGTGCGTTCATTTGTCAAAGAATAGGAATTATAGCACATTGCATCATTTTGTCAATTTTTTACTTTGCTGTAACAATGTTAATTAAAACTCTACAGGTGAACTCAGGAGTAATGCAGATATTTGTTGTTTTAAATCTTGGAAACATACACATTGTTTATAAACAAATGGTCTGACCTTCAGCAAACTTATCAGGTGTCTCACATTTCTCTTTTTTCTATCATGTCTGAGTATAAAGATCATATGTTGAGAGATTTGCAATTGTGTGAAAGGAACAAAGAATTCATAATCACATTGTAACAAAAATCTTCATTGTTCTGTTTCACAGTACTTACGTTATTTGAAATGCCCGAAAGAATGGTGGTGCATATTTTCCTTCTGTCTCTTCCTCCATTACCGTCCTACTCAATGAACTTCTGAATTTTCAATTTTTTTTTCCTTGCCACCTGTTGCCCTGTCTGTCATTGCACGTGTGCCTCACAGGAGACAGAAACAACCCATGCTCCCTGCTATCCCTGGCTACCATTTCAAATGTCAGAATGCCTGAATAGCATGGCTTTACTAAAAACTTTGCTTTTAAAAAAATTTATTTATTAACTCATTATTCGTGTTTATTATTGTAAATTCATTGTTATAGTAAATTATCGTTATAAATGCTTAATAATTTACTTTATTTTTTCCTTTAAAATTTACTTTGAAAAGCCACTTCAGTAAAAGAAGCTCTAGAAAATACAAGAATGTGGACTGTAGAACAGGCCAGAAATAGAAATAATTATTGTTAGCTTCTACTACTGTTTCCTTCTACAGTAGCAGAACCCAACCAAATTTAGAAGTGATGACTATGGTCAACCTTTCGAGAAAAACTAAAGCTGTGTTTTTAATGCAGATAAAATCTATGACAACTGTTCAGGTGAAAGTTACTGATGGTTCGAATTGAATTCATACATTAGAAACTGTTTGATACAACTTTGAAGTATTACATAATGACTAAAATGAAGTGTTGATGAAAAGATATATTATTAAGAGTTTTCTTGATAGAACCTTTTAATTAAATAGATGCTTTATTTCCAATATTTTATTTTACTTATAGCTTTATCTGATATTCATGGAAATTTTATCTTGAATGGAAATTTTGTTGTAAGCATGTCAAAAAGAGAAATCAATATACAAGGAGCCATTTTTGAGTACAGTGGTTCAAACAATACGATAGAACGAATTAACAGCACTGATAGAATCGAAGAAGAGCTAACCTTACAGGTGCATGTTTACTTTTTTCATAAGTTTGAAAATTTGCCACATGATCATTATGTTTGTGTTTTATGTTCAAATTCACTGAAAAACAGCTATCATTTTATCTCAATTAAGGTTTTGTGTGTAGGGAATTTATACAACCCTGATGTGCGTTATTCGTTCAATATCCCAATAGAAGAGGGAAGTGATCTGTTTACGTGGGATCCTTACGGACCCTGGCAAGACTGCAGCAGGATGTGCCAAGGTACTGTGAATTCTTTTGTCACCAGAACCAAAGACCTGATGGCATTTAGGAGGAGACTGGTCTCTAAGTTCTCAGCTTTTTCACCCTTACTTTTAGGGAAGAAACTCAGCACACTCAGTAAACTCTAGGTGCCTTTAAGGGCAGGTAGAATGTCCTCTGTTTTTGTTCTGCTATTTTTAGCAGTTATGCAGTTCAATTCTGTATTCAAAACTACATTTGTATTCCTTTCTTTTGTATACATAGAACTGGTTTGTAAAAATGAAGTTGAATGAAGTCTAATGCATCCTCAGAAAGCCGTATTTTGAATCTATTAATATATATTAGGCTTCTGTTACAGGTCACTGATTTGTCTAGTATCTTTCGTATATATTTATTTGTCTTTTTTTGGTTATCTGCTACATGGGGTGAAGCTATTAAGAGATATATTTTACAGGTTTAAATTGTTGTTCTTTAGACTATTCCAGTGTGAAAATAAAGCCACAGTATGTATGAAGTGTATATATTTTTGTATACTAGAAATGGACGTAGATATGTGATGGTGATTTGCTCCTGGTTTTGAATCATGTTATTGTAGACATGCTCATGTGCTAGAAAAGCAGGACATCTGTCAACTCTGGTACTTCTCCCAGTGCTCTAGATCTTTTAGGTATCCTTTGATCAAATTTTCTGTTTCCTTAAACAAAAGGATCAGAACCTCCAAGTTCACATGGTGGTTTGGAAATCTCGCATTTAGCAAAGGACAGACCCGATGCTTTTAAAATACTCGGCCTGTTGAGTAAATGGACTGTTGCACATTTGCAGTTTTCTGAAAGTTGATATACTTGTGAGACCACCACTGTAGTGCAGCTGGGAGATGGCAGGAGTGACTGGGACGGCGTTGTTTTCCACCCGGAATGCAGTTAGCTGAACAAAGCTACATGTTTGTGCAGAATTGGTTGTATACAGCAATTAGTGTTAATGGAGTATCTCAGTCAAATTCCTAAATGATGGACGGAATCCATTAGTGTAAAAAGGAACTCTTGTTTTAGCCCTTTATTAACTTTTTTTTGGTTCTTTTTCAAGGTATTCGAAGGAGAAGAATGACGTGCATACGTAAAAGTGATCATGTGGTAGTGTCTGATCAAAGATGTGAACTTACACCCACTGTACCAGCTGTCTTTGAAGAGTGCAATACAGAGTGTGAATTGAGGTAAAAAGACGTTCCTAACTTGTGGAGCTATTGTGGTATGTATTTTTGGTGGTAGAAAGAGAGTGATTCAAATTGCTTTATTTTCTGTCTCTCCATCTCCCTCGTTTCTCCCGTCTCTCCTTCCTTTCCTCAAATCTATAAGTATACTGGATTTATACGTTATGTTTACACCTCTGAATCTACGTAGAACTAGTGTACTTGTCTAATTTTTAATTGATAAAGTGCAAAGTCTTTTGTTAGCCTTGTGAATCTGATCTATGTATCGTGGCACAAAAACTTGTATTGCTGGGCAGAATATGTTTTTCACCAGAATTGTACCCACAACTGGAACAAACTTGAAACAGATTTGTGCTTTTGCACTCCATGAAACCCCGTGATGAAGTGTTCAGAATTATAGCTTACATTTTTCAAAGTCATCTAGATTAAGACAAGAGATTCTTTAAATCTAAAAAGATGTTTTTAAGCCTATGCATCAAATTCTATTATACGGCTTTGAAAATTCTAGTCATGAGATAGATTTGCAGTTTTATCTGTTCCCTAAAATACATATCTATATTTACCTCACAATTCTTGTTACATTCTCAAAGTGCTTTATTCATTGTGGTCATTTTTTTAAAGCATAGTTAGCTTTAAACAGTTCGTCCTTACAGGTGGCACAACATTGGCAAAAGTGATTGCACGTCAAAATGTGGCCCAGGGTATCGCTCTGTAGAGATCCACTGCATGAGGTACTCTATTTCAAAAGGACTCAGTGCTCCAGTGGATGATAAGTACTGTGCTGATCAGCAGAAGCCACCAACCAGAGAACCCTGCCATGGTGACTGTATGCTATCAAGTTGGCACTACACAGAATGGTCAGAGGTACAAGTTCAAAACCTTGTGGTTTTTTTGTGATTGCTACACCATTATAATTCTGGTTAGCATTCATATACAATTTCTATTTCTGTGTTAATTTTTTGGTTTAAGTAACTAAAAGAAAATAACATTTGACAAATGCAGAATTGTAGGAGGCGCTAATACCAATCTTTGTATTTCAGTAATTTGCTCATATTTATGACGCAAACAATTTAGCTACAGTTTCTAGGCTAATTTTGGAAGTCAGCAGAGAAGGTCTGGTGGTAAAAGGTGTATATTTTATTTATGGTCTAAATAATTTAGTTCTGAGTATTTTGGAGAAAAGGAATTAATAAAATTTCAGCTTTAGTCTTCTTTAAAGAGTTTTGTCTTGGAACTACTAAACAAAGTGCCAACTTTATCTCACATGAACATATTCGAAGTCTGAGGATTAAATGTAGGAGAACACAATCATTAATGTCTTTTACCTTTAAGACTTGGTATTATCATTTTATGTTTTCTGTTTCCTCTTACTGTCTATACACCACAGTGTTCCCGGAGCTGTGAAAGTGGTGTCAGAACCAGAGAGGCTTTTTGTATGAACAATTTGGGTCGTCATCTTCCTGACAGAGAATGCCAGGAGCTCCCAAGAGTCATAACGCAGAGTTGCAATGAATTCTTATGTCCAAGTTGGTCTGTTAGTGAGTGGAGCGAGGTAATGAACCTTGTAAAACTTAGGATGTCTTTGGTCCTGGTCACTGATACTAAAATAAGATGCTTTAAGTGTTTGGGTTTTTTGTTCTGCCTGTTTTGTGGCACACAATAATAAAAATTCTGAAGTCCTAGCATTTAACTGATACGTATCCCAAATGTACAAATGATGTGACAACTTCTGAAAAATACACCTAGAATTTATTTTCCTCTAAATTTTTGTTACTTTAAAATGAGATAATGAAACTACTTAGAGTAAATCTATCTGCAATAATATTCATATTTTCCTTTTTTTTTTTTTAAGAAGCAATGAGAACCATCCAGGCAACTGAAAAAAAAAAAATTATCAGTTTTAGTATAAAAATTATTCATGATTTTTTTATATCCATATAGGTTTTTTTTCTTGTGAAAGCTATATGTTCACTCATGTTTTAAACAAGTATTCTTTATTCTAATGAAAATAAATGATCTGTACATTGTTCTCAGATTTTTGTAGCTTTAGAAATTTAATGGTGATTCTTTTGTGTTACAATTTGGGTTGATGTTTACTGGAAATGGAGAGGTCATAAAAGGACTAGTTTTGTTGGACTACATACATTGATGGAATATTTTTGTTATTTACATGACCTTTGAAATTCAACAGATTACTAAAAGAAAGTGAAGCCATCAATGCTGATTCATGTCTCTACAAACTGATGACTCTAATAATTTTACAGTGCCCTGTGACATGTGGCAAAGGAATGAAACATCGTCAAGTATGGTGCCAACTTAATGATGAACAACTGAGAGATGATTTCTGTAATCCAAATGATAGACCAGAATCAGTAACACCATGTGAACTTCATGAATGTGCGTCTTGGGAAGTAGGGCCTTGGGGATCAGTGAGTACTTAAGGATTCCTGGCTTCTTGGTTTCTAGTTCAGACTATGAGTAATCATGAAACAATAGCTTTTAAACATTTTAATTGGATCGTAAGCAGTTACTTCAGCTGAATCGCTTCACAAGTTTACTTGCTCCTGTTGACTATCTAAGCTGTAATCTAGGAACATCTACATATAAGTGAAATGCCTAAAATAGTAATTGTCCCTGAGCCTTAATACCAAAGTTGCTCTTACACACAAATGTATTACATCTCCAGAATAATGAAAATGTAGATAGTAAACCCTTCCCATGAATGGCGCAGGTGAGAGACCGGATATTTATAGATATGTGGACATATTTAAGTGGTAGCTTTATTTAAGGTTATAGAAGTGTATATGCTAATAATGGGCAAAAAGACTTAGTATTTTGCTGTTTTGTTCTGACCTTCAGTGATAAAAGATCTGCTCTCTCTTTATGTGAAAGTGCTGTTGAAAAATATTTTCACTGTGTGTAATGATGCTCGTCTAATGTACAGCAGAGTGGCTTCAAAATTCTGGAAAAAAAGTGAATTAATTTGCGAAGGAAACTTTTGTCACAAAATAGATGAGAATTAATTAAAAAATAAGAAGGTACTCAATTTCATGGAGCTTTCATAAAATCAGGTTACTCAAACCAACAGAACTGTTGGATTATTCAGTGTTTCTTCGATATTAGTAAGAATGCATAGCTGAATAGGAACTGATTTTTTTTTACATATAAGTTTAGTAAAATTCAGAATAAGTGTAACTTTTGATATTAAGTGTGTCTTTAAGTTAATTTTTTTTGTGTAGAATATTTCTCATATAATATTTTTTCACATTGGAGACAACCATACTGCTGTCTAACATAATGTTGAATTCATGGAATCATAGAATTGCTTGAGTTGGAAGAGACCTTAAAGATCATCCAGTTCCAATCCCCCTGGCATGGGCAGGGACCCCTCCCACTAGTCCAGGTGACTCGGAACCTCATCCAGCCTGGTCTTAAACACTTCCAGGGATGAGGTGTCCACAAATTCTCTGGGCAACTCATTCCAGTGTCTCACCACCCTCAGAGTAAAGAATTTCTTCCTAATGTCTAATCTAAATCTACCCTGCTCTAGTTTAAAACCATTGCCCCTTCTCCTATCACCACATGCCCTTAGAAAAAGTTCCCTCTCCAACTTTCCTACAGGCCACCTTCAGGTACTGCAAGGCAGCTATAAGGTGTCCCCCGAGCCTTCTCTTCTTCAGACTGAACAGACCCACTCCCTCAGCCTGTCCTCATGGGAGAGGTGCCCCATCGGTGTCCTTTTTGTGTTGAGGCCTTTTGAGTATGCTGGCTTTCCATTCCCACAAGCTAAATTCAAAAATGAAATAAAAATAATTGATTCAGTCCCATGTTACAATTCTTCTGTATGAAAAATCACTGTGTATACCCTTGCTGGAATAGCTTGTACAAGTGATTTGCCAGTCTCTATCACTGGCACAGAGCTTTCCATTGCAGTTTTTCCCCTGTACCATCTGGTGATAGCTACTCATGACCTGGGTTTTCACCTGTATTTGTGCTTGAACCACAACATTTATAGGATGGGATTTATGTCGTACCGTTTTCAGCCCCCTGACATTTTAGGTGACTTCTTCAAGCATGTTCTTGTCAAACTCTATAGTGAAGGGAAAGACATCTAACAGCTGCAGCTAGAGATTCATTTAGAAGCCACCACTTATTTCCCCCCAGCTTCCTCTATTCCTTAGTTTTTATTTCTGAACATGACATTATATAGCATTGATTGTCCCTTCGATCACTCAGGTCAGCTATCCTGGTTGTGTTCCCTCCCAGTCTCCTGCCCACTTCCAGCTTACTCACTGCAGGGGTTAGAAGTGGGAAAAGAAAAAGCCTTTATCTGGCACAAGCACTATTCAGTGATAGCCAAAATATTCATGTGTTACAGACACTGTTTAAGTAGCAATATGATCTGCCATGTAGAAAGTTAACATCATCCCAGTAGTCACAGAATCATGCAATTGTTTAGGTTGGAAAAGACCTTAAAGATTATCATGTCCGACCATTAACCCAACACTGCCAGGTCACCACTAAACCGTGTCCCTAAGCACCACATCTACACATCTTTTAAAAACCTCCAGGGATGATAATTCAACCATTTCCTAGGTAGCCTCTTCCAGTGCTTGTCAACCCTTTGGTGAAGAAATTTTTCTGGTCTAAACCTTCCCTGGAGCACTCCTATTCATTCTAGAAAGAGTTTTAAAATGGAAAGTACAATTAAAAATTAAATTTCATTATAAATAGTCCTATTTCAAGTGTGTGAAATTATTGACTTTGACAGTGTGCTGTAACGTGCGGGCGTGGATACCAGATGCGTGCAGTCAGATGTGTTACTGGGACTTACAGAGTTATTTTGGATGATGACAGGGAATGCAATGCTGCTACTCGTCCTAGAGATAACCAAGTAAGTTAAAAAATACCTTTCAGTTGATCGTACTTTTTTAGTTAAAAGCATCTAAATACAGGTGTTGTCTACTGACTCTTTGAAGGGACTTTCAGGAAATGAGTTCTAAAATGAGGAAAAAATACTGCCTGGTATTCTCTAAAATTCTGCTCGTGTATAGTTCTTAAAATAGCATGTTTACTTGAGAAAAACTTTAGTTGTTGGAATAATACTAATTCAAAACTGTGTAGACATGAATTATCATTTAATATGGTATTAATATAGTTCTCTACCTTTTCTTCTTGTCTCAGTTTACTTACTTCATCACCTCCCTTAATTTAAATCTATAATTTTTCAGAAGAAATGTTTTTAATACAGTCAGTGGATTTACCTTTAACTAAAAGCAATTGATGTCTTAGATGCTGTGTATTAATATATTGATCTGGCCACCAGATTGATACATCTCATTTATACCCAGATAAGCTGGTAATGACACACCTCCTTGAGGGCCTAATCTGCTTCTAGTCTCAAGGAGAAGAGGAGGGGGGAAAAAAAAAAAAGGATTTTATGGTCCAGAGTAAACCAGTCACGTTACCAGCCCTCATATGGCTTCCTGAATAAGATCTGAGAATCTAAAAGCCAAGCAATTGGTATTTATTTCTTTCAACTTACATGCGAAAACTCTGGATTTGAGTCTACTCTGTATTTTGAATTGTGGTACCTGTTCCACTGCTGACTGAAACTGGGCAATTTTGTGTCCTCAGTAGCTGAGGGTATGAAGGACAGCACAATCAGTACCTTCACTCAATTCTTCTGTACTGCCTGTGCTTATGGAACAGGACACAGTAATATCTATGCCTCTTGTCTCCAGCAAGTTCCCCAGCACAGTTCTTTCTCAACGTGTAAATATTGTTAGTTATTAATAATATAGCTTTAACATCAAATAAATATTCTGTGCTTCTTGATTTGAAACAAAACAATTCAATGAAAAGCCTTTGAATCATGCCAGGGAAAAGTCAAAAGATAGTATTCACTTGTTAGTTAATGCTGGCTTATTATAATGGTAGGATCTGTCTCTGGCAGCCATTTGCTTTACATTTGGCTCTTCCAAAATGTATATTTCAAAAACTTTTATTTTTCTCACCCCCATAGGAATGTGAATTGCCTTCTTGTCCAGAAACTACAAAATTATGGACTACATCACTTCCTGTAGTTCATGTGGGAAAGATGACCCAATGGAGATATGGATCATGGACACCAGTATGTAATGTAGTAGTGGTCACATCTCGCAGGGCAGTCCTCCATTCCTTCACCCATTTTACTATAAAGCTCTCATTAACACATTTTTCGGACTGAAATCTCCTTGGGATAAATTTTAAAGGAATTCTATTTTATTTTTTTTTAAGAACCTCTTTCTTAAGGAGGAGATAGACATTCCCAGCAAATTCTGTGTACTTCAAATCTAGCCAGGGACAATAAGAAGGAGGGTAAAAGAATTCTAGGAGTTGGGGTTTTGAGCAAAATAGCTTTCATATGACTGAGTGTGCAAGGAAGTGTTGGGGTTTTTTTAAATATTTGATTTTAAAATAATTGTAAGTTCCTTGAGATTTTTAACAGAACATATAACACAATTATGTCTTTGCACAACTATTTTAACTAAATAGCAGTAAAGAGTGCATAGGCAGAGGCTACTCAAACTCTTCACTAAATGCAACTCGAACTCCCCAGCTCTAAAGGCATCAGAAGAGGCTCAATGCAATCTGTTAATATAAACCAGAATGGCAAATAGATAGTGAATATCAGATTTTATTTTATTAGTTGATGTTAAATATTGCACCACTGTGTAGCAACTAAAATGTTTTGGAAGTTATGGAGGAGGTTTCTGTTGTTAATAAATAAATAAATAAATTGCCTTTGCAACTGTATAATGATTCTATGTTATAGTTGAAGTGCTACCTGTTCTTCACAGGAATTAAGGCCATGCAATTCATTTCCAAGCCAATGGGAATTCTTAAGGCCTGAACCATCCAGCAATATTTTACTTTTCTTCCTGAATGTATGGCTCTATCAGTGTGAGATGGAAATCTGGTTCTCAGTGTTTAATTGTAAAATCAAGCTGATACTAAGCTACACTACTATTTTTGATGGTTGCATTATCTTGTTTTGGTCTCCTAAAGTGTAATGAGCTTGGGTTGTTCTCTGACAGTGCTCTGCATCCTGTGGGAAGGGTGATCGTGCTCGCTACGTGAGCTGCAGAGATGCTCATGGAGGAATAGCAGATGAATCTTTCTGTGCTCATTTACCGCGACCAGCAGAAGTTTCGAGCTGCTTTAGCCCATGTGGAGAATGGCAAGTTGGAAATTGGTCCCCTGTAAGTATTCATTGTAGCTTTATATGTTTTTTTAATGTGCCTATTAAGATTATTGGCCAGAGTCTCTGATTAGAAACCGAGGCTTCAGATTCTGTGCAAGTGTGATTTAAATTGCATCCTTTGAAAAAACAAAGTGTACATTTCTTATTGTCAAAAGTAAATACAAATGTCTTTGGTTATTAATTATCAATGTTCTGTCACAACTGTTGGGTTAATTTTTGGTCAGTGCACAGTTACGTGTGATAGTGGGATAGTAACAAGACAAGTTATCTGTGTCAACTACCATCAACAAATCAACGAGAATTACTGTGATCCTGAAGGCCGACCTTCCAAAGAACAAGAATGTAACATGCCACCATGTCCACCAATTTATCATCATACTCCGAAAATACATGACCATCCAAGCCATTTTCCAGAAATAGGTTACCTTCCAATACACCATCCACAAGACAATATAAACCAGTGGAACCATCCCTCTGTGGGAGGATATCAGTGGAGAACTGGACCCTGGGGAGCAGTAAGAATTACTTTGTTTTTTTTTTAGTGTATTAATTTGTTCTTTCACTTCTGTGTTAACTTTTCTAGAAATGTTATTGTAGTACAGATTTGGTCAGAAGAGTAATACATTTGGTTTTTTTTAAATATTATGAAGAATATATTAAATTAAAAATGTAAATTTTATATTATTTCAACTTTAAAATAATTCCAGTAGTAATTTTTATTTGCAAATTTTAGTTTTAAAAGTTAACATTAAAAAAAATAATAATTTTAAGTTGTTTTAACCAACATATTTTACATTTTTTCTGATTATGCAACAGTGATATATGTGTTTTACATGTTTTGGTAGTGCTCTAGTACTTGTGCAGGTGGATTTCACCGTCGAGTTGTTGTATGTCAAGATGAGGAAGGAAGAAGTGCTAGTTATTGTGATGAGGCAACAAAACCTCCAGAGTCAAGACACTGTGATTCTGGACCCTGCCCACGGTGGAACTATGGGAACTGGGGAGAAGTAAGATCATTTCGCTTTCAAAGGGAAAAATATTTATCACATTGACTGCAAATGGAACTGAATACCATTTTTTTACTTACTTATAAAGAATGAGTTACAACCTGTTTATCTAAACTTTGATCAAATCCAGAACTGTAGTGTAAATGAGTAGTGTGAATATACATCAAAAAGAAGTAAATATTGCGTGAGGCACAACACAGAATTGTGTTGCAGTAGTGTGTTGAATCCTGAGACATACAAAATAATTTTGTTACAAAAAGATAAGTTGTATGCAAAAAAAAAAAACCCTCAGAAAACACTACAGAAAGAGTTAAAGCTGGTTAGTTTGTCATTCATTGTAATTTAACCTCTTGTGATTCCTGCCCTCTTTTTCTATTCTTGGTACATCATCATCATCTAGCGTTGTGAAAAGAGGAAAAATTATTTGAGTGACTTCTTTAATTTTCTTTTTCCCCTCATTTTTGGCCAGATCTAGTGATTTAGTTCTCAACGCCAGTCTGAGTGTCATATTTTCCTGTCCATAGCTGCAGACTTGGAATCCAGTTAATGTAGATACTGCAGGTTTTGTCTGATTTAGAATCCTTTGAAATACAGTAAAAAGCCATACAAAATCGGAAAATTCTCCCTTTTGATCAGATTTGGCTTTAATAGCTCATTAGAAATGAGAATTGGTGTTTTTGTCTGGTATTGCAGAATTACAGAAAAACTGTAACTCTGAAAACGTATCCTATAAGAATTTTACACTTAGGCTGAATAAATTAGACTATGAGAAAGTTTTCTCTTTTCTGGCAGGGAAAGCTAACTTTAGAACCAATTTCCTTATTTTCCTCCTATCAGAGATATATGTATGCATATTCATTTTCACAAATGTTTACTTCATGATAAAGTAGATTCTCTGTAGCTGAGACATTTTGCAGAAAGCACTTAATAAATTATATAAATGTAGTTTCGTAAATGTTTTGGTGAGATAATTGTTATTTTCATTACATGAGATTAGTCTAAATCCTTATTCTTGAATTGAGTGTTGAGGGAATATGAAAATAGACATAGTAAATAATAACATATACTGTTTATTGCTATATCTTTTTGGTGTAATGGTGTGT
Organism: Baryphthengus martii; assembly: GCA_013396935.1. NCBI lineage: Eukaryota > Metazoa > Chordata > Aves > Coraciiformes > Momotidae > Baryphthengus > Baryphthengus martii. Next base: position 401,783 of record VWZK01013489.1, on the reverse strand, counting down.
GATGACTCTCTTAACAAAAAAAAGTGCATATAAATTTTTTTTCTTCCAGTGCACTCAAACTTGTGGAGATGGAATAAAGACAAGATTGGTGATTTGTCAGCTTCCTACTGGCCAAATGTTGGGTGATCAAAACTGTGAAATTCTAGACAAGCCACCTAATATGGCACAATGTAATGTGCATTCTTGCCCTGGTGATGTTTCATGGCATCGGGGACCGTGGAAATCGGTACGATAGCATTCACTAATATTTTCTTGCTTTCTTGTTCTTTCCGTCACTCTATTTCCCCTTGCCTTAAAAAAAAAAAATATTATTTTCTTTGATGACAGTGAAATAATAATGCATGTGGAGTATAGTCCATGTAGTTTCATTAAGCAATTGTTCCTGCCATCATTCAATTAAATGTGAAGCATTCATTTACTTCAGTGGGAACAGTATCATGCTCTGTAAAACCTCATAGGGAATATTCTGAAAATTACCAGAAATCATCTTAGCCAATAGCAATACCTTATAGGTTGTTCTATGTTAAAAGGTTGTTATTTCATCTGTGTTTAAATTTAAAAGTATATGCTGTAATTTATACTGTAGTATTATCTACATATTTATATTTGTAAAAAAAAAAAAAGGCTTTTTAGTGCATAACTTTTTTCTAATACTATATTTAAATTTAAAGTAGCTCACACATATATATTACACGCTGTCGTAAACATTTTACCCCGTATTCCCTGTACATTTGTGTATAAAAGTTTATATTTGTGGTTTTAAAACAGTGACTAATTAAAGCTGTCTATGTATAATTATATATGTAACTATAATATGTTATTGTCTACATGTCACTGTCTATTAATGTGTAAAAATGCCTAAAATAATCACCATTAATCTTTAAAATTGCCACTAGCAGATTATTAACATACTGCAATAATCATAATGAGCTCTACAATATAGAGTACATTCTATTTCCCAAGCTGTGAATTTGACAACGATATTTATTATTGTGCTCAATTCTGAGGAGAATAATGATAATCAAAGGAGGCTGGATCCAGTTCTGGTTCCGTTGAAATCAGTTAAACCTGTCACTAACATCTCTGGGAGATGGGCTAGGACAACAGTTCTATTTAAGGGGTTTGTATTAATAAAATTCTGTAATTTGGTTCTATGAATTAACATGTAAACATTTTTTAAAGTACTGTCCGATTTCAGTTTTAAATAATTAGTGTTCAAATATTCTATTCTAATTTATTGCAAATAGACTCTAAATTGAAAGTTTGAATTAATAATTTGCCACACTTATCTCTTTCTTCCACTGTGCAAAACAGAGTTTTGGATTCATGTTTAACAAACACCAGTGTATCTTATTTAGCTGTTAGCTAAATAATTAGTAGTTACTTGCTAATGCTTAATTAATATGTGTACTTCTGGCGCTGAGAAGACAAGCAGAACGTTCAGCACACAGTTGCCTTTGAACTCAGTGTTTGTTTTCCTAGTAGATGGAAAGTTCTTCACAGCCTATTTGTTCCCCAAGCGATGTGGCATGTCCTGCATTAATAAATTACCTGTAAGCTAATGTCATACTGTCAATGTTACACATGGCTTAGTTTGGCAAAGATTTTCATGTTGCTTTATGTCTCAGTTGGCATAAAAAGCCATTTTAGTCCTTCAAAACAGATATTCTGGAATCTAGTTGTCAGAGAGAGTCTGTGGCTTCTGTTTTATATCTTCATGTGAGCTCTGTGGTTATTCAGTAATCGTTTGAATTTCGTCAGACTCTCACATGGTGTGGTGCAGATACGAATATAGCGAATACAAGCAGGCTTACACACATGAAATACACTTGTCACTTTTTAGTAGTTTAGCTAGTTTGAATGCTGCCAATACACAAATATCAGTTAATTTTTGTTGCTGTTTTAACAGAGCACTGTTATGAAAGAGCAGTAAAAGCTTTGATCACAGAACCACTGTTGTAGCCTAGCACAAATGGCTTTGGATGGCCCTCACCTATGAGTGGGTGATGAGGATGTGATAATTTGGCTATAGACCACAGCTCTCCCTATCTTACGCCTTTCTGGCATTACAGTCTGCCCTAATAGAGGGGATTGTTAGTGATTGGACCCTCTCTGGAGGCTGGAGTCATTAAGCGTGTCACATCTACGCTTACTTTGTTCTCTGTAAAGACAGCAAGAAGCAGATAAAACACTGTTTATGTTTTTGATAAAAGTATCAAGTAATATTTATGTGTCTGGATAGCAATGCATTACACTTTTATCTATTAGTGAGATTCCAATGTCAAAACTCAAGTAGAAACTGAAATGTGAGACTTTCCATGTGTACTGTAAGCTGCCATAACAGATTCTGCTGTCTCTTTCTTCTGACATGCATGACACGAATATAATATGTGGAGAAGATGAGTAGAAGGAAGGGAATTTCTGAGCATTTGCTTTACCTGGACCAATGTCTTGACCTACTTGAATATTGGCCCAGTCTCTGGCCCAGGCAGTTAAGAAATGGGTATCAAAATTGTTTTTTTTCCTCATTCTAATGTAGCTTTGTCTAAACCATGTCTGAACTAAAAGCTTTGCTTGCAAATTATTCCAACTTTTACATAGTGAGATAGTTTCCTCTTGGATTTTAGATTTCAGCAGAAATAGATTTATAAAAGGTCAAATTAGCTAAGACTAATTCAGAATCATGGTTTAAGAACCTGACCCACTGCGTAGGATTGTTCTGGTTCATCAGTTGTCAGTGTATTTTATGCTCTCTTCCATATTGGGGCATTCTGATTTCTTCTCTTAGCTGTTGCTATTTCCGTGAGGATACAAGACTTTTAGCAATATGCCTTTTAAGTACATTTCTGTCAGCTTTTGACTCATTTTACACAACTTAATTAAAATAGAACATATCCTGTAAATGAACAATAGGGATCCAGAAAGGCTCTCTCTATGTTTTGAAGCCAGAATGCTGTTTGATGCTTTTGCAGTTCAGCAGCTATGGGCTGTTACACCTTATGGAGTCTATCTGTGGCTACTGGAGCTGTTACAAAGCTTAAAGTCTACGTGCTTCTCCTTTGTTCCCTGTTTCTGCAGTTGTCCAAAGGGATGTGAGGCAAGTAATTCTCAAATTCTAAAGGCTCGTACTACTCCAGGATGCTTTCTCCAGAAATATTATGCATATTCAGAAACTTTGATTCTTTGAATCTTTGAAACTGTAATTCAGTCCAGATGTTTCATGTAGTGATATTCAAGCCAAACTCTCAAGTTTTGCAGGCAGGATGGCCACAGAATGCATCCTTTTGCCTATAACTTGAATTCATTTGATCATTGAGAGACTCTAACAATGGTCTTCCTAGAATGAAGCTTGCATCTTCCATCCTCTTAGTTTTCTGAAAATTTCTAAGAGAATTTTCATTAAGGGAATTTTCATTAAGAACTGAATTATGCTCTTTTTATTTTTCCTGCCTGTTTATCAAAATTGAAGGGAACTGGAATGGGTTTATACCCAGTTTGTGCATCTTGAGGGACTCTGCCTCGTTTTCAAAGACTATTGGTGCCAATTATTAATTTGAATGAGGTTGATAAATATTTTACAAATATTCCTAAATTCAAGTGTTCCAAAATGTAAAACATTTTAAAATTTCATTGCCTAACTGGCAGGCATCTAAGTACACTCTTTTTATGATGTACACATATTACATTACAGAAGTATATATTTTGATATCTACATATGTATAATGTTACGTTAAAAAATACTTAAGGTAAATATAGCTGCTTATTTTGATGGAGTTGTACCACCAGTAAATTTGACCCATATATCTTGGACATTTTTCTCTTAGTCTACTCTGGTTTCATTGGTGAAGGGATTGAGGCAATCATCCAAAACTGCATGAAAGAATGAATAAATTACAAGCTAAAAAGGATGCAAACCATATGCCACATTATATAATGTCAGGAAAAATTCCATAGCATTCTGGCAGCTAGCTGAAGAGTACTTTGTTCTTGTATAGTTTTTTATTGTATTCCTTCTTTCCACAGTGCATTATTGGGCTTTTGCGTTTAGTCCTTCCAGTAAGACTTCTGGTTTATTGTATTAATTTTCATCTGACTAATGGCAAGAAGTTGTTTTTTACTTCAAGCATGAAAAGAGAGAGTATTACAAATTTGCAAAGATAGCATAAGGTTTTAAAACTGAACTGTAATGACTAGATTTAACTATTTTCTGTTGGAAGAGTTGTAGAATGATTTGTCTTAATTGAGTTCAAGAATGCTGGTGGGTTTTTTCCTTTGAACATTTCCCATATCCACATACTTTAGTATTCATAGGCAAACAATTATTTGTTACCTGACAAAAATTTATGTGGGTATATAATCAAATCATATGCTAGTTGGATCAGTGATTATTTAAATACAACAGATCTTCAGATACATAGTGTAGATACATACACAGTCTTGCAAAACTTTCATGTATAACATCAGTGTAAAGTAGCTATACTAGAGAATAAAATATTATATTTAGTTGTACTTGGCCTAGAAATAATTTAACACACAGTAGTAAGTTAGGAGATATCTGGTGCCAAAGCCCTGGCCTGGTACCTGGGCAAAATATGTAGTGTGAGTGTATATTTTTTTTTTTTACTCTTCCTTCTGCTGTTCTACAGGTGACAACTCTCTTACTTATCTAGTATGCTTTTCTTTAATGGAGGCTTTTTATGGTGCCTTTACCTCAAGGATTGTATCGACTTCAAACTGAAGCTTCCCCTTTTTATCTTGGTTTCTTTTAGGATTTTGGTGTTTATCTCTTGGTTAAATGGTCAGATCTTCCTGTGTAGTCTCTTTTTCTATGCCTCCTAGGTTGTTGCTGCACAGTAGAAAACAAGTGTAAGTTTCTCAACATTCCTGATACATATATACTTTTACTGTGCTTTCTTTACTGTACCTTTCTTTTTTTTATATTTTCTTAAAGATTTTTTGGAGTGTGAGGAGGAATTATGCTGGAGAAATAAAATAGGCTATTCATACATGAGAAGCTTCATACATGAAGCTTCCAGCTTCACATAGGAAACTTTGTTTGCTTTTTTTTGGATGACAAAAACTTTGATTATTCAGGAGCTTGATTTTCATTTGTGATCCTCCATATTTTTTCAGTGCTTACCAAAACCAGGCAGCCAAGCAGCAAGGTTCCTGCTTAGGCAGCTGGTGGTAGCAATTGATGTTACCTTGAAAGCTTTATATTTCGTTAGAGTTTTCATTCTTATATGAGTGTGGGTAGCAACCTAAATTTTGTCAGAGACTTTTTAACCAGCTATGTCACAACCTGAAATACGTTTGCCTCTCATCCTTTCTTATTCCTTTAGAAAGAATACATAGCTGGATTCCTGAATCTGGATTGTAACTGATGGTCACCTAAAGGTCGTTGCAGTAGTCTCTTATTAGTAGATCTTCATAGCACATTTGAAACCAGATCGCTTACTGTGTGCATGTCTTATCACACAGGAAGCTGCTGTGACTTAAAGGTAACAAGTATTGCCACAAAAGCAAACAGTTACGCCGTTGGTCCATATCATCCTCAATTTGACCTCAATCAGTCTTTTTTAAGTGTTCTGGTTTCCTCATCCGAAGTTTCACGTGTAGTCATCGTACAGCTTTGTTGCTGATCACTACCAGGTACAATTGAGAACCTAGCAATGTTAAGGTCCAACTTGAGGGTTTTGTTTTCTACTGGATTTTTCTTGAGAAAATCTACATTTGGAATTTTATTTGAATACTAACAGAAGAGGATTTATACTCCCTAGTGTGAATCAATTTTGCAGTGCAGTCATTAGCCATTGTTTTTCTTACATTTTTTCTCTTAGCATCTTGAGCTTCATGCTTTTTTTACTTCACATTTATATTGTGAATTGAGATATGACACATCCAGTCCTTTTCAAAGTTACGATTTATAAAGAGTTTGTCCTAAAATTTTACCATATACTGCTTGTGAAGTCAGATAACAGTAGAATTGTTTTCTTAATTATCTGAAATTTTGTAAAAGTATTCTGTAATTAAAGAGACCTTAGATTAAAAGTAGACAGACACAATTTCCTGAGAATAATACTTGTGCAGTGTTTTTTTCTTTTCTAACACTAAAAGAAAAAAAAAAAAACACAACATACTGGTCATGTCAATTGTATATTGTTGGTAGTCAAGAAATTATCACAGATAAATATTTCACTAACTGTTCAAATTATATTAAAAAAAGAAGTCCCACAAAACTACAGTTTAAGAATGTTAGTTTTTCTTAGTTCTTTGGGAACAGTCTAAACCTGATTGTGCTGAGGTGTCTTTAAGATCAGTGATACAGGCAAGATTTGACCCTTACAGAATTTCATAATTATCTTTTGTCTGAAATGTTGATAAATAATTTTGTTTTCTTTTGTCTGCTCTCAGGGTATTTATATTATGTCATAAGTCTTATGATTTCAGAGAAAATAGGCATAAAAATTGTGGATCAGCTTGTCTTCTAAGTTGCTTTTATATGTCAGGAATATTTTACTGCTGTTACTTGCTGCCTTTCAGACACTGAATGTAATACTCTTTAAAGTGGCCATTTTTCTAGTTCTTCAGTTTTGTTTTTAGTTGTGCCAGAATAATTTCAGTGTAATTCTGTCTTTGCACTAGTGGAAGAAATCTATTATTATTTTTAATGAATATAAATTTATTTTTTTAAGAATTGACATCCCAGTCCCCTTCCAGTGTTGTTACTGCCAGGCATCCCATTGACTTCTGCAGGAGCAGAAGCAGCCCAAGCTTGCATAAGCAAAATATTTATTTGTTTTCATTTGATGCAAAAAATTCTGCTGTGTATGATAAGTGCCTTCATCAGTTTTTCTAATGTGTAAAAAGTATTTATATCTTTAAAGATAATCTTTTATATTAAAAGGGAATTCAGAGTCAGTGAACTTGGTTTTCAAAACCAGCTTCAGTCTTTTACCTCTACTTCTGCTGCTGCCTAACGTCGAACTTCACAATACCTCATTACCAATACAGCACATTTATTTAATATCCCTCTGGCTGAAATCTTAATGTCAGCATATGCTATTCATTTTTTAAAACTTTGGAAATGGGGGGTGCCTTTTCAGAAATAACTGATAACATATGTCACTACCCAAATAATGCCATAAAACTGACTTGGGATAGTGGATTTCAGAAAAATGAAAGAAAATACTTGTTTCCAAAATTCAAAAACAAATATTTGTGTACTGCTCATCAAGTTTAGAGGAAATTTCTCCATTTTGGTGCTATGTTGCCTGTATAGCTTGAAATAATAAATAAGTTATAATGTATGTGTGATAATTTAATTTAATGACTGTGACTTGTGTCTGTGAAATACAGTTGCATTTTAACCCTTCTTTTATATGCATGTTGTGTGGCTTTGTGTTTACTGTGTCATTTACTAAGGAATGCTAATGTTTAAAGTCCTTGAAAAAATAAAATCAAAAAGCGGGGAGAGGATGGAAATTAACCACTTCTGTGGAAAGTGAAGGGGTTTTACCACTGAGTAATCTTTCTGTTGCAATGAACTTTGTATGGTGTTTTAGTGACATGAGGGAAGCTCTTATACTTGAACAGAAAAAAAAAACAAACCCCAAACAACAAACATTGTTGCTGATAAAAGTAGCACCGATGCCATAAAAGCAGCATTGATGCCATTGGGCAACTTGACTGGAATAGGTAGCTGACACATGATCTTTTATGATAAAGCTTAAATATACTAGCTGTTGTACTTTGTGCTGGAGCTGTAATTTTATGGCCAGTGTCGCTTAGTGACAAAAGACATAGAAAACTCTGGCTCATAACATAATGCTCAACTCTTAATCTCCAAGGCAAAAACCCCAGAATATCATGGAAGGAGGAAAAAAAACTGGTGATCATTAATATCATTCCTATATCATCAAACCATATAATTTTTTGGGTTGGAAGAGACCTTTAAAGTTCATACAGTCCAACCCCGCCTTGCTGAGGTCCCTGTCCCACCTGATCTTGAATGTTTCCAGGAATGAGTCATCTACCACCTCTCTGGGCAACCTGTTCCAGGTTCACCACCCTCGCTGTGAAAAAAATGTCTTCCTTATATCTAGTCTAAAATACATATAGAAATTAAATGAGAATGGAAGGTACGTGAAGCTACTGATGTATTTATTTCTTTTTTTTGTAGAGTTCAAACTGTCAGAAAAGCTGAAGGGTTCTGGGTGGTCAGATCAATGTGAAAATCATTCTGAGCTTCCTGTGCATGTATGTGGTGGTTTTGAAAACCCTAGTCACAACTCATGAACATTGGTTCAAGATGGTTTTGAGACCCAAATTTAAAAGTTATTAAACACATATTAAAGTATTAGCATTTCCTAACGATTATGAAGGTTAATACACACATATTTTGATTACCTGGCATGAGTTAGAACAGTATGTTCTGTAGTTGTCTATGACAGGAGTTCCTAGTCCTTTCTTCGAAAACTAGCAATTGTAGAAGACTGGTGACTCCGCTAAGACAGACTGCTATTTTGATCAGTGTGTGTTCTAGCGTCCATCTATCCATGGCCCCTTCACTTTAGTGAGAGCGCAAGCAGGCACTTGGCTTTCCTGCTGAATCAGTTCTTCAGAAGCCTGCGTGCACACTCCCATTTATGCACATGATTATAGTGTTGGAAAGATTGATCTGTTAGTAAATTGAAAATGTGCAAAAGAGTGACTTAGGTTGAAAACAAACTGGGGTTCAACACATGAAGGTAGGTAAAACATATTTCTTATCTAAAATATACTCATGAACATATTTTCATGCAAAATTATTATTTAGACTAATTTGTGTTGTCTTAATTATTTAGCTGATATTTTATTAAGTGCTGTGGAAAGCATTATATTTTTGTATATTTTTAGAAAGTTTGAAAAATTTGACAATGCTGTGTCGTTCCAGTATATATCGCTTTGTATTTCCAGTTTGCTTTAAAGTTCAAATACAAAACCTTAGTTTTTAATCAAAATTTAAAAGTGAAGCGTTACTTTTTATAGAGCAGACAGGCCACAAAGCTCATGTGTCTGTTATGCCTTTAATTTCTGAGCTAATCTTTTACTGCTGCTAACATGATTAAAAATGATGAATCAGAAATTGTGGTTGCTGGGATCCAGCGTTGCTTCTGCTCCTTTACGTTCTTGCAAACTAGGCGAAAACTAATTGATCTACCATTGTAAGACTGTATTATATCTAGTTACTTTTATAATTGATTAATTGAAAGGACCCTATCTCTCAAGAGAAAAAAGAATCCATAAAATCAGGTTATAAATTGTGAAAATATTATAAACAAATGTTTTTCTTGCGTGCAACCCCTTGATTGTGCAAGTGGCGCCTTCACACCAGAGATTGTACAAGATGTTAAAAATATCGTCCAACTTTTATTGTGAAAACCTATGAATAAAATGCCCCTCTCAAGGAGCAAACATTAATTTCCAGTGAGAATGCCGATTATGTCACTGCCATGTATTTTTTTGCTTTTCCTAAGCCTCACAAGAGGCAGGAGGCCGTCCTCCCTGTGATGCAGTCTGTTAGACTGTGCCTGGTTGTTGGAAGCAACAATGAATTCACTTTAGGTTGCTGTTTGGTTTTCACGGAGATTTGTGAACAAAACTGCTGGATGGACATGGGTAGATCTATTATTGTCCATTTGGAAAATGTGTCCAGAAATCTATCCATTTATTGGAAACGAAGATAAAACCTGAACTTCTTTTGCTTGCACTGGATTTCCCTGAGGTCTCCTGTCTCTGTTTCTGCTAATCTTCTTTCTTTACACTTGCACTTTACTCACTGTTTGTCTCCAGTGCTGCAGCCTTCAGGTAATTGCTTAAAGGTGTTACTAGTGTTCCATGACTCTGAAATAAAGATGAGACTTGCTGAAGTCTGGCTAGGTCACCCATTTGACATTTGCAATGATGTAATGGTAGAAGTGCCTGTACCAAATACTGTTTAGGAGATATTGAAGGCAAAAAGCAAGATTGCTTCAATCTTGTAGATTTGACACATATTTATATTCGTAGATTAAGGTTTTCAGAAAGACCTAGTGAGGGTCTTGCTCTGTTCCTGTTTGCTACTGATTTCAGAAGGAAAGGTAAGGCAGAATTGTCTACTGGGGATCGGTTTTTGTGGTGCTTTTTTGTGGCTTTGTTTTTGTTAGTAAATTTTGGTTTGGTTTTGTTGTTGTTGTTGTTGTATTTTTTAAATTTATCACTGTTGTGATTTGCCTCGGCCATCTATCTGCCGTGTGTATCATTCAACTGAAAGATGATCGAAGTTTGGTACACATACCAAATACATTGTTGCGGGAATGCTGGCTGTGCAATGTAGTTTATCTGTTCTCTCCCAGCAATTAATAACCTGATCATACTTCTCTTTGTTTCAATGTATACTCTCATAAATTACAGTGATAATGTTGTTTGAATGAGGGCTGATGGTGAAGTTCTTAGCAGAGGTACATGCAGACCTTTCACTGACTCTTAAGACCCTCACATGAGGTATGAGAGCCTGCTGAATGGCTACAGAAAGGAGGCAGAAATACCTGTTGTTCTTCTGATTCCTACGTGGTAACCAGATGCAATGGATTAAAATCCAGAGCAAGTAAAGCAGGAAGAATAACCATACAATTCAACTTTTACCAAAATTAAGACATGAAATGGAACCTATACAGGAAATGTTAAACGAGATACCAAATGTAATATGTCATTACTATTGAATGTCATTACTATTACATGAGTTCATAGTAATCATGAACTTGAGAAGTTGTGATTATTATTTTTAAAATAAATTAAAAAAAAAAAAAAGAGAGCAGACATCAACAGAAACACAAAATATCTTCAATTAGCACAAGGCTCGTTTTAGCATCTCACTGGTGCTGTCATGTAGCAGTGTTAGGATGCCTGCCACTGGTGGGTGGTTCTCCTTTAGGTTACTGTTGTGTCTAATAGGGAGCTCTTCTTCTAGGGAAGCTGAAGCCTGAAAAAAAGTATCTTGCGGACAAGTCATGACAACTGAGTCTGAATTTTGGGCTTTGTCTCAACTATTCATATTCAAGTCCAATGAATTATGATACTCATCTTCTGTGAGGAACGTTCCTCTTTTTCTAGCCTTTCTTGTGTTCTTGCTGGCATTCTGTTCATCTTGCTTTATTTTCGTCCATTTCCACTGTGCCACACAACCTTCTATCAACATCCGCATCAATATCTCCATAATCTGTGTGAAATGGCTTTGCCACAACAAGGAATACAACATAATTGTTCTCTAAGCCTTGGGTTATTCTCTTGCAGAAAATGGAAAGATGGTAGTTTCCTCCCTGTATGCCATATTGACTTGTTCTGGTCCAAAATTTGAAACTTAGATTTGAATATTGCTTGGGCCCAGATTTTCATTTCTGAAGTATGTGAATAGTATTTTGTAGGCTTTACAGTGAACTTTTATGAAAGGTTTTTGTTTTATTTATCACTTCTCAGTCCCCCTAAAGCTTGAGATTTTGACCTGGCATCAGGAATTTTTACTCTTAATAGCAGGAGAGTCACCTTTATAGCAGGTTGGAGTCATCTCCAAACATGTAAGACACTTTCAAAAGAGAAATGATAGAACTTTGTCTAGAAACAAAATCTTATGCCTTGTAAGTAGTAAATTAATTTATTTCTTAAAATGAAGAGTATAAGACTTTTATTTCTTTTAGGAAAAAAGAAAAGAAGAATGCAGGAAGATAGCTACATAATATGTAGAGTATGATCAGTCATTTACAGGAAAAAGTTTCTGAAAGTTTCTTTAATGAAGACACTTGGAAGGTAGCACCTGTGAAATACAGTTCTTTGGACACTGAATTATTATCTGAGTCCTTGAAAAGGACTTGAATATAACTGAGTATCAACCAGAATCTAAAAATCTAGGTAGTGTAAAAGTCAAATCCTACAATTGCTAAAGTAATGTTGCAGCTGGTTTTGGCAGTTCTGCTGTTCCTGCGTTATTGTAATAACTAAAAGCTTGTTTGAATATTAAATAGTGCTCTATGTATTATGTAGGTAAAACAAGAAGAAGATTGCTGTCTGGAAAAACTTTCAGTCTCATGATGAGATGTATGTAGACAGGTTGGAAATATACGGCACAGGGAAGCCTGGCTGAGTATCACAGTAGGTGGGGAGCCAAACATGTTAACAGCCCATTTTTCAGATTTTGTAGTTGGCATCAAAGAGGATGCCAGGCTTTAGGCAGTGATGGGAAGAATGGTGGTGTTCGTTGTGATGGGGGAAGACATGACAGGGCTGTCAGAGAAGGACCTGGTCATCTGTTTTATTTGTGCTGAGCTTGGGTAGTGCTTTGAGATGTCAAAGAGATAGGCCAAATTAAAAGCCATACACAAATCTAACTAGAATGAACAAATGAAATTCTGTGGATAATCAAATGGAATTTCAAGAGTTCTGGTTTTGATTTTTGCAACAGCTGCAAGGAGTATGGTTGTTCATCTGCTATCCAGGCAGATTGCTGTTCTGCTGAGAAATCTCCCTCATTAAGGCTACTGCCAGCTGCACAGGATAAAAAACATTCAGATTATATGGTGGCAACCTTAAATATTGTCTAAAATTCCTCTGTAGCATCAGTAGACTTCTGCAGCCATGAAACCAAGTTGCCTTCAAGATCTGTCCTAATGGTTCTAACGTGAATAAAATGGACAGGTTTGTTGGGGTTGTGTTTGTTTTATTCAGGATGTCTTTAAGAGGAAGATATTAACACTTTCCTAGTAGATGCCATGCATATCCTCTCATAACAGTTTTACCTTCCTGTTTTCCACATCAATCCTAAACTCTGTCTTTAATCCTCTTTATTCCTTCTTTATTCCTATTTTTTTCTGTGTGTGTATGTATGTACTTTCTTATTTATGTTCACCTAATAAATAGATATGCTCCAGCATGCTTGGAAAAAAATTATTCAGAAGTTTTATGCTACCCTTCAGATGAAAATTGAGACAAAATTATATCTTAAAAAGAATCCAACATAGGCTGCCTTTTTATGGACTGCAGAGTACTCAATCCTGTCAGAAAAGAGATTGGTACGGACAGGTTAGATGACCTCAAAAATCACTACTGTCTCTGACTGTTCTCAGCTGCCACATATAGACTGTCAGGTTGTACTGCAGCACACTCCAGTGTCTCCTACACCCACACTGGAACTGGTTTGGAGAGCGCTGGTGTTTACATTCGTGATATGTACCTGGAAACCAACATACGGATGGTGGAAAGTTGATGTGTGTGAATTTTCACCCTGTTTGTTATAGAGCCAAAGTACATAGCCAGAGAGAAGCAGGGAGGGAAGTAGACGTGCTTCTTGGGCTGGCTTAGAAAAAATTATTTCTGCCTTCTTTTGTTGTTGGAAAGAGTGATGTTATGAAATTCCAATCTTAGATAATAATGGCTGCAGATGATGATACTTGAAGCAGATTTTTCTCTGGTCTCCATTCCACTGGGAGCAGTAGATAATGGCAGTTACTTTGTCTGAGGGCCATTCTTCCTGAGCTGCTGTGTAGAAGAGTATAGTTTATGAAAGGCAGATTTACCACCAAGAATAGTAATGAAAGAACTGACCTTTAACACAAGTTTTCTTTATAAAAATCTGTCGTGTATTCTACTTCAAATTTACCTTTTTTTTTTCTTTAATTATAATAATTGAGGTGAAATTTTTGGAGAGGAAAAATGGTCTTCCAATTGAAGATTTTGAAGTGGTACTGTAGATAAGGTTAACTTGGGACAATACTTGAAAATTAACTGAATACAGATGAGGTGTTCTCATAAGACTGTAATTTTGATGAAAAGTGATTTATGTATAAAAATAATATCAAATAATACTTTCTGGGTGAAGTTTAGCTCAATGTTAACTAGGAAAACTTTGTTATCTGCAGAATCCAGCTATAAATAGCTCCAGTGTTAAGCTTTGCAGTTGAAATAGTAGGGTGTTTTTGGAGGATCCAGTCACAGAGGAAGGAGAATGGCTTTCTTCATGTGTTAAAGAGGCTCTGAGTCTCTTGAGCCTGTCTACATGTCTACTTGTAAAAATATCCCTACGAGTCACAGCAGTATTGTTACTTATATTGGATGGAGAAGGATTTGGGGATAAAACAATTTCAGAGGCTGTAACAAACCTTCTCAGGAATTTAGATGATGGAAGTTGGTTGTGGAATCATGGGCTGTCCAGAGTTGGCAAGGAATCAGAAAGGGCTTCAAGGCAGCTCTGACAAGTTCATGGAGGATTCAGCCTTGGACAGCTAATACAAATTTGTATTTTTGTAGGTGGTGGTAGTTACAACAGCTAAAAATTGTGGCTTTTTTTTTGTGACAAAGAACTGGCAACATGAACTGTGAAGTCTCACTGTAGAGCCTGAACAGAAGAATATCCATATTTTTTACCTCTCTCTGCCTAAATCCTGGTTTTCAAATGTGCTACAGTACCTCGTGGCATGCTTTGCCAATGTTTTTGACAAGTCCTGCAGTAGGAATATTTATTTACCCTCCATCATTGGCCTTGGGGGACTGTTTTTTTGTGTCATGGGAGCCAAAGCTGTACTGTGTGTGGACTGAGCTTTGCAAAGTATTTCCAGGAAGATGGTTGTGTTACATCTTACTGAAACCTGGGGAGTGCTAGCTTCTCATCTTTCATGTTTTGATACATGAGAAGTCAGATTCAAGGGTGCTGTATTTCCTCATGCAAGGGCAACAGACTGGGAGGAATTTGCAGTAACTGTTTAGAGCTTTCTACAAGTAGACATCACTCAGCAGTAATCTATCAGGTTGAAAGAAAGAAACCTATTGGAACTTACTGAGCTCAGCTGGCCATGCATTTGGTCATTAGAAATACAGTTTTGCTTGATTAAATAATAGTAATAATAAAATGTTACTGAGCTTAGAGATCCAGTCAAATTGTATGGTAAAGATGTCATCTAGGTAATTTTTGGATCAGAGGGTAGCCTTGCAGTCCTAATAGGAATATAGTTCACACTTATAAGAAGGAGGTTGCGTTTACTATTAATATATGTCTAAGGCCTCATGATGTTTGTAGTATGTTTGCAAATATTACTGCAGAAAGTGGTTTTCACTCTAGATCTTATCTTCCAAATGTCATCTAGAACTCTGCAAAGTGGGAAGGCTACAAAGAACTTGAACTAAGAAGAATAGTACTGGGTATGTGTTTGTTGGGTACATGCTTTTTGTCATGATGTGTTTTAATTCTGCTGCTTCAGTTGATACACAGGATACAGTCTTGGATACCTCCTTGTAAAAAAAATCATGCAGACAGTTGGAGTGTTCAGAGGACTGCAACATGAGTGGTAAGAGACTTAGATAAAGTGACAAATGAGGAAAGGCTGGGGTAGCTGTGTTTTTCAAGACCAAGTCTGTAGAAGAATGGACTGAAAGATATTCTTCCAACACATGATGGTTATAAAGAGGTGAGTGTTTTAGAGTCTGCCAAGGGTAGAATGAGAAGTAACCATCTTATTTAGCAGCAAAAGAGACTGTCATTAAATCCTAAAATACTTTTTCTAGCTATAAGGT
Source organism: Baryphthengus martii (assembly GCA_013396935.1). NCBI lineage: Eukaryota > Metazoa > Chordata > Aves > Coraciiformes > Momotidae > Baryphthengus > Baryphthengus martii. The sequence continues at coordinate 386,207 of VWZK01013489.1, read as the reverse complement.
TGGTTATACAGGAGAAAAATGCATTCAAGGGAGGCTGTAGCATCCCTGTCATTGAAGAAAAGCCTGACAAACTACTATCAGGAATAGTCCAGGTATAGCTGATCCAAACGCTGAGCCACCTGATGGGTTGGATGAAGTCTTTAAGTCCTTCTTAGCCTAGATTTCCCTCCCTTCCTGCAAAAGGGTGTTTAGAACAGTGGCAAAGCAGACTTACAGGCTGCAGCTGCAATAAGGACTTAATCAAGACATTTTCTGAACACCAGAGGAATATGATATAACACTGAAGTTGTAAAATGAAGCTGTGCTCAATGAATTGACTTTAAAATATCTTCAGTGTAACTTCTGTAGTTAACATAGGTGTTTCTTAGATGAAACAATAACTCATGCACTTTTGTATTGGAGTTCAATCCACCCTTTCTCAGGAATGATGGAATGTTTGGTGGTTTGTAACCATGGTACTTTCCATGTGCTTGAGCTAATGGTGCAAGTGTTTGCACTTGTATTAGGGAAGAACTGCTGAATCAGATGGTTCAGTAGGACTTAATTACAGAGTTTGTGTTGCTTCTTGATAGTAGTCTACATACTTGATAGTAGTATGCATACTTAAAGGAAAGTACAACTTTTTGAATGCTTTTAGTTGAAAACTGCCTGTTTCATGCTCAAGCATCATGAGGACCCCTGGGGAGATGCAGCTAACAGGAAGGAGGCAGGCATAAGAAGAGCTAGTTGTAATATGGCAAATGAAAAGTTGAAGTAACTCTCAACTAAGTAATTCTTAAAGTAATATTTTAACAGTATCTTGTGCAGTACTGGTCCCAGTTTACTTCTATCATAGCTTTAAATGAGTTCAGACAGAGTTTTGGGCCAATCAGAGATCATCACAATAGAGTATGTCAGACAGTTCAAGCAATTACTATATTTTACCCTGTATGTTTATGTAACAGATCAGAATAATTACAAATTTGTTGGGTTTTTTTAAACAGGATTGCCAGACTCAAAAAAAAAAAAATATATATATATATATATGTAAGATAATAACCTTTAGCATTTGTAATGTTTTATCCTTTTTCTGTGCTATTGTAGCTTAACCCTGGTAGGCAATTAAGCCCCACACAGCTGCTTGCTCGCTCCTTCTCTGCTGGGATGAGGGAAGAGAATTGAAAGGGTAAAAGTGAGAAGACTCAATGGTTGAGATAAAGTCATTTTAAATAGCTAAAGCAAATGCTGTACCAACAAGCAAAGCAAAATAAGGAATTCATTCTTTACCTTCCATGGGCAGGCAGGTAGGTATTCAGCCATCTCCAGGACAGCAGGTCTTCATCACAAGTAACAGTTACTTGAGAAGACAAACAACATCACTCTGAATGACTCCTCTTCCTCCTCCTTCTCCACAGCTTTTATTGCTGAACACCACATCATATGGTCTGGAATATCCCTTTGGTCAGTTGGGGTCATCTGTCCTGGCTGTGTCCCCTCCAAACCTCTTGTGCGCTCCCAGACTGCTTGTTACTGGGATGGTAGAAGAGACAGAAAAGGCCTTGGTGCTGAGTAAGCACTGTTCTAAAATAACTTAAATATCCAGGTTATCAACACTGTTTTAGTCACAAATCCAAAATCTTACATTATACTAGCTACTATGAAGAAAATTAATTATAGTGCAATTACGATACTGCTTTTAATCACTTATATTTTAAGTCCCTGTATACTTAATACAAAGAAAAACTGTTACATGCTTTCTGTTTTTCAGTAACCAGAGCCCCACTGAACTACCAGCTAAGCTACACAGAGCACTCCTCTGATAGAAAAGGTTAAGAAAATTTAGAACAAAATCCACCAAATAATCCAGGATCTTCAATTTTTTAATGAAATAACAGTAGCAAAAGAAACCAAAAACTTTTAGTGAAACTCTGCATGTCAGCTCCAGAAAGAGCCTTAATTTGGTAGGAACTGATGATGTCATGCCAGTCTGAGAGTCTGTCTGTGCCACAGAAAGCAGCAGGAGTTCAATCAGGCTGATCCTCTCAGAACTTTATTGCTATGAAAAAAAAACCAAACAGATGAATCCTAGTTGCTAGCATTATGGAATGACTTTGAACAATAGTAATCAAGTCCAGCTTTTTAATGTAGTTTCATGTTTTTAAAAGAACCTGACATATGGGAAATATTACTTTAGCCAATGTTGAGACAAGTGCTAGAATTTCTATGTAAAATGATTACAGGATGGTTTTTTCAACTTGCTTTTTCTTTAAGAAATGTTCATATTTCTTTTGAGATTTGAAGTTCTTACAGTTTTTTATTTTTTTTTCTACATATGCAACCTACAGAAAGTATGCGGAAAATCTACTCTCCATGAGACTCCAATTGTGTGGAATGTCATACAAGTGAAGCCAGATTATAGATGTATTGAGCCATAAGGACTATGTTGTTCTTGACCATGTTAAAGTTTGAATGGAAGGAGGTCAAGCAGCAAGAGAGTTAAGTGCAGTTGTACTCTCCCCAGTCAGAAGAGTAAAGTTGGAAAAATCACCAGAGCATCCCACAGAACAAAGTGGGCACGAAGCAGTGAGAGGACCGTGTTACACACATAGTGTATAATAATACGTTAGGAGCTCCAAGAAGGAACATGGGCTTATGAAGGGCAAAATTCAGCCTTGTCAGAAATGCACTATAGGCTAGATGCACTAAAAAGGACACAAGTGGCTTCCAGAGCACAGAACAAGGCCTTACTCCTGTGCAAGTGAGAATTTAATGCTTCTTCCTGATAATGCAAAGCTAAAAGGAAGCTGGTCGGGCAAGTGTCTTAGGTCAGTGTGAGCAGGAGCTATGCTCTGCCCTTACAGAAAAGTTGAAAGAGGCATTCCCTACTTTATATTGATTAAAGCTTTTGATTCAGTACTTGAGAGACTTGATTTCCTTTCTGTGGTGTTCATTCTCTGTTCTGGAGGGCAGGCAACCCTTATCTACTTGTCAGGAGACTCCAATGAGTAGTCTTCATTTCTCTTCCTGAAGGTGGATCACTATCCAATAAAGAGCACAGCTGAGCCTGCCTGTATCTGATGCCAGGGCATTTGGGAAGGAAACTCCCTTTAAGAACTATTTTTATGTATTATCTAAAGAATGAAGCTAAAATATGTCAAATTTCAGGAGAATACCATATCTATAGAATAATATACCCTCTTGAGATTTCCATTGATGATCCTGGATCATCTACATCCAGGGTGAGTGTATTAGATTTTTGATTTGTTAAATGAAAAATCAGGAGCATTTTTCTTTAGTTGCCCTAAATATCATCTATCACTGTGTTTTGTAACATGCCTCGTTCACCTGCTGTGTGCTCGGTGTACTCAGAGCAATTGCTTTCTTTTATTTTTTAACTTTTTAGTGGAAATAAAAATCTGTTTTCAGGATGCTGATCATCTTCTGAGCTGGTCAGTCTGTTAAAAAGGATTGTACATGCTTGTACAATTAGATTGCTCAGCACCAAAGGAACTTTTTAAGGTCTTTGACTGTGACTGAGGGCAGCCTGGGTGCTTCTGTAACTGATACGTGTTCAAGGCTTTAAGAATAACGATCTTGTAATTAGTTCCTAAATTTTATCAAGATCCCATATAAATTGTAAAGGGTTTGAACCTTAGAGGCATTTAGGTTCCTCTTCCTCGTGCTGGTATTGGTGGGCGATGGTCGCTGCTGCAGATATAAAAATCTGGCCCTGTGGAACTGCGCTGAAGCAGGCAGGAGCTGCTCCATACAATTCCAGGAGGTGTAGCACCTGATTCAAGCAAAGCTGCTTGGAGGTACTTCTTAGTTTGGTAATTTACTTGTTTTTAAGTTTGGGCAATCATAATTAAGCAGAGCTTTACAGCTGCTTAATGTCTGGATTATTTTTTTTTTCCCCTTTTAAAAGCATCAGGATCTTTCATTCATTCAGTGAACAAAAAAACACATAAGCCTAGTGAATTAAACTTCAGTATTCTTTCATATCTCTTAGTCTAGAGAAGAGGAGGCTGAGACAAGACCTCATTGCTCTCTACAACTACCTAAAAGGAGGTTATAGTGAGGCTGGTGCTGATCTCTTTTTCCCAAATTACTAATGATAGGAGGAGAGGAAATGGCCTCAAGTTGTGCCAGGGGAGGTTTAGATTGGATTTTAGGAAGAAACTCTTTACTGAGAGAGTGGTTAGGCACTGGAACAGGCTGCCCAGGGAGGTGGTGGAATCACCATCCCTGAAGGTGTTTAAAAAACGAGTAGATATAGCACTTGAGGCTATGGTCTAGGAGTTAAGGATGCTAGGATGAAGGTTGGACTAGATGATCCTAGAGGTCCTTTCCAACTATAGTGATTCTATGACCTAAGTAAAAAGAAAGCAAGCCAACAACTGAAGTTGAAACCCTGTAGGATTAAGATACTAGTGAATTACCTCTTGCACAGTGAAGTTTGGGGTGGTTTGTTGGTTTTTTTTTAGAGTAAGATCTAATCAACAAGAGTTCAGGATACATGGAAACACAGGATCAGACCTGTAATTTCGTGAGTATGTGAAAGAGTAAGATAAGTCTATGTACAAAAATGCTGTCTCTGTATTTCTGCAAAACTTACACTTTTTAAGGATTTAAGGTATTTAAGATTTTTCAACATAATCTCAACCTATTGAACAGGTCTTTTAAAATTGTTAAAGGTGACATTAAATTACCATGGAGTGAAAAAACTCCCTTGAAAAAGTTCTTTAAATGTGGCATTTGAGTTGTCAACACTCTGTAACTTACTGTCTCTTACAGCATGGAAGCAAACAAAGAAACAAAAAAAAAAAACCCAAATCAGATGACTTATCCAAAGTTACATTACTGGAAAATTAAATTATATTTTTTTTAAATAATTGAAAATAATTTATACCTACAGGTTTTAAGTATCTTTCATTTATGTTTCTGCATTTAGCATTAAGATAACAACAGGTTCAGCTAGCTTGAGTCATCAAAGCTAAACAGTATTGGAGTGAAAGAAAATTTAAGACCATTAACTAGTCTTAAAGTCTATGTTCCTCTTAACATCTGAACTCCCTCTTCAGCTTCCCATCTAATATAATTGAAAATAAATCTGGATTCTCTTAATTCCTGTATAATTGTACTCTAATTACAAAATTAAGTAGAACATCTTAATGAAGAAATGCAACTAACCTCTTCATACAGGCAATGCTCTGTAACTACTAGAAGTATTTTGTAATAGGCTAACAACACAAAAATACTCTAATTCTTTCTTTATGAGAAAGACTAGCACAAATTACAAGGATTCAATTAGGCCATTTAAATATTAAAGAGACACAACTCGGTTGAAACAACCCCAGGCCTGATTCTAACCTGTGTAGGAGTAAACGTGTAATGCTATATTTAGTGGATAGAAATATTATTGGAAGATCTTTAGAAGACTGAGATGCCAGATAAGAAATTTCTTTACACATTTTATTAATATATTAGCAGCCATTAGCCCCATACAATATATCTAATTTTTGTTGAATAGAAAGTATCTGCACAAGCTGTATAAACAAATATGTGTATATGCTGAAAAGTGGTGTCTTTATGCTTAACATTGAGGGCAATGAGAATTTAAAGAGTGAGATTACTCTATGCTGTGGTAGCCACAACCTCCTGAAGTGGAGACTCCTTTGGAAACCTTCTTTGGTTGCAGCTGCCAGGCTGGAATGCCTTCTGCAGAACGGCTCTCCTTTGTGCTTTGCTAAGGAAAGACACAGAGGAAGGAGGGGCATGTGGTGTTTTCGTAACACATCATAGTAGGAGGTTAAGTAATTCTGTGCTGTACTTCACTTACTGCTGAAGAATAAAAGGGAAGAGTTTTCAGAGTTCAGGGGGCCTTTATGCCTGCATTTTATGATTGAGATTCCGGAGAGGGGGGAAAGCTTTCAGGGAAAGCAGAATCAGTTATCAAAATAATATCAGTATTTTAGTTTTCATGCACACATGTTATCTTGCTTGCTTTGATAATTAAATCCTCTGAATTTCTGAAAGGTTTTCTTAATTATATGATTTGCAGAATTTTAAGTTTTCTGACCTGCAATATTCATGGATAAAATTTGCAGGTAATTTTTGTTATCTTCCTCTTAAAGTAGTTTCTAAGTTAATGAAACACAAATCGTAAAACTACATGAGGAGTATTTTAAAATGATAAATTGAAAGCTTTTACAAAAACCAAAATTATTTAATTTAGAAACAAAAGTTCTGATTTACCAGAATCGTACTGCAGACATGTACAATGCGAGTTGTGGCCAAATAACTACTTTTTTTTTTTTTTTTTCAAATATAATTGTAGCTGCCTAAGAGGAACGTGCTGTGCATTGTATTGTGTGAGAAATTAAACATATTGCTTTATTCTGCAAAGATTTATTTTTAAACACATTTTTGGTTTCAATTAAACCTTTAAGATTACACATATAAATGTTTAAGGACACAGAGAAATCTCTGTGGTATCGATGACAAGTGAGTCAGTTGAAATCCTGTTTAACAAAGTGTAGTTGTTGTTTTGAAAAAGGTTTCTTACCTAGCAGGTTAATTTATTATAATTGCGTGTTCTAGATAGATTTAGGAAGCTTTTCTCCAGCTGTTGTTCTCAACAAATATCTGCCAAGTTTTGTACTGAAAACTCTATGATCTGAACTTCATTTCATTAAAATAGAAAATATATTTGTTTAAAAATACTTCCTTAAGTTAGCATGCTATGCTGGTGACGTACATGATGATGTAACATAAAAGAAAGGGAAATATCTTAGGTGCTTTTGAAGAAAGTCTATATTTAATTTTTTTTTTTTCACATTCACTTAGAAATTAAATATTGATTTTAATATTAGTTCTCTGCCTGATTGTGTGGGAAATGGTTGTCCAAGTGTAAACTAAAGTACAGAGAAAATCCTAGGACAAACTAAGGACGTTCTTTTTCCAGACAGAAAATGAATGTAAAATAGGAGGATTATTAAAATAATAATAATAATAAAACCCAACAGAACAAAACCCACTTTGATGCTTAAGGCCCAAGATAAGTCAGGTCAGTAGCCACCTAATTTAGAAGTGCTTCAGATGTTCCTTGTTTAACTGAAAGTTCCCTAGGACCTACAGTTCTGCTCTGCAGGTAAGTAGGACAATACTGGTTTGACAAATTATATTCAAACCTCACTGAAGTCACACAGCAGTCCAGCGGTTTAGCAGAGGAATGGCCCTTCCTCCAAAAGAGACCAATCTGCTAGATGTGCTCTGATCATGGCTCATGTGTACTGCCAGGTTGGGTTTCACAAAAAGTATCTGCAGCCCTATTCTTTTTATCTTCGAGGGTGATCCTAGAGCCAGTCGCGTATATCATAGGAACTTTCTGGAGTAAATGGAATACCGGGACAGAGGTCCATGACTCCAGGACTTTAAAGCACGTGTCTTATGAGGAGCAGCTGAGAGAATTAGAGTTGTTTAGCCTGGAGGAAAGGAGGCTCAGGGGAGACCTCATCACTCTCTACAGTTACCTGAAAAGTAGGTTGTAGAGAGATGGGGATTGGTCTGTTCAAAACAAGTGACAACTTAGAGGATGACAGGAAATGGCCTCAAGATGTGCTAAGGGAAGTTTAGATTGGATATTAGGAAGAATCTCTTTACTCAAAGGGTTATCAGGCATTGGAATGACTTGCCCAGGCCAGTGGTGTAGTTGCCCATACCTGGAGGTGTTTAAGGGTCAAGTAGACATAGTGCTTAAAGATATAGTTTAGTCAAGGACTTGTCTCTGTTAAAATTAATGATTGGACTCGGTGATCTTAGAGGTCTTTTCCAATCTTTGCAACTCTGTGATTTTGTGACTGCACCATAACCTATAGTGTCAGAGCAAACATTACTTTGTAGCCTAATAGTTGGAAACCTGCATATCCATGGTTTTGTGGTTTTAGTTTCTTTAATGCTTATGATAAGCATAATGCTTACATGAAAATAACAATATGCATACTGGAAGCATGCTGCTAGAGCATGTTCTTGTGAGATCCTAGTATCAAGCTGTCTTCTGCATGGATGCGGATGACTGAGATCAGGTATTTGTCAATGATGACATCAATGAATGAAAAAGACATGAGATGTTTGACATCTGATCGTTAATGCTCAGTACTGGAGAGCTTACACAGAAATTGCAGATGCATACAGCACGTTATGTCATGACGCAGAAACTTACTCCTATAATCATACAGTCCATTTTGGGCCAGGCCACAGCTTCTTTTGATTTTGTTATTACTTCGAGATTTTTAGTAAAGTAATGAAATACACTTCTCTTTTCAGTGTTCTGTTTCCTGTGGAAAAGGTTTGAAGTTTCGTGATGTGCATTGTGTTAATAGCCTCCAAGCTAAAATAGAGGAAGGAAGCTGCAGACACTTAAAAAAGCCACGAATGTACAAAATATGTAGAGCTGGAAGGTGTCCTGCTTGGAAGGCCGGCAGATGGAAAGAGGTATGTAAAATCTGCTGTAATTATATTCTCTGTGAGAGTACAAGACAAGATCAGATTCAGAACACCTTGCTTCAATGGAAGCAATTGCCAGGAAGCCTTTTTTATATATACACATCAAAATTAAATCTACAATTTAGTAAGCAGACTGTTATATATTTATTTTCTTTCTTTTAAAAGTAATTAAAAGTAAATAGCTGTCAAAACAGTGTCGTTGGTAATTTGAACGTGGAATTGGCTAGGTACTTAAGACTTTCCTCAACGTAACTTATAAGTTCAAAATAACAGTAAATTTTTAAAGTTTATTTTTTACCTTCAGTGATAAGTTCAGTTCTATCGATGTAATTGCTACCATAGTCTGAACACTGAAGTGAAGCCAGGTTTGTGGGAGAAGGACAAGAGAAAGAGCTTGTGGCCACAAATACTGGCCTTTTTCCCTCTTTTCCTTCTTTTGTAAGAAAGATCTTACAAAAGATCTTTCACCTTGTTGTGAAACTGTGTGTGAGTACATGGCAATATTTTGCATTTCACTCTTTCAAAATATAATTTCACACACCGATAGACATGTTACCACCCTCCACGATTTGGCCACACTTGATAGAGCAAGTAGATACTTTATGATTAGACTTGAGTCTTAGGCAGGTTTTGGGACCTAATCATGCCTCTGAGTGAGGTAAAAGGGGTCTATCTATCTCAGCAAGCCTTAGTGTTGTAGTGAAATGACTTTGACCGGAAAGAAGAAAAAGAATTTAAGCTGTTTGATCTTGCAGAAATGTAAATTTTTGGTTTGCATATGCTTATAGTGATTGTTTCTACAGTGAATTAAGGTAAACAGAACAATCAGTCTAGATAACTCAGATGCATTTATTTTCCATATTTCTTACAATTTTTTTATTTTAATTATAATTTTACATTTTCAAGATAAATTTCTTCAGATACAAGGAAACATTATGGAAGGAGTTGGAAATATTTTAAGTAAGAGCCCAAGAACTTGTAATAATGGCAACATTACCACTTTCCAGGGACTGTCTCTTTTTATACTGCCATAATCAATTGTCATCAATTTTAGTGTTCTGTACCCTGTGGAGAAGGAATTCAGCAAAGGGACATCTACTGTCAGCTGAAGGGCCTGGGTGAAGTGAATGAAGTGATGTGTAATCCTGGTACTCGGCCCGCTAGCAAGAGGCATTGCTGGAGGCCTGCCTGTCTCCAGTACCAGTGGTTGGCAGATGAATGGGAAGATGTAAGTAAGAGTTTCAACTTGTGTGAAGTAACTGATGTCATAAATTTTCTTCTTTTTTTTTTTTTTTTTCTTCTCCCCACATTTGGATACATTTCTAATAACTGGTTGTTATATGTCGTGGTTGCAGGAAACAAAAAGTAACCAAAAATGTCAAAGGCTTTGTTTACTCTCTTACATAGGATTTGCTTGTCTACTGTTGTAGATAAAAGCTCTGGTGGAGCTCTGAGCAGGTCACTATTGATAGAACTCTGTAATTTGAAGTTCTTTGCATAAAATATTTAATAAAAACTCATTATGAAGTATCATTTAAAAAATCACTTTTTAAGAACAGAAATACAAATGAAACGTCAATTAGAAGTAAAAACCCAGGAGGCAAAACCTTTGGACACCAAGTTTTTCGAGTAGATCTGTATGGAAGACTTACCTGAAAAGATAAGAAGCAAAATAAAACTCAGTATTCTACTAAATATGCATTTTCGTATTTAAGAGAATGTAAATATATATTCAGGAGAGAGCTGTTATTTTTAAAGATTATTATTTTCTATATGCTAAAATCTTGAACTTTTGTATCCATATATGCAAACATACAAATATTTATACAGAGAGAGGGAGAGGAAAAAAAAAACAACCAAAAATTATACCTGAGATGGTGTACAGAAGAGCCTGTCTCTTACTGTAACATTAAACAAAATCCCAGTTTGTACAGTTGTGGCATCTTAATAATCTGCACTGTTAAATTTCCTAGAGCAAAAAGCCCCTGAAACTTTGAATATGAACATTCAAAAGTCACAGGGACACAATGCTATAGAAGAGACTGCTGTTAATAGATAAATGATTTGCTGATGCTCTGAAAAACCTGGATTATATTGATGCAGTTCAGACATACATATTCCTCAGACATACATATTCCTCTATTAAGCTATATTGAGTGAAAGTTGACAATGTATGGTTTTTTTCAAGTGTTCTCTTCCAATATGAAGCTATTAAAATTAGGAATTAGTGGAAGTGGCTCAGAATGGCCTTTTAGCACAAATACACACTTTCAGAGAATGAGGGTGAATTTTCCTTTCTCATCAAATATTTGTATATTCCAGCTGGGTATTTGGAGCTCTCCTTTAGAAATGTGCTGTGTTTTACTACATCTTCCAGCTAGTTTATAACTTCTTCCACATGAATATTGCTGTTTGCTTGAAATTCCTGTGTTCGGTTCCTTTCTCTCACCAGATTCACTTACAGTTCTGTACATCTAGTATTAATAGTAGTTCAAGCATTTATCCATCTGTGTTCCACTCCCAGTGCAGTATGTCCTCCACCAAACTCACAGTGTTTTGCCCAGCTGTCAGCTCTGAGTGCTCATGTGTCATTTCCTTGCCTCACCAATCACAGCATAGCAGAAAAATCTCCGGATCTATCATTTCTCCAGCTTGCAACTGGGAGGCTGGCTGACAGCAGCAGCCAGCATTCTCCTACCAAATATGCATTTTCATACTAAAGAGAAGAATGTCTAGAAGACTAATGCAGAAAATATTAATGAAAAGGATTCTTCTGCCTGTCCCCATTACCACATAACTGGGTTATTCCTTATGTATCTGATATTCTGAGCTACTCTGTGCCATTAAAAGATCAGATGTTTCTGTAAGTTAGACCAGCCAGCTGTATTCACACTCCCAAGTCCACAGCAAGGAAGTTACCAAGATAATGGAGCCAGACTCTGCACAGTGTCACATGGTAGGAAGACAAAAGGCAACAGGAGTAAGGTGAAGACAAAGAAGTTCAAACTAGATATTATGAAAACCTTTTTCTTCACGAGGACAATTTGGGTGGTTGAATGAACTTGTACAGGGAATTTGTGCAGTCTCCGCTTTGAAGATTTCCAAAATCTGACTTCATGAAGTTGGAGATTTCCCTATTGTTTTACCATATAGAGTTTGGATTTTGTACCTCAAGTTGCCTTTTTGAGCCAATAATAACAAAATTTGAATGATGAAATTTGGTCTTTGTATCAGACCTTGAGAAGTCTTCTAATTGGTTGTTGTTGGGTCAAACAACTATTAAGTTCAGGACTGTAGTGAGTGTTATTATTGGTTATTGCTTCTGTGGAGATTGGAAGTTGGGTATTTGAGCCTGTCACCTTCATCACAGCAAGTCCAAATAGATTAGTTTAAGCACCAGTAGCTGGGGACATGCTGTTGACATATATCACTTAGCCTGTACCTCCACTTTTCTGGATTCTGGTAGCAGCAACTCTCTTATCCTGTCCTGGCAGAACAGTGATGACTTTCTATCCAACATATCTGCAGTAGTGGGAGGTCTGAGGACACTGAGGGCAAAGGCACAGGCTCAACAGATACTGCTGCCCAAAGCTGCCACTGCTTTCATTAATAGGCAGTTTTATTTTGTTTTATTGGTGTAATATCATGTACATGATATTTCAGGGATTCTTTTTGTTTTGTTTTCAACTTACCACTTTCATATTCCACTTCAATCCATTTCTTGGCTTGTTCCTTTTCATAGAGAAGAGCTTTTTCTCTCAACTTATCATCTTGGCTTGACATTTTAATTTTCTCCTTGGTCTCAGCCAACAGTTCGTGTACCATGTCATTGTACACTATTGGCTTTTTAGCTGATTGAAGGTACCTGACCTTTGAAAATGAAGGATTTTGATTCAGTGAGTAATTCAGCCTGACACTGATAACAGATGTCATAGAAGTCGTTGCTGTCTGGGTTTTACTGGTGTTTGGAATCTGGCAAATAACTTTGTTCTGTAAATGGCTAACTTAAGTACAAAAACCGTGACTGTTTTTCTCACTTTCAGTGCTCAGCATCACACAGAAGAAAGGAAATACACCGCAAGGTTAAGTGTGTGGATGGAAACAAGCTCCAAGTGGATGAAAGCTTCTGTGATCCTGTCACAAAGCCTCCATCAATTAAAAACTGCAGGATAGCTCCCTCCAGTTATGTTGTGCTCACAGGAGAACTGTCACAGGTAAATTAATTATACTGCTTGCACATCTTTTATATAATTTTACATTTAAGAATTTTATATTCCTGTAAAACATACATAATGTGTGCAGAGATAAAAAACCCTACATTTATTTTCATCTGAACATGGATGTCTAAACCTTCTCCACGTTGAACCTTTCAATCAGCCATGATTTACTGTAATGCCTGTTAACAGTCTTCAGGTAGCCCCCTGGGATTTAGGAACATCAGCTAGAGGACAGCTGTCCCTACCACAGGATTGCTTTGCTGGTTTCCAAGAAACTCTCTTGCAAGCTGACCTCACCAAAGGAAAAAAATGTTTCCTTGATTTCAGTGAAGCGATGGGTCAGTGCCTTGTTTCCCTGGCACATCTACACATGTGCATGTTTGTGTGTGTACTGCAGCTGAGAGCGAACTGGTCTGGAACCTCAGTGAGCTCTGAGAAAAGGGCAGCATGGGACTTCCCATCTCCTTACATGCATAACTATTGGAGAACTTCACTTCTGCACACTAATGTATCAGACCCGAGGTGGCACACATGAGATTGCAGACTTTTCCCAAGGCGAGGATCAGGGCTGATTTATCTGTAATTGCAGTGCTGTACAAAGGTTGTTTCACAGAAATAATGCCTATGCTTGGGGATTTTATTTTAGTGCTCAGCCAACTGTGGATTTGGTTACCATCAGAGGATCACATACTGTGTTGGAATTCATTCTGTTAAAAATCAGCATCCCCATGGCCTTCGAACTGTAACGTACCGAGAATGCCCAGTAGAGCCATCCCCATATGTTTATAAATGTAATATCAAAGGATGTTCACAAGCAGCTACCTGGAGAGTGGGCAAGTGGACCAAAGTGAGTATAGATCTGCAAGCTCATTTTTAATAGCTGCCTCAAATGTAAATGAATGCCAAAACTAATTTGCTGACAGAATTATGTTAATTGTTTACTGCCTTCTAAAATAACTCTTGATGGCTCTCCACGTCTAGTGCTCAGTGTCTTGTGGAGCTGGGGTAAAAGAAAGAACTGTAAAATGTATGACTGAAAATGGCTTATCCAGTGACTTGTGCCTGCCGCATTTAAAACCAGATGCCAGGAAGATCTGCCATGAGGAAAAATGTAAGTGACAGCTGTAATTTTCAGCTGAAGTTAATGTTTTCCCAGGGTACTTATATAAAATCTATAAATATATTTGGAACACAATTATGCAAAAAGTTAAGTCCTAAAACTAAAATCTATTCATGAAATATTAATATGATTCTATGATTCATTTTGAAGGTGAAATTCTTACCACCTGCAAAGATATCCAGATTAAAAAAGGGATTAGAAAGGATGGTGAATACCTGCTTAACATTAAGGGAAGGATGATAAAGGTACTCTTAATATTTATGAGTTTTCATGAGCATATATTTTTATGAAGTAATACTTTTCTAATAAATAATTTGCTAAAGGATTGTATTTTCTCTTCCAGGTTTATTGCTCAGGCATGCACTTAGACAATCCCAAAGAGTATTTGACATTGGTAAAAGGTGAAGCAGACAACTTTTCTGAAGTATACGGATTCAGGTACAAAAACATTCTTGTAACTTTATGAAGTGCATTTATTCCTTCCCAAAATGAAAGACTAAAATAATACTTATCTTGTGAGAATAAATGAGTAGAATTTTTTTTCTTGATTTTCTGTTTTGAATTTCCAGGCATATGATCACATGCAGAAATGTGGATGCTTCCAGACTGAAATTGTGTTAATTGTACTAAATGATTATAAACAATTTTCTGTCTTGACTTTAGTAGAAATGGCTTCAATGCACACAGGTGTTTCAACTGAGCAAAGATTAATAGCTGAGCTTCTTGTTCAGTGACTGTTGTTTATTATTTTGTATGTGGCACAGTACAATGCTACTGTTTTTCACTACGATGTGTTATGGAAAGATGTCAAAAGGAAAACTAAATCTTTGCTGTTCTTTAGGCTGCAGAATCCATATGAATGTCCCTTCAATGGAAGCAGAAGACAAGACTGTGCCTGTCGAAATGATTACCTTGCAGCTGGCTTCACAGTTTTTAGCAAAATAAGATTTGATGTAGCTTCCATGCAAATTAAAAGTAAGCATTTTGACAATTTTAGTCAATGTGAGGGTTCTATTAAATTGCACACAGTCATGATTACCAAATTCCCATTTTAACTCATCCAGTTGTGCTCTTTTGGGGCAAACAAAATTCTTATTTCCTTTAGGAATTCAATGGGATTTTCACAGAGGAAAAAAATAAATAAATAAGAAAAGAGAAACCACCATTTTTTCCCTTTCTAGTTTGGCCCAAGTGGTCAAGTAGTGTGAACCTTACAGATTTGTATTTTGTATGTGACTTAGCTTTAGTTTTTAAGGTTTTATTCCTGTTGTTCCAGTTCCTTTTAATCCTTGTCATATTTTTCTTGGGAAAGTCTTCCTGTGCTGTAGTTAGTCCCTTCTCAGACCTCGGGAGATGTCCTAAATGAACAGAGAATCTTGCAGCGCTTTCAAGCCCCTGCCTGAAGGTGGCAAGTTGGCCCACAATCAGCTCCCTTGGAGCTGTGTCCAAGAGCACATCCGTCCTCTTCCTTGCCCCTTCCTATCTCAGAAAGAAAACTGGGCTTGTAAGTTGGACTAATGTGGGATTAATCAAACTGGACTATTTTAAATGTAGTTTCTAAAAAAAAAAAACAACAAACCAAAACCAAAATAAGTAATAATTAAAAAAACTCCCACACTCAAAACAAACCAAAACCCACTTCACATGAATGCTTTTTGAGCTACTTTCAACTGAACTTCTAATGCAGCAGTTCCAGTGTTGAGTATTTTTCTGTTTTCTAGCCACAGATTTTCTTTTTGCTCAGACTATACTTGGGAGAGCAGTTCCTTTTGCTACAGCTGGAGATTGCTACAGTGCTGCCCGATGTCCACAGGTATTTATGATTTCTTATCTCCTTGAAATGTGCATGTAAGGGGGGAAAAAATAATCTCTGTGACTGCTTTACAGCTATAAGGTTCTAAACCAATCTCCTATGCTGTCTGGTATGCGTACTACATTAATAAGTATTTTTTCCTTAGTCTTTTCTCTCCTATTTCACCATCTTCCCTCTGCCCACAGCCCCCACCCTGTTTCTCTCTCAAATTGTTTACTTCACTTTTCGCTCTGGGCACTATATTTGTATATCCAGCTTTCTGTGTATTTCATGTATTACTCTCCCTCCCTCTGGACATCACGCATCCTTTGTTTCCCCTAATCCCTCTCAATATCTGTTTCCTCCAGTGCCTTTCCTTTTCTATAATCCTGCAGAATTTTTCTTATCTTTTCTACGTTTCTCTCCTGAGTCTTTATATCTTTGAAGGCTACCAGAGGAAATAAATCATGTTTAGCAGTATAATTTAAAATTTATACATCCACTGGTGTGCCTGCATTAGTATTTTAGTTTGGATTGGATGGTGCTTTTTAAGTTAGTCTCTGTTTTGTCCCATTTTATTGTTTGTTGATTCACATCACAGAGCAGTCTTGAAGACATGAACGGGGTGCATTCTGCATGAAACTATATCACACAGTGAGCTCCAGGAGAACCTTAATGCGCTCTAACTACTAATAAGGATTCAATCTGTGGGATTAGATGAGAGTTAGTCCAAAGGAAGACCCTGATCTGTGTGATACATACAGACATTGGTGTCTCTGATCCAACATTTTCACTCTACAGATCTGCTCATACTTCAGCGTCCTTGCAAATGCAGACACAGGCCTAGTCTGAACTAGTCAACTTAGGCTGCTTTTGGAGGCCATTGGCAGAAATGGAGTTCCCTAGAAAACAGTTCAGCTAATCTTACCCTGTTAGTCACCTTAGGATGAGGTCATCTGTCCTCTGGAAGTGCATATTTCTTTTCACTGATTTTAAAAGAAGTTAAGGTCAACTAGCTCAGGCTTGCATGTTGTCCATCTATTCTAGGCACTTAAGACAGGCTATGTGAGTAGATGCTTTCAAGGGCAACTAGAGATAAATTATACACAATTTAGGTCCAAATGAAGTTCCTAAAATAGGCAGACTTAACCCTTGAGAAGAAAACAGTTGGAGTTCATTACAGTATTGGATACCTTCAGATGGCAAACTCTTTGAGCTTAGTACAATACAAATCTCTCTGCAATCTGTAACTTCTGCTGGGAAGTTGTTATTTACGTGGTTTTGCACTGATGCATTTCCAGCAACAAAATCTGCACTGAAATGAACACTTTTAATGCAGTAAAAAGACCTCCTGCCCTACTCTGTCCTTCAAACCTGTTCCTGGCCTTGAATATGCTGCATGACCTGTCAGACAGCTGTTAAGCTCCAGTATATAGCACTGCTCATTTATTTTTGCAAAATGTTATCCCTGGAAATGAAGTTATTTTGGGCCTGCTAATTGTGGAAAGCATTCCACACTGCTTATATGAATTTCCACCTAATGCTTTATTCATTAAATGGAAATCTTCCACTTTTGGGGTACTTGAAAAACAACCCATCCCATCCATATGAGCTTTTGTTAGCTAATCCTGAATATATGTGTGCTATGAACACAGCAACACTACACAGAAGCACTCTCAGAACAAATCTGCAACATCAAACAGTATAAGACTTTATATGGATTTATAAGATTTCATATGAATTATTAAGACTATACAAGAATTTTTATGAAGGAATTTCAGTGAATCAGAACAAAAGCTGAATGGTCTGTTTTTATACCTGCACACATGCATATACCCACACAAATATTTAAATATACATTAAAAAAATGAATCTGACTATGACAATATTAAGTAACAAAATACAGAAGTTAAAGCTTTTATCTCAGTATTTAAGCAATTTTGGGTAAGTTTGAATATACAAATTCAGGTCTTCAGTGACTTGTATGGAGGTGTGTAGGAGTTTTTTGATGTAGTACTGCCTAAACTAACCATCAGGTTTTTTGTGGAGGTAGTGCTTCTCTTCAACTTACTGCATCTCTGTGTGAATGCAATTTAATATTTTTCTGTACCCAAGTCTGTTTACCAAAGCAAGGCAGTTTGTTGCTTTTAATATATTTCTTATTCTTATATGAACTGACTCTGCTTTAAAGCTAGATTTCAGAATATGTATTTGCCTAGACAAATATTTTAGAATTAATAAACTGTTTTGAATAGTTTGTATTGCAGAACATGCCATTCAGCAATAAATTTATGCATTTTAACCTCCACTTACGTCCATGTACAATTATCTTATTTATTATATTGAAAAAAAAAAAAATAGAAGATGGTAAGGTGATAATGCTTGGACAGTGTATTTGCAAAAATTTGAGAATTAGATGGCTAGGAAGTCTGTAATTTCCAGATAGCAGTAGGTTCTGATCATGTCATTATCAAAAAGTTCAGCCACTAAAAAAAGAAAAAAGTCTTTCAAGAAAGCCAGCCTCTTTCTTGTGTGTTGCGAGTGCATACTTTTTGTAAATTAAAATTTAATATGTAGAAAGGAGGCTAAAATAATTTACGTTGTCTAATGTTCGTTCTGGATTCAGACTCTGCAGACAGATGCTACAGATCAGCTGATGCACAGGTGCTGCTTACTGCAGAACAACTTGGTTGTGTCTTATGTCCTGAGTGTCCAAAAAAGGGTGTAGTACACCCATAAAAAAGATATAACTGATCCAGGTTAATTACTCACCTTTGAGTACTTAATGTCTAGATATACCCTAAGTGATATGTGTTTATATGCCAATGTGAAGTGTTGCAGTATTTTGAGCTCTGTTTCTCAGCTCTGTACTTTACCTTTTTATTTGCCTGTTTGTTTTTTGTTAGGGACAGTTCAGCATAAATTTGGCTGGTACAGGTCTGAGATTATCCAGTAGAGTTCGGTGGATTGCTCAGGGCAACTATGCAACTGCTGACATACACAAATCCCATGTAAGTCAATGTTGTTTTCCTTTATCTGCTCTTATGGCTCGGAATATTATGCCTCCAGAGGTGCAAGTAATGACACTCTAGTGAATGCTAGTTGTGAATCAAAAGTAGTGCTCAAGGTCTCTGACCCATGGAAGTCTTCTTCCAGATGTAATGTGAAAACTATGTTTAATCACACCACCCAGAATCCAACCCAGATCTAACTGCCTATCTACCCATTTCTTACTGATTTTAAGAGTCTATTGTTATATTAATGTGGTTTATTAAAAGTTTTAAAGATAACTAATATTACTTTTCTTCAAAAAAAATAAACATAACACCTCAAAAACCCCACTTTATTGATACCTGATACTGAGGATCATTACAGATTGCTTACCACCAACTTGATTCATGTGGAAAACCAAAAGACCAGCTGAACACCAAGAGTAATCTCTTGATTTAGTGTTTGTAGGTACAATTTGTCAAAGGTTTATTGTATGCAAACCTCAAGGAGCTTCTTGTACAACTGTAATTTAAATTACTTTTCTTGATTGACTGTTCTCTTTGTTCAATTTCCAGGATGGTACTAAAATATATGGAAGATGTGGAGGATTTTGCGGAAAATGTATTCCTAACACAATTATTGGTCTCCAGCTTCAAACACAGTGAGAACTCTGACGTGGTAAGAGTATCAGAGCAGGGACATCTGCCATTTAGGTGCAAGTTGTAGGTGCTGTGTATATATATTTTAATTCTTCCATCTCTGTGACACTCATTACTGTAATGCTCACTACTAAGATTTTCTGTTTTCTTCAGTGTTCATTCAGGGATATCTTATCTGTTTGTGGGCTAGCAAGTGCATAAATCACAACTGAAAATCACAATTATAAACCTTCAGGTTTTAATGGAGAGACATTCATTCAATATGCAGAATATATTAGCAAGTAAATTGCACTGAGGTTACTACGATGGGTAACTGTACCATAACTGTAATACTTAACCTGCAACTAATCACTGCAATTCTTTATGCAGTGTTCGGTAAAATTTATAGTCTACTGTTTTTTTTGATCAACTCTACTAAAATACAGAAAGCTAGGAGTTATTGCTGTACAGAGAATACAAACAATAATTTCAAATACTTCCAATTTTGTGAAATCTTTTAGCAACTATCTGTCAAAAACTTACAGCAGAGCAGTATATAACCAGCATACTTGAGATAGTTGCTATCGATCTGTGTATTTCTCTGTCAGTAAAAGCATATTTTCCCCCATCCCTTTCATTATATTCTTTGTGGTGCTCAAATACTAACAGTAATCCTGAGAAGTGTGTTTTAACCTCTGTAGTCTCTATAGCACATCTGCGCTTAGTTTTGTTTGTGGTTACAGGGAAAGAAAATAACGAAACAAATTGCTTGGAAATCTGATTTTATATCCCTCTCATCCAAGTATACTGTAAAAACAGTGTATTCTGTTTACTGTAGCATCTTGTATGTGATTGTATGAATATGTATTTACTTAAACACACTCCTTATACACTTTCTTTACACTGGCCAATGGCATATTAGTAAAGAAGGTTGTAGTTGTGTCCCTCATATTCCAATTCAACACAAGCTTCTATAACCTTAGTGAAAACTCTGGGCAGAGGCAGCATCAAGCCTCACAATGCTTTTGGTGCCCATCTTGACTTGGTTTAATTTTTCAGTGTTTGTAAATACAGTTCTAACACCTGCTAGTTAAAATTCTTTCTTCCAGAAAAGTATATGAAAATGACATGGTTTTTAAAATTATCCAGCTTTTTAATTTGTTTCGTATTACTTTAAGATCCAGAACTGTAGAAATATATGCATATACTGATAATGCATTTCAGGGCCAACTCTCAGGTATTCAGAATAATATTTTGTACATGCATGATAACATACGTTATATAGCAGATACCTATACATGCTTTTTCTGACTATGCATTCTTTAAACCAAATATTTGTTTTGCATGTCAGTACGATTGGTAGATCGTGGCAGCTATATCATATTTTAACCCACAGTTAGCCATGAATTAGCAATATGTATGAATTAGAAACAATACTGTACCACAAAATTAGAAGCAGCTACTTTTTAGATAACATATATAGGTAATTATTTTGTGATCTCTGCATCAGAAATGTATTTTTGCACTATGTGCCTTATATTAGTTGTAAACATTAATAAGAATATAAAACATTATTTTCCTAGAAATGTTTACATTTATAATTAAAATCTTGTAATTTATAAAATATTTATATAATAAATATGCTTGTGTGAATGGTACCAGAGTATTTTTGCTTTTTTTTTTAGTATTGAATGCTTAGTGCAAACTGTTGCAAAAACATTTCAGCTTGTTTATACAAAGAATAACTACATTCATAATACTTCTTCACAGTAATATACCTTGACTTATACTGGAGTAGCTGCCACGCAAGCAGGTTATACTTACAGGGATATTTCCCAGGGAAGCAAATCCTACTTCAGAGGTACAAACTCCATGTCTGTGTGCACTGTTTGGTTATCTCCCCATATAACCTATATCTTCCTTGGGGGGTTGCCCTGTAAATTGTTCACTGAAATAATGTAGAAACCTGAAATAATCTTCCTTCTCTTTCTACTAAATTTGGATCAATTCCTTTATAGCATAGTCTCTTGACAACTACTTTGGCAGAAGCGGAACTGCAGTCTGCCTCCATGCCCAGGAGGACCATTTTTTTTTCAGCTTTGAAACTCCAGATAGGGGCTAGGAAGCACTCAGCTCTGCTGCCACAGAATCACTCTGAAAATACACTACCAAACAAAGAGAGTTTTAACCCAATATTCAGCAGAACATGTTTCTAGTGGGCAGTAGTAATGATTTTTGAGTAAAATGTATTTTCTATAATTGGAACAAACCCTGTGGCCCAACGTCAACTTCTGCATAAAACAGCACTGTGTTATATTGTAGGTTTTTTGCATCTTTTACTTCTTTCATCCTTGCTTTGGAGTTTCAGCCCTAGTTTGCAGAGAAAGTACATGTGTGTTCTGGCATTTTGTGAATACCCTGTTTGGGATTTTAATTTAGTTGAGAAAAAGACCTCACTCAGTCATTCCATTTCAACTTACTAACTTTTTGTCCTTACTAACTTTTCATCCTGAGGGCAATTTAAAGAAAACATGAGCCTGAAGATCAACTCTGAAAAATTTGGAGACTTGATGACGCAGATGTGTCAAAAAGTCCATGTTGTAAAATGAGAATCATGGGAGTACTTGCAATAAGATGTTTCCACCTCCTTTAACTGACATTGCTATGGATTTCCATCGCACTGGGCAGCCAGGATGCCTGCCAGAGTAGCAAGGTGCTCCATGAGAGCGCTACGAGCTCCACCTCGTGGGTCTGCATGTGCCAAGTTGCCCATGGCTGGTCACAATCACACAGCTCTCCCGCCTTGGTGGATGCTTAGGAAATGAGGTGCCGAACTGTCCTGTCGCTATTACATACAGAAAAAAAGTAATAATTAAGGAATGGTAATAGCTAAAGAGAATTATAACAGTACTTTGTAAGATGTCTTCTAGGACATTTTCAATCCTATCAACGACAGCTTCAAATATTAGGTGACAAAAAAAGCACTTAACTTGCTTGTGTGTATGCACATCGTAAACTTTTAGTGCTTATCTGGCTATTGAATGCCGAAGATGAACTGGATGTAAAAAACCTCGTTCCTCACAATTATTTAACAAAATGTCGCTCGATATGCTATGAAATGGTGTACTGCCATGTGACAGTACCTGTGACATCTCTTGATGAAGACATCATCTAGGTGCCTTCTACATGTATTTCTTCAAAGGTTGTGTCTGGGAGGCAGCAGAGGAGCTGGAAATCCTGGCTCTGGGTCCACTAACAGCTCTCCATCCTAGCGAAATTCATCCTGATGTGGTCTGTTGAGCCACTCTCCCTGTAGAGAGGAGCAGAATATGGCCAGGCATTTTATCTGGGACATGTAAGTGTGTTGTACAACATTTATGGGAAGAGTGTGACTGATTTCAGCATATATAGGTGTGCATGCAAGTTTCTGGTGGATGCTCGTGTATTTTTTCTTAACTAACTGAAAGGCTAAAATAGTCAAGACATACTTGAAAAGATGAGTTTTTTATTCCACTTCTGTAACCTGGAATATGTTTAGCATAGCTTTTCAGCTTTGTTGATTATTTGAAATAAAAGTTACATGTGACAAGGAGTGGGTTTATGTATTTTGTGTTTTTATTGTAGCAACACATGAGATCCTTGAGAAAATCAGAATCTGAATAAAATATTACCACGTGGCAAATGCTTTCTCTATCTTGCAGGGCTTTAAGGAAGATTAGTGAGGAGTGTGAGCGGTTGTTTTTTATCGTTACCATAAAGAAACAAATAGATTGCTGAAAATTGATGTTCTGTGTAATCAAACTTGAACTTAAATCAGAAATGAAAGAGAAATATGTTGTAATATTTTTTACTTAAAAAATAGAGAGCAGGAAAAATATGTACAAAATAGTTTTTAAGCAAGGTAATTGAATATTTAAATAGGAAATTAGTATTAAAATGAGCATTATATATAAATATTGCAGATGAGCTTTCATAAATAGTCCATGTTGGCTTTATTTAGAAGTTAAAACAATTTCCAGCCACCCCTCAAAGAAGCCTACCAGAACCTTTTCCAAAAATTAACTTTCATGATATACACTTCCATATTTCTAGTTTCGTAGATGGGTAGTTGAGCCATGAAATACCAAAGGCTGCACTTAAAAGCCTTTATACTTACTCTTGTACTGAATGATTACATGGTACCTTAACACAGGTTAAGTAGGGTAGGACCAGAGGTTAGCATGGCAGAACTGAAATGAGAGAGTGACAACCCTGGAGAAACCTTTGTATCCTCTGGACCACCTCATAATCTCTCTTATAAGGCCTGATTTGCTCTCCTGTAGCACTTTTGATTTTTCAAGATGGTCTCACGGTATCTGTGCATTAAAACAAACTTTGAGGGGGCCTCATCAACCGCTCTGTCTTTCAAATGTGCTTTCAAAATAGGCTAAATAGATCACGGAAAAAGCTAAGTATTGCTTTTAAAGTGTATACCTGCTTCATGGTAGACTTTTCTCCGGACAGAAGGGGATCTGTAATGATAGCAGGGAAAATCTCTGCACTTTATTCAAACAGAAGAACAAGCTATCTGACTTGGAGTTGGATCTGACATTTAATCTTCTCATCGGCAGAAGGTGGTTTCTCTTTTGCACAATTAAGTTTATTTTGCAATACCGTAGCTTGAGAGATTTCTCTGGGCTTTGTTTATCCAGGCTTTAGAGAAGCAATCTGTGCTCTGTTTCTTATAAATTTCTCCTTGTGCTCAGTTATGACAGATATTCCTTTGAATCGACTGTATAAAAATACTGTAGCAGCAGAGCAAAGATCTAACTGTATTTACGTCTATATGCTGCCTTTAAACATGAACAGCTGTGCATTCATTCATCTGTCTCATGTCTGACTCTTTGCTGCCATCCAGAACCTTTTCCTTTTTAATAAACAAATGTTTCCTTCTTTAATCTGTGTCTTTTATCTCTGTTCCTGTAACAGAATTTTCTTGTCTGCATATGTTTTTCAAATCTTATTTGGATAATTAAACAAAGCATGCAGCAGGGAGAACCCGGGCTGTAAATTGTAGAGAACTACTCTCTCCTCTAGAAACTGAAATAAAACAAGCTATTTCTGTCTTGCACACCATTAATATTTTGTTTTGGAAAGCAAAACCCCGTATTTATGAATACTGAAAGACTCTTTTTGAAATCACTGCATAGACTTATTTTACAGCATGATTTACAGAAGCAAGGAACATTCAAGGAGAGCTCATGAATTTCCTATGTGCAAAAGGCTAGAGTGATTCATAGCAGCAGCATATATTTACACCTGGTGGGATGGAATCCTTTTTTTTTGCGCTTGAGTTGTCTCTGGTAGTCATATATTGATCATGGTCATGACATTCATGGTAGGTTCATCATTCTCAATGGTTTTTTTTTACCCTCCTCTGGAAGCTGGAATAATTAAAAATGTAATTGCACAGAACAAAAATTGAAATTTGAGTTTGTAAAATAAGAAGGCAGAAAGTTTCTTTTTAATGCTTTGTATTTAAAATGTTTTGCAGAAAAGGCTTGTTGTAAAAAACATTTATTTAACACTTCAGTGAAAAAGACCAACAGCCTTGCTAGTATTTGTGTTGCTGGAAGGTCTGCAACTCAAACAGGGCTAAGAAACCTGCCACCAACAGCTCCTTTCACTAGGGTTTACAAGGTATTTACCTAAGAATTCTTTTACCCTTCAATTGTTTTTTTTTTTGTCTCAGGTTTATTACTAGTCTTGCCAGAAAAATAACACTGTCCCCAGTTCCTTAACTAAATTCCTGATTGTATCTTCTGAGAGAAAAGGGAAATAAGGAGTAACTTAATAGTTGTTACCTCAAAGGGAAAACACACAATCTGTGTGCTAACATAAAAGCAGTACTAGAAAGTGCACACACAAACAAAAAAAAAACAAAAAAAAAGAAAAAAACCCAGGGATCATTTTGCTTCTGAAGTCTTCCTTTTCCTTCCATACAAGGATTAGAGATTCATTGCTGCTCTTTCTTAGGTAGCCAGGTATATTTTTCGTATTATGCTGCCCAATATTTACTCAGAGAGATCATTTTGAGATGAATCTATGGAAAATACAGATAGGCATAAGAGGGAGATTTTCTTTGGACTGGAAGTACACCTTCCTGCAATGTGTTTGCCTGGCCAGCTGTCGACAGCATTGCTTCATATGAAATTCAACATTCAGAATATTTTCAAAGCAGTGAAGGAAGCGAACTCTAGAGCACTGCTTCCAGCAGTAACTTACACTCCTGTTTAAGCAGAGGGACAGGGAGGGCTTTATCTCTAAAATGAAAACAAGTTTCTGGCTACCTGAAAATTTTACCTAGCCCATAATCAAACAACTCCCCCCCATCTTTGTTATCAGTGTTATGTTGTTACTGCCATAACAATCATCAAATTTTTATTTAAAATGTATCTATAGGCAACTCCATGCTGTGCCGTGTCATTTTTTTCTGTGTATTTTGTTCTGTGCATCACAAACATTGTTTC
This sequence comes from Baryphthengus martii, assembly GCA_013396935.1. NCBI lineage: Eukaryota > Metazoa > Chordata > Aves > Coraciiformes > Momotidae > Baryphthengus > Baryphthengus martii. The sequence goes on along the minus strand of VWZK01013489.1, from coordinate 360,456 downwards.
GTATCTTTTGGATGAACCTTACTTTTCTAACCAGAACAACCTGCTTTGGGAGAAATTAGTTCTTCAAAATATTTTCTTTCTGTTTTACTCGCTGAAAAAAAGTGAGGTAGCATATTTTAATATTATTGCCCTAGAAACATACATTCAACTAACTGTATTTGAATATTTCTACCCACCCCCGACATACACACTCCTCTTCAAGCCTGTGGTGTTTTCTGTGTCAGAAGGCAGAAGTTGACACAAATGTAAGAAGGATTTTGGCAAACTTTTTGGTTTGTTTGGTTTTTTTGTTTTGGTTTGGTTTTTTTTTTTATGATGTAGTATATTACAAAAAAAAGTTATGTGAATTGATATGGCCACTGTTCAGTACGACAAACGACTTCTGGCTCTGGTCCCACAAGTTGCCATACCAGGGTGTATTTCTAGCCCTTCACTGAGTCTCAAGAATATGCGTGTAATTCTGCACTGGTGCACGGATCTAGTTTCCCATGTTTGAGACCTCAGGCTGTGTGTTTTTTTGATGTTTATTCTTGGCCATGTGTCTTCCTCTAGTATTTTGGCCAGAACAAAGCACGTGGTTGTTTATCAAAATATGCTGCTGCTAATAGGAAAAGAGGAGAAATGGTGTAACACAGCAAATCTTGTGGGTTTTTTAATTGGGAGTTGCTGTTTAAAATTTCTGTCTAATGAGAAAAAAATTAATTCCCTATTGCTACACACCGAAAGCAGAAATTTCACACACATCTGAGGACATATTTTTGCTTTAAAGGTATATCCAGTTGTTTACATTCACACTGCCTTTACCGTATGAAGCAAAATTGAACAATGTGATCAGTGCTATGCCACATATAAGCTAAAAATATCAGAATATTAGATATGAGGACATTAAAATGATCTCTTGCCATGCAGGAGACAGACTGTCATCCCTACATAGCTGCAGCTAGGAGACAAGAGTCTCAAAACTAAGTCTTCTTCCTAAAAAGAGCACTCCTAATTGTTGTTTTATAGAGCATGTTAAAGAATCTTCCTTGCATATATAAACCCCTGCTTGTTCGGCTGCAAAGTGGTTTAGTTTTTCGCACTCACCTGGTTGACCCAATCCTCGCTCCAGTGATGCTGTGTTGCTCCTTTGTCATTAGAAAATGGCTCATCCATGAACCACAAAGGAGAGAGCTACTTCCATCCAGCATGAACTTCACTGGTCAGTGTAGCAGTCATGCCTGAGCATTACCTTGAGGCAATACAGTGGTTGGTTCCCCAGAAGTGCCTTCTATCAGTTTTATAACTGAACCCAATTTCTTTCTTCTGGTACCATCAAGAAGCCTGGGCATCCTGTGTGCAGCTGTGGCTCACATGACATGGCAGGGCAACTCCGAGACTCAGCACTGGAATATCTGCTGTGTTCTGCTCAGGACAGATCTCCTTCCGTCCTGCTGAAGTTCAGGAGCTACCTGTCTTGCAGCCTATTGGAAATATTAGGACCAATTAAGTATATAAGATATCTTCTTCAAATCTTCAGTTGTTTAGAATTCTTCACTGTTCTTAGCATTTATTATGTGTAACAAATTTCACACGTTCATTTCCATAAGAGGCACCAACTGACATCAGTGTTCTATTTTATAATATCCTATACAACCAGAGGTCTCAGGGGAGAAGGGCTATAACACACTGAACAATGAAAGACATAAGGTGACATATGCTGTTAAAAACGGGGAAATCATTTGTTTGATGATTTGCTGTCCAGCTCCCTGCATAACTGCATTAGAGTCAAACTTACTTCTTAACAAGAAAGTGTGACTATCAGTCTAGACAAGAACTATTAAACAGGTCTTGCCAGGCATCAAATAAAATCTTGCCTTTATGGCTACATATACCCTAGTAAGTAGTGGCACAGCACAGTTCACCTCCAGTCCCCGCTCTGAGGTAGGGATCCCTGCTTGCTTCAGGGTGGCTATGGCATGTGCTGCTCTGAAATGTGCCCACATGCTGTCTGGAGAGCAGTGCAGGCCAAAACAACACCAAGAAACATGGTGACAATTTAATGCCACAGCCAGTGAGGCAGAGGTCATCCCATACCTCAGCCCAGTTTAATTTACTGGCCCTGGAGCAGCCCTGAGCCTGAGAATGAAGAGACCCTCTTCATCCTCCTCACACATAGCTTATGTTCTTCACCTCTATGCAGAGCATCATTCCTGTCAACATCTGCTGCAAAAATCTTTAACACTCCCAGGCAGAGAAGATGCAGGGATGAACCACTTGCTAATGCATTCCCATGCATGGAACTGTCATGCTGGGTGACTATCACCCTTCCCTCACCTCATTAACAGTAATGCCAAATTGGATCACTAATTTTCCTGGGTACATTTTGAAGGAGAGGGATGCTCACTTGAGGAAAACATCTTGAAATTTTAAGGAGTTGCAAAAGAGTCTGTAACTCTGGCAGACTGCGAGGGAGAGGAAATTTGTGGTTTTGAATAACATGAAGTGGCGCCAGCTCCTCTACATTTATTCCAGGGGAAATTTTATTAACGGTTGGGAAATACAATCTGACTCCAGATTTCTCTATCACAGACCTCTCAAATGTGACGTCCTGGGCTCACACAGCAGCAGCAGGAGAACTGGCTGTGAGGTGTCCATGGGTTGAATTGACACAGAAGGATCGCTGTACCAAGCTCGTGCAGGCTTGACACCTCTCTTAGAAATCCACAGTACAGTGTGTTTGTTGTTCGCTACAAATCTGTTTTGCTGTGCTGGGTCCTATACAGTGGCCCTGGAGAGATCATGGTCTGTATTTTGGTAAACACGGGCAGTGAGGGAGGAGCACTATGACAGCTCTGCAAACAGGAGTCTGGAGCAGCGTGCTTACCCAGACGGCCCCTTGCAGCTGAGCAGCTCTCTGACCGACTCGCATTGGCTGAGGGTAGAAAACTGGGACAGAAGTTCACAAGTCAGGCCTGGGGAACATCTGGTTCACATTTACCGGGAGAAGTTTGCAGCAGACACCAACTGCTTGGACTGATAGAGAGAGCGAGTGTATTTCTCAAGCATCTTCAGACTAGGCACAGTTTCTGAACTTGAAGTAATAAATTAGGGCTTAGGGAAACCATTTGAAATCAGATGGCTGAAACAGAGACATTCTCTGAGAAGACATAACGGTTTATGTTAGCAATCTGATTTCTCTTCCCCCTTTGTTGTGCCAGCTTTTATAAGAATCCACATACAGCCTTTGGGAGAAATATGTAGGCTGCAAACAGGAAAGTTTGCGCAGCAGCACAGTAAAACTGCAGCTGTTCTAAAATGCTCATTTTACAGTATCGTGTGAACTGACACCAGTGTGATATTTAGAGCAATTGCTTCCTGACCATTTTCTTCAGCACATAGTGAACCCGCAAGCTGAAATCAAGAGCAAGCCAGATGTTACCCTAATGTCCCAGAAAATGGTGACAAAATAATTCTGATTACACAAAACTTTGATTTGTGGTACGTACAGACTTAGCGATTCCAAATATTTTCTTACCCTCAGCTGCATTAAACTCTGCTTATATAACATACTTTGGGCATATTTTAATGGCTTACTCATTTGGCAGAGGTTCATTCTTTCAAGTACTTTGTTGATTATATTTTAAATTAACTTCAGGACTACACAGCGAGTTTCAGTCCTCCCACAGTAGGAGTCACAAGTTCCCTAGATGATGGAGAAGGAAAAGCACTTTTATTTCCTCTGATCTATACCTTTGCCAGACTATTTCCCCTCCCTCCCTCTATATTTTTTGTGTGAGGTCTTATGGCCTATAAATTCTTTTCTTTCTGAAATATGCATAAAAAAATGGCTTAGTATATTAGGCATGAGAAAGGTGGCCACTGTAGAGCAGGTACATGGTCTCCAGAGGCAGCACTGGGAACAAACACGGTCAAGAAGAACTGAGGCTCTAGAAGCTCAGGGTGTCTGGAAATCACCTCCCCTACTCTTGGCCCCTAGATAGTTTATTAGATTTCTTCTTTTTTTTTTTTTTNNNTTTTTTTTTTTTTTTTTTTTTTTTAATTATGGACGCTTTTGGCTATTTGTTTTTTTGGGCAACCGTGTTGAGAAACTTGGAAGAGGCCTGAACTGTAGAATTCACCTCTTGAAAATTATGCTCTCAAATTGGGCACTGGAATTGAAGTAGGTATCCCACTTTAGAAACTGCTTGTATTTTGGGAGATAAATGTATTGTTCAATATTAGAAACAGTTGTTTCCATGTGTCTTATTGTTTTAGAAACAATAAAGAAAGCAAAGCCTTTTTTTAGCCTCTCAAGGAACAATAGAAATATTTTGTAAACACTAACTGTTCCTTTCAGTGAAGGCAAGAGCCGACTTTCGTAGACCAAATTGCTCCAGCCATTCAGGTTCCTGAAAAAGATTATAAAGAAAATACATTCCCAGCTGCAGCTGTGGATTTCTATCAATAGGTGGCAAGATCAGACTAGACCTTTGGCTAAGACTTGAAAGCCATAGGACCAAATTTTCAAAGGTGTTTAGACATCGAATTCCCAGTCATTTAAATATGAATTTGGTGTCTAAATATTTTTCCATTTCTAGCCAGAAATGCTAGTTAAAAATTACTTATGCATTCAGGAGCCAATATTAAATGCAAAGCCTGTGTGATAAAGCAAGGCTCTGTGGAGACACCCAGATTGTTCTGAACAAGCTTATTTGGCTATCAGATGTGGTGCCACCACACCCAGGCAGCCTGCCCAGGAAAAGCAGCCTTACTCAGGCATGTCATCCCATCACCTTCCAAATCTCACCTCCCACCCTCAGCACTCTGCAAAGACATTTGCTGTGAATTTCTATATTGTGGATTCTGGCCAGGGCCGACAAAGGCTGATTGTAATGCACTTGTAATTTTAAATACTACCGATGAGATTCAGCTGGATTTGTTGTGGCAATGTTTAGCTCCTACCCTGGGAGATAGGAGGTAGACAGTTGGAAAAGCACACTTTGATTGCAGTATAAGCAACAGCGAGATGGTTTGAACTCAAGGACAGCCCTGTCCTCAGCAGCAGTAGCTAAGTTGTGCTTGGTGGGACTCAAAATTTTCCCAGTTTAATTCTAATTTTAAAGGCTTCTTTCCCTAACCCTCCTTTTCTGTGTCTCTTTCTTCAAATGCCATGTAATCTCCATCCCAGACCTGCCCCATGTGACAAGTTCCCATGCAGGCACATCTTCATGGTGTACATTGTACCACACCTCCACTGTCGTCTGATGCTGCATTTGACACCTGTCAGTGGAGGAAACTTGCCTTCCCCTACTGACACGGCCGTGCTGAGCGAGTTCCTGCTGCCTACACCCACTTTTAGCAGGTTTTTGCATATCAGCAAAGGAAATGATCACAAGAGCAACCATATTTGTCTGGAAGTGGGATGTTCACACTTGTATAATTTTCAAATAAGAAGCTAGATGTCTAAATCCATGTTCAATATATAAATAAACATGGCCTAATTTTAAGCATCTGCCATTCCCATGGCCTTTGCAGACACTATTTAAATGTGCAAGCTTTGGCACCCAACAGGGGAAGTTTTGGCTTATGTTTTCAGAGGCCTTTGAGGAAGCTCATTTGTGTGCCATTATTTTAAAAGCATAAATATAGTGATCTGAAAGCAGCCCTGTGGGCTCACCCTCAGTCCTGGGCAAAGCATCAGAGTTACTGATACAGAGTTCTCTTTGGAGGAGAATGCTATCAGCAATGCCAGTTGACATGGATTTATGGAAAATAGCTTTTGTCAGGCTCATCTGGTATAATTTTTCAAGCTATTTTAACATGGATGTTTTAACAAAATCAGGTTGGTTGATAAAGGTTTTAAGTGATAAAATTTATTTAGGCTTCTGAGGGGCATTTAATACAATCATGTTTTTTCATTAGCAAAAGCAACCAAAATGTAAGTGTAGAAGAGCAAACATCCTCGAATGACTGTTTTTTCTAGTCAGACTTCACAGGGACTGGTTCTTGGCCCTAAACAGCAACAAAAGGAAAAAATCATGAAGTTATGAACAGAAAATGCCACAGAAAATGCAGAGACCCACTCCTCCCTTGGACTACATGATCTTTTGAGATCCTTTCCAACCTGGGCTGTCTCATGATTCTACGATTCTAATTTACTGGAACAAAGAGAGTGTATGATTTGCAATTACTCAATTTATGAGTTTTTAAGACAACTAGAGTCAAATTGGACCAGAATCAGAAAAAGACATAATGTCTTGAGTTCCATGTCACTGCTTTATCCAGAAATGTGGCTGAATACTTTTTGACCATTATTCCTTTCTACCTGATGAACAGCATGGTACATACATAGACTGTTCAGTTCCAGTGGATGCTATTCCTGATATCAGTTTCTGTCCACACAGCTCTGCTCAAACTGGAAATTGCTAATTAGAGAGAAAATGAAGGGCAACAACAGTCTGGAGGGGTGTGTGAGCTGTTTTTACAAACCAACATGTAGTTGCAGCCCCTGGGCCCCGGGGAGCAATTGTTTGGGAAGCAGGTGCAGGCTGGAGAATGGCCCCTGGGGGAGAAGTGACAGTGGGGAAAGTGGTTCACAAGCTTCCACTGCCCTTTGCAGCCTAGTGAAGAGATCAGTCTCCTCCTCACTAGCTGGCAGACTGGGTGTGAAATGCTGCCCCCTCTACTCCATAGCACCCCATACTGATATGGGGACTTCTGTCAGAGGAAGGGAAGGTCAGGGATAGAAAGGAGGGAAGATGTGACCTCTCTAACTACCTCAGCAGGACCTGGCAGAGCTGAATCTCTTCAGCATGGCAGCAGTACCATTCCCTCCATATCTCACCTCTCTTCTAAAGCAAAAAAGTGCTTTCTGAAATTTCTGGAGCAAGATGTTCTCTGAAAGCTGCCTTTTGCTGATCCCACCCTGAAAATACAAAACATTGCAGCATTTGGGAACATGCATGAAGAAGAAAAGCTCAGTGTTGGATTAAAGCCATTTTTGGCAAAAGATTAAAGACTGTCTCTCTCTCTCCCCCTTACACACACACAGACAAACAGGGAAAAAAGCTCTCAGGGGCACAATCAATTACAGTTCATATCTCTTTTGGGCTGTCAGAGATAGTCACTGGCACGGGCCCTACTGGAGTGCAAATCCAAAAGGGATGTATAAAAACAAATCCTCTGCTGGCATGTACTTTGTATACCAGCATAACCCATAGCAATTTGTAGAACAGGTGGAAGAAGACTAATATATGATGATAGACAAGCACAAGGAATACTTTTCTTTTAACTGAATTTTCTCTGGCCTTCTGTAGTGAACTGACTGAAACAAAGGCTCTGCTCTTTCATGCTGTTAATGAAAAGTTTGAGATTTTTGAAAATTTGACTCAGTCCCAACTAGGACAGAGATTAATTTTTACACATAGCTGTTTGAATAAATGCAGACATGAATAGGAAATTCTAAAGTTATTTAACATCAAAAACTGAATACCTGATATAAAATGCAAACCTACTGATTGTGTACGGTCTTCTCCATTCTGCTGCTGCTGGAAGTGACTGTAAAACTAGTCAGTGTGGATAGCAAACTCAGAGGGAAATTCCACTGGAAACTAATCTGAAAAGGTCACTAGGCCTTCCATGACAGAAATGACAGCATGCATTTTGTCAGTTACAACCGCAAAATGCTACTCAAGTGCAAATATTTACAACCAACTCAGAATTAAATATTTGTTCTCTTATCAGGCGACCAGTGTTCGGTCATCGTAACAGCCATGTAAATCTAGATTAACATGGCTGTTGTGAATGATGGGGAGCTGAGCTGTGGTCATGTAGGAAAATGCTGTGTTGATGTGATTTGGTTATACAAAACAGTGGGACAAGTAGTGGGAATTTTTCTGCAGGAATATGTGTGTTTAATGTCGGAGAACGATTGAAAACAAGCTGGGTGGAAAAGCAGCGACCTGAAAACCATCCTCATCCAGTATATTCTTTGGATTTGTTAGGAGCTGAGCTATGATTGTAAAAGCCCTATCTCTCAGATTTCCAACAACAACCACCTCAGCCTCCTCTAGCAACAGATCAAAAGGACTGTAAATGCTTAATAGATGCCAGAGTCCATGAGGCAGGCTGCGAAACATCACGGGCCATTGTTAGGGGCATGCAGGTCTCAGAATCCCCTGTGTACTGCCCTACTGGGAGGCAGCAGCATGCGCTCCTGGCCGATGCCAACTCTTGGTGGTGCCAGCTGGGGGTCCTGGGTCGGGGAAGTGACCTGGGCAAGGTGTTGCTTAGACCAGACCTGCCACTGCCAAGGACATCCAAGCAGCCACAGGCAAACATGCAACTCAGAGAAAGGCGCGTGGCAGATGCATCCTCAACTCATGTTTTTGAAATTGTTTCCTCCTGTATTACGGCTTACTCCTTCTGCTGAGCACTGGCAAGAGCTTTGAGGGAGCAGAAATCACAGTCTGCTCACAAATGCGTCAGAAGAGGGAGACTAAGAGTAGCCAGTGATTCATCATGAGTTAACTGATGTGAGACAAAAGCCAGGGATTGTAAGGTACAGAGCAACTGACATGTCAGAGCAACATCAAAAAAAAATAGTTAAAATCATCTGGATAAGTGTTGCTACCAATTACTCCAGCTTTTGGGCCAAAATCTGAAGACAGGCACAGTATTCCAGTCACTTCTTTGAACGCTTGCGCCAGAGAAACCACAAAGTCTGCGCAAGTTATACAAAATTGTTAGGTCATAGTTCCCAAATCACCGTACAACTGCCTGCGAAGGGACTTGTAAAGAATGTTCTTTGGGGTCCCTGTGGCTGCAGGGCCAGTGCAGCTTGATGATGCCAAATTCAGCTGTACATGCCTGAGCAGACCTGAAGAGCACTAACGTGCTGCCCATCGCTCTGTTTGCCCACTAGAACCAAATCTCTGAGTCTTTCCCGGTGTTTCGGGCTGTAGCCGGCAAGTCATGCAAGGCTGTGCGATACTTCTCTCCACCTCCAGCCAGTTCCCTCCTCCTTCCTGCCCACCTCTTTCTCAAGCCTAATGCAAATGTGTTGCTTAGTTGTATTGGTGCTATATTCAGTTTCTCTCACACCTTTCTTTCATTCAAATTTTAAATTCTGGCTTCATTGCAGATTTTTGCAATCCAGGCACAGCGGTGCTGTGTGTAGGTGCAGGGAGGGAAGTGACAGAAATTGAGAGCCCAGCTCAGGGAGGGACTCATCAAAGGGGGCTTGAGGAGTTGCTTTGGGTTTTAGAAGCCCAAGAGGCCCTGAGCTGGGTGGTGGAATCACAGTAATAAATAAAAAATTCAGTTTAAAGATGCAACAAAGACAAGTTATGAGTGTAAATTAGAAGCCTAAATCCTACTTGACAGCTCTTAAGATCTCGGGCAATGATTTGAGCCACATGTCTGATGATAGTAATGGCATACTTAAATGTTGCTTGTAACTAAGCTTAATCTTCACTATACTCACTACCTCAGTGTCTAGAAAGGGCAATCTCTGCATTACAAGCCTGGGCAGCCGCGTGGGCAGAGGTGGCATTGGGCCAGCGAAAGGAGCAGGATCAACCCTTCTGGTTCTGAGCAGGAGCCAAACGTTTCTGCGGTTGCAGGGGAAGAGTGAGCTGCTAGAGCAATTAACAGCCTGGTTTCTGGCAAGCAGAAACCAAGGGCCAGGGAGATGTGTCTGAGCAGCCATATCAAAAGCAGCCCGAACTGTGCAATGTTTAGTGTCCTATCACCCGTATTGCTCCTGCTCTGCAGGGCAGGATCGATTTTCCCAGCCTGAATTGAGATGCCAGGTCTTTGTCAGTGGTTTCAGACATGTCTCTGTCCCAAGGAAGAACTTGTAAAACTTCAGTCATTCAAATGTTCACTAATGGTTAGTGTACACATGCTTCCAACTCTGCTGGACATGGCACCTTTGTGCACCGCTTTTCATGCTATCGCTACAGAGCGTGGCAGGAACTGTTGAGTTCAGAGAGGTTATTGAAAATATAATCGGCTAAGGAATATAGAGGAAAAGAATTGGGGAGTGTGTGCTCAGTTTTGCTTTTTTGTTTGTTTGGGTTTTTTGGTTTTTTTTTTGACAGTTTTCTAAATATTGTAGGGCATGTTGTGGAAAAATTTTAGCCATCTGTCTAACGGATATTAGTAAAGAGAAGACTGTGTTAAAAATAAAGTGCCAGGTTGTCCTCTGCAGAAAGTTAATAAAAAGAAGGAAGTGAAAGACTGCTCATTATTTTTAATGACTTTGCTTTCCAGCAGAGTGCCTGTATCTCCCTGCCTTTACATTCTGCCTTATTTCAGTTCATTACAGCACATTCAACCAGTCTGGAGAATGATGGCTTTGTTCTAAAGCACTGAATTTATCAAGAGGCCCATGACCCAGACTGGCCAGGCTGTTAATCACAGCCCCCCCTGCGAGGAGGAGGATGCCGAGAAGAGCCTGATGCACGGTGAGACCAGCCCTCACGGCTGGGAGCTCTTTGGTGGGGAGAGTTGCACTGGGTGGCAGTGCTGCTGAACACCAAGCACAAAAGCCATCATCATAGTCGATTAAGCGGTGCTTGGCCGCTGCCAGAATGTTTTCTGCTTGCACATCTCTGCATTTGTCTCTCTTAGTGGCTCCACCTGACGTGAACGTCTCATTTGCTGTCAACTGATATTGCTTTATGAACTTTAAAATATAGGGCATGTTTTGCAGTTCAGAAGATGAAGATTCATGAGTGTGCGGTTCAGAGCATGGTACCAAGCAAAGCACCCAGAACATTCAGATAAATCTGCAAGCTCCTTGCAAGGAGCAGACAGGTAGCAAAGCTGAAAGCAGAAGCTGCATTTGGAGGTTTGGGTATCAATGGATTTCTCAGAAGCCTTGCTTGCAAAAAATTCATGCTCTGGTTCTCTTAATCTCTTCTGCTATGTTCTTTGCATAATTCAAGTCCTACATTACAGCCAGGTTTCTATGGCACTGCAGTTTAAGTGATTTGTTTGGAAACAAGATGTGCATTTTCTAGGGCTCAGAGGAATCATCAAGTAAGGGCCTACAGTCAAGGCGCAGGGTCTTTCAAGGTCTTTTTTTCTTAAAATTCCTCACAAACTCCTTTGTCAGTAGATTTCGTTGTTGTGTTCTGCCTCCTCTTCCTGCTTATTGATGGTTGTGGTCCTGCAGCAAAATCTGCATCACACATCTCATATGTAACATGAGTGCAAAAGTCCTAAACGCCATAGAGAGGCCACTGTGTAGCTTGGGGCAGTGGCAGAGGGTGCAGGGAGACCTCGCACAGCTGTGCTGACAGCTGGAATGCCTCTCTGACTCTTTCCATGCTTTTCCTGTAGCTGCTGCTCCTGGTCTCAGCTGCCACTTCTGGGGGTACAGAGGCTCATGAGAAACTGAATTTGGGCAATTCATAACCCCAAGAACCTCCCAGAAAGCACGATGTTGTGTTGGGACAACAGACATCAAGAGCAGTCTGGCCAACAGAAGGAGGATTGGGTTTTCCTGGGGCTGGGGCAGGGGTTCAATGAGATGGCAAGATGCTGATCCGTTAAATTCTAGGCATGGCAGACTGGCCGATATTTTGAGTTTGCTTGCCTTCTAACACAGAACAAGGCCAAAACTCATTTATATTGACAAACCACTTTTTTTTTTTTTT
>VWZK01013489.1:133781-348784 GCA_013396935.1 Baryphthengus martii | reverse complement strand
ATCTATTTTTTTTTTCAAACCCTTTTTTTTTTTTTTTTTTTTTTCCTGTCTTAATCCAGGAAATGAATACTGTGATCAGAAGTGCAGTTTCCTTGTCTCAATGCAGACACACTGATGTTTAGAAAAACTGACTCCACTGTGATTCTTCCCATTTGCCTGTGGAGTGAGGCAAGAGCTTCCTCCAGGGAGGAAAATGAGCCCATTCCTGCGTGGAAGCTCAGCACAGTCACGCAGAGATTTTTTGGGGGTAGAAGGTGTTGCTTGTTTGTTTTCCAGCCCTACCAGACACCAAACTTGGCCATACCCTGGCAAGATGTTACAAAGTACTCTTCTGTCAATAAGTTAACAGGAGAAACCTTTGATAGATGCCTACTGGCAAGCTAATTAAAAGAGAAGGCATTCACTGGATTGCAGGAAAAACAAAGGAAGGAAATAAAAATGTTCAGGCAGATCATTTAAGGTCCTCATCCTGGGAGTGGGGGAGCAACTGTTTTAATTTCCCAGAGGCTAATCCTGCTCTAATTGACTCATTATTGGAGCCGAAGGAAAGCAATCGCTGTGACCACAGGAAAGCCATGATTGCGGCTGCTGTGGGGGGGGGGACACACAGGGAGACAATAGGTTGCAGTGTATGAAGTGACACAGGACAACATTGGTCACATGCAGATCTCAGCAGCCTAAGAGCCCTAAGTGGGCGCAGTGGTTGGCGTTATGCTATGGATGGGGAGCACTGAGAACAGGCTCGCGATTTGTTTTAACTCAGTGGTTTCAGACACATTCGTTTTCTGTAAGAAAAAGCTCAGCCTCTTCAAAAACACAGACCAGGTGGCCAGGAATCACACATTACAACACAGTAGCTATACCTTACTCATGAACTACAAAAAAACAATCTGCATATTTACAAACCAAACTCAGGACAGTGAGAGGCTGATGCTATGCATGTCATATGATAGAGCTTTAAGGACAAAGATGCATCAAAATACAGTAAGTGTGAGAACTGAGCAGAGGCTGAGGAGATTTGCATTTTTCAGCATTGGGAAAATGTGTTGTGCTTTCTATTAACATTGGAAAATTGTTTTGAGTCCCTAGTTTACATAATTAAAATACATAGCTAGAAAGAAATTCAAATTTGGGCTAAATTACACCAAGGAAACTACGTTCAGTTTTGATCATTTTGCTTGACAAGGACTTTTTGGTGTTAGAAATGCACTGAAGATATACTGTTACTAAAATAAGAACTATAATGGAAAGCCTAAGGGATACAATTCATTATCTAGATAAACTTTCAAATAAACAGACATAAATGCATGCTAAATTACAATAAAATTCCTGTGAAATTATATATTTCTTCCATAACATGCCGGATGATCTCATCTCATGAACATTATTACTGTGACTATCAAGGCTCTCCAGGGAAGTTCGGAAGACACAGTGAGTTTCAAGTATGGTTAGATAGTGTGAGTATACAGCAAATTAAAGACACCAGACTCAGGAGAGGAAAATTCAGCAAACACAATCATGTAGGAAAAGACATTCTGCCTCTTCAGATAAATTTTAATCTAATACATATCTTCCTGCCATTTCAGGTGGAAATGCCTTTTCTCCAGAAGTACTTGAAAGTGATGAGCAAGCATTGAAACAGATAACTACATGAAGATCCCATTAGATATCTGATTAATAGCTGTGGTTTGACAAGGAAGGTGTAAAAATCTGGTACCCTGTTAGACCAGGTTTTCTGAGAACTTGGGTCGGGCTTTCCAAGTAGCATTTTTATTTGAATGTTTACAAGGGAAAACCAGTTAAAATTTAACTCTTAAAGTTAGAGAACCAGAAGTATCTTACATTGCTGGGGTACATGCACGTGCAGGCAGCAGGCATTACTAAGTAAGGGACAAGCTCATTAGAAAGCAAGGAGCCAAAGCACACCACTCAAGCTTGCAGATTCACCTGGAATGCAGCTATCAGGAGACAATTAAAAACGCTCCTCTTCAAATACAGCACCTTGTAGATGGAAAATGAGATATGTCATTCAGCTGAGGGCAGGGACTCGTTTCACTCCGCTGGTTCAAGTTGGGAACACTTCTGCCAGAGCTTGGGTCTCTGCTTGGTGACTGGGTGAAATGTTTGCTCTGTAGTCTGTCAGGCAGGGCTTGCCAGTCTAACATCAGCTCTGGAATCATGTTTTCTTGTCCTACAGGTAAAGAAATACACCTGTACATTTTACTAAACTATTCTGAAGACAGAATATTTCAGAAATTCTAGGAATCCTTTAAAACTTTGGCCTTACTGCAGACTTTTTCTTGTGGAAGAACCAGCTGTTGTACCACATAGTAAAGTAAAAATAAATAAATACAGGTGGTAGAGACAGGGGAAAAAAAAGTCTTAGAGAAATTGGTGCATTTCTCATCTATTAGCACATTTCCTTGATTTTAAGCATAATTTATTCCTTTACAGCCACGTGGTTTCTGCACATTTCCTTTGAAACTTCTGTAATTATTTCTGGCAGAGATCTGAGGCAATACAATGAGGTCTCAGCTGGGAACAGTATCCTAGGAAAACAAAAATATCACAAAGCTATAAAGAAAACAAAAAATAATTTAGCATTGAAGGGCTTGAATAAAGAACAGGAATAGATCAGAGATAAGTCAACCTCCTCACCCAGTGTCTTGGGCAACACAGAGGAGGAGGAGGCGGCTGGTGTCAGCCTACTCTGTGGACATTCCTTTCTTCAGCCTCTGGGACTCATCAAGCCCTGTTTCTGGTGGACTCAGGTTTCGTGGCTGACTGTCTTTAGCTCAATTACAATAGGAGCAAGGCATGAACAATCTCCTCAGTGGAATCTGCCCAGGAGAGAGGAACTGTGACCGAGGAGTCAATTATTTGGAGTATAATGAGGCAAAGTCCTGAAACGTGCTTTCCACAGAGCCAGGCCCACCAAATGATACAGGATCGTTCATTTCCCCAGGAGAGGACTCCAGTACGAATAAAGCACACAAGCTCCTCAGTCATTCACCAGCTCTGGGGGTTCATCAAGGGCTGAACATTGAGCAAACATCATGAGTGTACCTACCATGTCCTGCACAGCACAAGATGGGATCTCAAACCCCAGCAGCCAGGTCCATGCGGCGCAGTGCAGTGCCCTGCAGAGACACTTGCCAAGGTCCCAGAGCAGCATGGCCACATCAGCATAGCATCCTGCCTGGCCTAATTAAAGAAAGGGAGCTAATTAGGCCAGGCACAGTGCCATATTGATTAGATGGTAGAGACACAGCCCTGACATCTAGATGTGCTAGCGGGATAACATAGCATTTGGCTTGCCTGTTACCCAGATAAATCAGAGCCTTTATTCTCTGTAACAGTCAGTGTGGCTCTGCTCTCAAACACTGCCTTCACAAGGACTTTCATGTTGTACTGTGTTTTGTTTTTCTTTAATATTACCCAGAACTCCACAGTCATCTCCCTGCTTTGCAGGCACAGTTCCTGAAATAAGATCAACTTTGTCTCTGGGGTCACTTTCCAGCCAGCAATCCAAAAGCTGTGCAGGAGAATGACAACAAGGCAAAGAGAGAGAGAGGAGATAAATAAATAAAATCAGGCTATGTTGCAAACTTTCAATTTAAGACGTTAAAACCTTTCTGAGCTTTTTATGGGGAAATACGTAAATTCACAGATTAGGATTTTCATGTGAAAGTCCTCCACGTTTGTCTAACTGCAAATAGCTGACTGTTTCCCAGCTGGGGCTGTCCCTGAACATACAGATCATTGCATGGATCCACTTTCCCTTGAATCCTACCCCACAGCCTTCCCTGTCCGGGCTCACCCCACAGCGCAGCACCCTGCCAGCAGCCCTGTTAGCTCTGTAGATGCCCTGAAGATGACAGCACAGCTACAATGACTGTGGGTGGATCAGTCCTCCTGGTAGCTTTTTTGTGTAGCCTCCATTTACCACTTCCATTCTCATCACCTGGGACATTTCAAAAGGATAGACATATTTTCTTTTCCTGAATTATTCTAGAGGGGCTGTGAAAATGTTAATATTTATGGATCTGACTGACTGAGAAGTCAAACTTTTTCATATCACGGCATAACCATTTTGAAGATCCTGTTTCAAGGAAAAATGAATCCCAAGGTTCAAGCAGGGCTGAGAAAAAAGAGAATATTTTATTATCTATGGTCTCTCTGATCAAAGGAATACCAAGAGCATTTCTCTGTCTGCAGAGAAAACAATGAAGAATGTGGAGTAGGCAGAAAACCTAATGCTCACTCAGTAAAAAGTGTGCTCGTAGTCCTGACCCCCCTCTGCACAAGAAAAAAACAAACAAAACATGGCATTTCAGTTTGCAAGCATGTGCACACATTTATATTTATCAGTCTGTGAATGTCTCTGTTTTACTCCATTTCAGCCTGTAAATAAATGCAAAATTACTTTATTCTGCTCTCTCTCCATAGAAGAGAGCTGCTTTACTTGAGAGCAGACAAGAGGGGGCACTCAAGCATTTCCTACACGAAGGCTTTTGATTTACTCTGTTAGTTGGTAGGAAATGTATCAGAGAATCCTTGTTGGAAAAAGGTTGCAGGAAAAACACCAAATTAACATAAGACCATAAAAAAAAAAAAATAAAGGCAGAAATTCTGTCAGAAAAGGAAAGAAGAAAAATGGAGGTGCGTGGGTAATGGTAGAAGACATCCTGGTGCTGCCCTGCGTTGGAAGGCCTGACTGCAAATCTGCTTAGGTGGGTGGACGAGGTGTTGCAGAAGCGGAGGTGGAAGTAAAGCTCCTATAGGGGTGAAATAAAGGCTGGGTTTAAAGTGTAGGCCACAGCAGTGAGCTAAAACTGGCCTCAGGCCCCTCACAAGCTTTTAAATTTTCAGAGTAATGAAAAAGGACAGGATAGGGGCTGAGAAGAGCTATAAGAGATACAGCTTGAAGGGCAGTCCTCATTTTACTAACTAAACAGTTTGAGGTGCCTACACAGGGTCACTCAGGAAAGTTAAATAAATCAATCCACTAAAGGTGTGAAGTCAATTTATATGAAATATAGCATATTAAAGTTCCGTGTGAATAGTTTCATTCAGGGTAAATAGCCTTAAATTACTAGTGCTTAATTTTCTAGATTAGCAGAAACAAAATATGTTTTGATAGCAAAGTAAAACAAGATGGAGGGAGAATAAACATCCAGTTAGTAAATTAGTCCTGCATCTATGGTCTGCCTTTGGTTTTAGCAGCAGAAAATCCAGTGCTACTCAGCTGGAAAAATAAAGTTTATCATGCATTATAAATATAATCTAACAACCTTAGCTGCAAAAGACTGGATGGAGCAGAAAGCGTATTACAGCAACTAAGTACAGACCTCACAGTGTTTGCTGTGCCGGTGCGAGTCCCTTTTACTGCCTATGTTTCTCTGTGGGCAACCTGGCTGGAACTGAACCATATTGCTACTGCAAACAGCAGAGTTAATTTACTGTTGTCGTAGTTTAGGGTCAGGGCAGCCCCAGAACCTAACAGACGTTCTCTGTCAACCCCCGTCCATCCCTAAAAGGGAAGAGAAAAGGAAGAGAGACATTAATTAGAAAAGGAAACTCGAACAGCTTTAATGAAAATGGAAAATAATAATAAAAAGTAGAATATATACAAATATATATACACCTAGTATGAAACCCAAACCCACCTGATGGCAAGTACGTCACAGTCAACACTGATGTTGTTGAGCAGGCACTGGCAAAGTCCCAGACAGGGCCCAAGAGCAGATGGGAACCGTATTCAGGAGCTGGATTCTGGTACTGGATTCAGGAACACTTTGATCAGGGTCAAAGGCAGAACGAAGAGAGTCCTCTTTGGATTCCAGCTGTTGAAGGAACGAGGAAGAATCTGAGCAAGGACCCAGAGCAAGAGCCCGCAGCAGCCGAATGTGGCATCTATGGAATGGAATACCCCATTGGTCAGTTTAAGGGCACCCATCTGTCCACTCCTTCCCTCAGGTGCAGCTTTTACTCTCTGCATTCCCAATATGGTACACAGGATCTAGCAGTGGCCTTGGTCTGCACACCAGTCCTTGGTGCTAACCCTAAACATCGGGCATTATCACTGCTAGAAGCAGGCACTGCCTGCGAAAACATGCTGCTAATTTCAGAAAGTGCAGGTAGTTAAAGCAACTGAACTGAAAGGTAAAAATCATAGAACATAATTGTTCTGTTCTAACTCAAACTAGGACAACTATGAATTAACTTTTACCTAACACAATTGAACTAAATTACCAGATAGCAGTATTATCAGAAACATAACTAATTCCTTTGTTAAAAGCAACATTCATTTGCTCAGTTAAGCAAAATACCAGTCAATCAAAAACTCTGCCTTGCTCAGTAAGCTTCCACTCAGGGTCTCCTCAACTTTTTTCTTTTTATACCGGTAAAGTGAGCCATGCTTGTGTGGTTTTTGTCCTTTGTAGGCTCCCTCTATTAGTCTTGTCATCATTCCAGGCTCAAGCTATTTACTTTGCAGTATGAATGAAGAAATTCTGATGCCACAACTAAATAAGTGAAACAAAACTAAGGTAACTGGCTGAGGTCAGTGTGTGCTTGTGGACATGCCTATTTTGTGAAGTGTACCTTCTTCATGAGGAAACTGGAATTGTAAGAGACTTCTGAAAGCCATCGATTACCTACTACAACTTTGTAGACTGATCATTAAAACCAAGACTGGAGTTTCACTAGTCACTTCAGGCACCTCGCACCAGATCACTGAGGATGAAATTAGGTTAGACAAGGAAATACTCTACAGCAGAGATCTGATAGCGTTGCATGTCTGACTTTTTAAAAAATTATTGGCTACACATAAATGGGTTTTCATTGTACTATTCCATTGTTGAAAATAAAGTCCTAACGCAGACTTTTCCCTAGAACATCCTAGCTGCAAATGTCTTAATGTCCTCAAGGGTCACATTTTTCCTTCAGAAAGTGGAAAATTTCAGGCTTACTATAGCAAATTTTTGATGTATTTTAGCAGGACGTGTTTCAAAAAGTAGCTTTAAATTGAATATTACTCAGTTTCCATGACTCTTGGTGGAAACTGCACAGGAATATGAAAGTGGGAGGAGCAACCCAATTAAGATTAAAGTACTGTAGTAACACTGAGATATTTGTACCATTTGCTTTAAAAAAGAGGTAAACTCCTATTTGGGGAGAAAAGGCAGGCTGAAATTAGATTACTGAAAGTTACAGACCCCAAATGTGGCCCAAAAGGTCAAAGAACCTCAAGCTCCATGATCCTATGCCCTATTTTGGAGGCAATATATATTCTCTGTATAACACATTTGCTGTGTAAGACTCATGAGATACCCTGTATAAAACCAAGCTATTACTAACTACATGGATTGATTAATAAAACCATAAACAGTATAGAAAATGAATCTTGTGATGGCTCTGTATTGCCTTTTCAACCATCTAAGAAAAAATTGTTTTTTCCTTAATTCAATCTTTTCCCCCAATAAGCTTGTGGAAATGTTATGCAATATGCAGCGTTTACTCAGCAGAAGACAACCAGGTTGAGGCCTATATGCTCCATAACACCAAGTAATTAATAATTATGCTATTTCTCAAACCCTTTCTCTCTAACAGTTTTGTACTACCTTCATATTTATTGTTGTTAACTTTCATTGCTCCAAAAGCAGAGTAAGCAATAGCAGAAATATTGTTTAGTTTATTTCAAATTATAAATTTATTGGTGAATGAATTATTCAGGCATTTTAACAGTGAACTTCCTTCTGGATTCAGAGAAAATTCATCCATTCCAGGAGCCAACTAGCTCTCAAACCACCTTCTTAAGGTCTAGGCAGATTGTTTCAAAAGTCTTTATGCAACATCTAACTCTGTGGTGTTCATCTCATCTGTATATGACACTGGGAACAAGGCCACACCATATCAAGCAATCAGGAGGCTGTTTCTGGAGAAGAGAAATGACATTTGCTGAAACAAGTCTAAGGGATGAGGTTGAGAAACCAAAACAGGATCAAACTAAAAGTCTAAAGTCTATCAGACTGAAATGACTTTCCTTATCCCTACAATTACCTGCAGGAAATAATAAAAAAAAAAGTTATTTTTTTTTAGACAGTTGCTATTTAAAACAGTCTTCAGAAATGCTCATGGCCTACACAAAGGACTCATCTAGGATTTATATCTTGCTTCCAGGCAACCAACTTTCTTTCTAAGATCCTCTCTTTAACACTTGCGAAGATTTTCCTTTCACATTTTCCCTCAGCCACAGCCCTTCTGGTCTTCAAGGCACTATCTTCTGCTCTTCTAACCCCATAACTGGAGCTATGTTCTTGGTGCCGCAAGTTCTTTGGTTTGTCCAGAGTCTACCAGTGTATCCTTGAAAAACTACCAGAAGCACAGATACAGCACAGCATTCACCAGCATCCCTTGAGAGCTGGAGACTTGGCGCAGCCGTGCTCTCATTCCATTTTGGCTCTCTGCCTCCAGTAACCTGTGCCTCTCAATGCCTTGTCCCTCTTCTTGCCACTCAATCCCTTTGCTTCAAGAGTAAGTGAAGGAGGTTTGCAGCACATTGTGAACATACGCAAGCTGAAGCCTCAGGAAATGGTAGCCCTGTGACCAGGAGCCCTCAGACTTGGTTTAACCTCAAAAACAAGTAGAACTACAACAGCTTCCAAGAAGAGTGAGATCAAAACTGTTCAGCATGGAAATAATGCAAAAGGTGCCTAAAATAATTTACAGAACAGCTAAATGACTATTTGGGAAAGAAGACACTCTTTCCCTTAAGAATTATTTCATCCTAAATCCCTGAAAACTCACAGACAGGCAATGAGAAAAGCATGGAAAGTCCTGCAAAGTACCGAGTTACCTGCTTTCAGGTAGAGCTTAGTATTACTCACCTCTTTCCAGTATCAGGCTACATAACTGTTTCCTCAGAGCTTAAATTTACTCCCGTGCATTTTTGTACTATCCTACAAATTACACTCATTTTAAGAAATTGAAAGATGAGAAGAAGAAAGAAGCAATTAAGCCCCTGAGAATAAGTCAAATGCCTCTAATAGAGAGAAATAGTATGCATATACTTGCCCATAAACAACATAATACTGCACATAACATCTTAAAAGCCGTTGGGAAAGCAGACCTAGAAGGGTGAGGGCAGAATGTCCACTGTCCTTAAGCAACAGCTGAAACAGGCTCTAAGTTAATCAGGATTCTTATAAACTCTAATAAGAAAGGACTGATAAAAACCAGCTGCATCCAATCCCTATAAAAACCTTCAAAAAGGAAAGGGATTAAGTGATAATGTTGGTGGAAGGGCATATCATCACACTATGGTCTCCTGCTGCTACAAAATGCCAGAGCAAACCCAAGTAATTTTCCAAGAGAAGATAATTATGGTGTCAGCCATGTTTTCAGTTCCTGGATTTCCCCTCTATAGTGTAGGGATACAGCTCTCATTTGGGCAGACTTTAAGTTGTACTGAGCATTGAGAGTAAGAGCACCCAGTTCTAACATTCATTAAAAACGGTATTCAGAACGTCTGCTCTGCCACCACTATAGAGATTTGCATGAAAAGAAGGATGTATATCTAAAGCATAGGTTTATAATGGAGTGTAATAGAAGGGAAAAATAAAATATATGCTGACCATTAAGTGTGGAAGGTCTTCAGTACTGTAGACAACAAAGTTAACTCATAGCCCAGTACTGGTGAAGGAGAAAATATCCCACAGAGAGGCAGGATATAAGTTAATGTCTCTCAGGAAACCATTTGTCTGCACAAAGAATTGTTAGTAGAATAGTCATAGATGACACTAACAGGTTTTAGCAGTATTTCAGCAAAAAAAAAATACAATAGTTTGATGAGATTAATAGTGCAAGAAGGTGGTGGTGTACACAACCAGTAGTTTAAGGAAAGAAAATTACTTTTTGCATGATTCTTCCTAAAATGTACATTTTTTTAATTTATTTTTTTTTTAACAGAAAAACAGTTGGCTCTCAATACCTCCCCTTGCTATGTTGGATGTTGTTTCTGTGTCCCTCAGGACAGGTAGACATACAGCCCACAGTGGAGCTGCAGTCTCCACACATGCGGTTCGTAGCCTCTGTGGATTTACAGCAGCTTTTCCACAGAACTCTGTAGGATTTGAGCAACGCTGACGACTTGCAACTGCAAAATTTCCCTTACTGAAAAGACACTTAAAACATCGACTCTACAGATTTAAGCACCCAGATACCGAGGTCTGTGTTTTGCCTCCCAAAGGACTTCTGATGACTGTATGAAAATGTTCGTATGTGGGACTTTTCATCTCATTTTTTGCCCTACAACAAATAGCTTAATTTTTTTCATCTTCAGTTTCTGTGGTTTTAAGACTGTCTTAATGCACATAGTTTCTCTGGAGACTATGTGGATGAAGATTTTGTGATTCCTGTGTGAAAATGAGCTATTGCATCAGAGCTGCTGCTTGTCCTCTAACTCAAGTTACCGTGATAGCAAATGCCTCCTGGGTGGGAGGTGCTATGTATAGGCTATAGACACTCTATAGACATGTATACAGAAGCTTGGTTATTTTTCTCTGAGATAATTACCTGACAAGGGTCGATCTCAGGATCAGTAAGGTTTTTTGCCTGCATGGACAAGTGTGGAGAGGCAAGCAGAGGTACAAGAACTACAGCGGGGCTGTCGAGCAAGCACTCATCCCCATGGGGAGGATGCTGTCACTGCCTCAGCATAAGGTCTCTGCTTCCTCTGCTCCCTGCCTTGTGCAATCCCCAAGCCTGTCATTTCCCAGCATAGCTAAAGGTCTAACCCTGAAAAAAAGAAGTTTCAAAATGCAAATGTATTTACCAATGACAAGCCATTCTGAGGACCCTATAAGAGTCATAAACATGTTTGTTTTAATCGAGGTAGGGTAGGATTTGTAGTGCGATAGAATGATGAAAACAGTCCTGATTAACAACTCCTCTCATCTCCTACTCTGACAGCCCCTTTCTCATAGCACCAATATTACCCACTTAGAAAATGGATTTATGCCAACATTTAAAGCACTTCTTCTTCTTTCAACACACCAGATGGTACTAAAAATTCAAAATATTTCCTTCAACAGCTGTATCTTTGACAACAAAATTAATACAAGCCGAAATACCACTGTTGTGTGCAGGCCATAATGACCAGAGTCCTCGGTTTTATGTCTAAAGTAACAAGGCATTTTATAGTTAAAAAATAGATCTGATCAACTCAGTATTGCGTCAATCATGTGACTCCGTCTGGGTTTTCAAAACCAGATGCAAAATTTGGTGCCTTTATAGTTTAACAGCTGGTCTGATAAGAATGTAAAATACACCTTTCCCTAGAGCTATAATAAATGTGTTAACACTTTCTTACAACCAACCCTTTCCTACAACTCATCATTTTCTTGCCCCAAGCTCTGTCTTTATGTATTTGATGACATAAATCTTTTAAGCAGGTTTTGACCAGAAGCTGACTTCCCTTATTCTCTGATATCTGGACAATAATATGTGATTTTTCCTTTGGTGTTTAAAGCAGAGGAAGGGGAAATACTTTCGATTCAGACAAAACAAAAAACGCAAATGATCATGCTTGCAATTTCCATCTCCTCTAACACAAATGTGTACAGCAGATTTTTTTAATGAACTATTTGTTAGATCGTTAGCTAGATCATTAGATATAAGGCAGGCAGCTCTCAAAGTTTTAGTATTTTAAACAGTACGGTAACTTTGACATGTCCTGAACAATGAGCAATAAGGGCAGGAAACACACACACAAAAAAACCTCAAGCCAAATAATTTGCCCATCAAAAGGGTGTAACATCCAAGCAATGTAATGAACACAATTCTCTTATCTGTATATGTTCCTACATGTACATGAACATTCTTGATGCTAGTATGTGAACAGCTGCTAAAAACTTCAATTACTTAACAGTGCTGGCAAGCAAGAAATTGCTGTTAGTTGTTGTAGAGAGGGAGGAGGATCTGGTACTTATTGACACTGGACTCAGCCTAGGGAGGGGTGATTTCATGTCCCTCCTGTGTCACAGACTTGTGAGATGCTGAGCCACCTTAACAAGGAGCCTTATACTCCAAAGTTGTCAAAGGCCTGAAGCACAGGAGGGTTCTATCATGGGAACTGATGCTAAAACCCTAGCACCTCAGCTCTGGCCATTCTTTTCTCAGTCGGACCTTGCCTGTGGTAGATGAGTATTGCCTTCTCCACCCCTGTATGTCTGTCTTTGCTCTCTGCTAAGCGCCCATCTCTGCTTTCCCACTGGCACCTTCCCTGCACAAATCACTGCTCTCATTCTCCCTCAGTGTATTTCCCATACTCATCTGTGGGGTTCCCTGTCTTCTGGGTCTCTGTTCCTCATTCAGCACAAGCGTGTGCTCACACAAGGCACCTGGCACTGAAGCAATGAGGTCAGCCTGGCGCTGTCTTGCTGGACCTAGAGGTAATGAGCAAATGATTATTTGTGGCTGTAGCACTAGAGCTATTTTTAACCATCTTCCTCTTGCATAGCTGCAGTGCTGTCATATTTGTTCAGCATGCTCAACATTCATGAAGCAAAGAATGAAAGGTTTGGGATTTTTAAAGTATTGATAGAGTTTGTTAACATTTAAAAAAGAATTGGTCAGAAATTATTTAGGAATGTGCTACGTTAAAAAAAAAGCAAAGCGTGTAGTCTCTGCTCTCAGCTGCCTTAAAGACACAACACAGACTGGAAATGGAATGAAGGTCTATAAATTAGATGGAGGTGGAGAAGCAAGACAGCTCACATCACTCAGGGTACCTCCCAAAGTCTACATGCTGCCCTGTGACCTTGCAGGAATAAGACCACGATAGGAAGGAGGGCAACGGTTGTGCTCAATGAGTTATGAAGACATTTCATTGAAACTATGTGAAGGTAGAATTGCTGCTAATTTTTATTGTGTTTTACTCACTACGAGTGCTCCCATTTAAAAATTTTAAGTATTTCTGACATTAAGTGTGGTTAGTTCTAAATGAAATTGTTAGTGTTCCCCTTCAAAACATATATACAAATATACTGTACAAACTGATGATCAGAGAGATGTCAGACAAATAGGTTTGACCTTAGCAGACATGAACAGATGATTTTACTTTAGATAAATCTCTAATTACTTTATCTAGAAATCTAAATTATTTATCTGGAGGGCTCTAAATACCACTTCTGCCTCTCCTCAAATATAATGCATCCCTGCAACAAGCTAAATTTCAAGATGAAACATATGGATTACTTCTATGCCCTGCTGATCACCTGAATAGGATTAGGAGAGCAAGCTACTCTCTTTTATACTGAAGACTAAGATGATATTGGAGGCCTAGAGTCATCCTTGTTTTCCTTCCATTTCTCACCCTTCCAGAACCACAGACTGTTGACTGACAGCCAGGCAAGAGCTGACCCACTGTGAAGGCAGGGACCCCTTTTAATTCAAGTAAAGTAATTCTGAGACTAAATTTGACAAAAAAAATCTCTAAAGGACCCCCTGTATCTAATATTTGGGGAAAGGAAATAAACAAATGATCTCTAAGCAGGGTTTTCTGGGCACTCTTGTGTTGCTTTGCATTTGACCAAGATTTGCTTACAATTGTTTAGTTTCATTTCCATTTCCAAGAGTCCAGCTCACTCTCACACAAATCCCTGTTAATGACACATGCCTGTAGCTCACTGAAAGCTAAAGAAATGATCATACTCTTGGTGAAGCCCCAGCTTAGCTGCTGATTTGGAGCCAAACAAACTCCTCAGCTTCTGAATCCTGACTCGGCCACCCGCTTTCATGGTGACCGCTAATCAAGCAGGAGCCGAGCGTCAACAGAGGGCCAGCCTGTCCAGGAGAGCTTCCTGTGTGAAGTGTGGACAGCAAGATGTGCTAAGCTTCAGCCAATAATAGCTATGGGACTGAAATTTCCTCTGAAACCACTTTTCCATTGCATCTATTTCATTCCAGTGCAAAGCCAATGAGGTTAAAAAGGAAAGCGTCAGTGCTTTAGGCTGATCCTTTTGGTTTTGTAAAAGAATGAAGGATAGATGAAAGAGGTTAAAAGAAACATTTTAAAGTTATTTTTGCCATCCTTCTTGGAAAGACTTCATTTTGAACTTATTTTTTTGCTATCCTTCTTGGTAAGGCTTTAGTCCTGAATGTGAACTCACTTGGACAAAACCGGAGTAAATAAGGTGATGCATTGGGACATGGTTCTGGACTTATTATTTGGTCACATTCTCAGAAGCCAAAGCCTTCATTAAAATGACTTCCTTCTTCAGCACTAGCTCTGCTGGCCAAAATGAAATGCTGTGCATTTGAGTGAGTCCTAGAAGACCATCTGTGCTTCCCAAAGTCTGTCCCTGTAAGTCCCTCTCCCAGTCGCAGCACATACATAATCACTATGGCTAACTGATTATTCTGGGAGCGTGTGTGATTCCCAACCTGTCAGATTTTCGTGGTTTGAGATGTTGACATACAGCTCCAAGCTGAACACTTTCAACTGTAGGATAAAGCACATAAAGGAAAACAGGGTAAGTTTAGTACACCTGTTCTCCATCCATCCACCAAGAACACAGTCTTTAAAGACTCAAGAAAAATTCACTGTAGACTCCCAGAGGTAAAAGGCAATGAATGAAGTCACTCCACAATATTTTATGTGCTGCTAAGATACTGCAAGGTTGAAGGAAAGCTGACACCAGGAAAGGTTACACAGGCATCCCAGGAAAGAGCTCAGGAAGCAGCGAACACTGCCCAAACACTTTTAGTGCATTACGAGCTAAGCTCCACACATTTAATAGCTTGCCCTTCATCAAAAAGATTTATGATACTTGATAACAGTACAGTATTGCAAAGAGACTGTGCTGCAGGAACACTACCCTCATGGTGGCATGCAGTGACATTGCTGGAATAAATGATCTCTCTCCCTTACCACAGCAAGCGGTCACAATCTTTCTGAGCAATCTATTTCCTGGAAGAGAATTGGGCTGCAGAGCAGTGCATGCTGTGTCTGATGAGCAGTGTGGAGACTCCAAACCCTGTCTCCTTCTTCTGTGAGGAGATAGAGGCCCCACCTTCACCCAGTCATTTACTTTTCTGATTTGTTCTGAGGAGCTAACGGTCTCAGTCACTCTGCTATCTGGTCTTTTAAGATCCAGCCTTAACTTGGGACTTTCTTTTATGCTCCTTAGGTGCTTTTGCATTCCTCTAAGCCTAAAATCCATATTGTCAAAAACAAAGAGAAACTATGTTTATTTTAGATGTCTTCACACAACCACAGGAGCCATGGGATATAAACTGCAGACAGAACTGTCTGTCTGTATCCTTATGGCTTGCTGCTGGCTGTTTGTTAATAGTTTTTGTCTTAGTCCTGGACGTATTCTTACTTTTAGTGTTCACTCTGCCATACTTTGTACCAATTAACTGACACTTACTGTCTCCAAAGCCAGGATTCATTCTCAGCAGTGGCAGAGCACAAAATTTATTTCTCTGTATAACTAGAACTGTATCAAAGAGAGCTCTGTAGAAAACAACGTGCAAACTGGAACTGACGTGGGATATGTGCACAGCCAGCTAAGAACTGCTCAGAAGTGAAATGTCTTTTGAAACTATTGAAATGAAGCATTTGCAATAGTGTCATTTGTACAGAGTGAAAGACAAGAATATTTTCTTGGCAACTGATTGAAAAAATGCAACAGCATCTTTGGCCACATACCAGTATCCTCCTCACATGGGGAATCTGCCTGGTAAAGGTGCTTTTGAGACACAGTGCATCTTAGTCAGAACAGCAGTCTACTTTGGATGGTGCCTCACTTCCCCCTGTAGCAGGTTAACTCATCATGAAAGAGGTTCACACTCTCCAGAGCATTTGTTCCGTATACTTCTGTTTGTTTCTTGCGCTAATGCACTGCAGTTCAGTTTAATCACATTTATCTTGGTATCTCCTTTCTTTTTGTGGCAATCACTGAAAAAATCCCTGAGCTTTGTGCCTCAATAGTCACAATACTATCTTTGAAGTCACCTTTAGCTCCCTGCAGTGGCACCTTAAGGTGTCCTTAGCTTTTGTAAGGTGAGTGCACAAGTGATGGATATTTGCAGGTTGAACTATATGAGTATTTGGGAGGCAGAGCCTATTCTTATCTCTGTCACTTCACTTAGTGGGTCACCTTGGAGGAGTCCGTTCCCTGTTGTTTGCTTCAGTCTCCTCATATGTATGGGAAGAGATATTTAATATTTCTTGATGAAAAGCAATTAGCTAAGCCGTAATACAATTTCCCTTCCTAGTTATCTGTCACACTGCTGTCTTCTGAGAGAATGCTCAATCTATGTGCTCTCATGCTTGCAGATACACTGAGGCACTTATTTATTTTCTTTTATCTTAGTCTCTCTCTTATACTTCTTGGGCACAACTTTTGTGTCTCTTACTCCTCAGAAAAATGGACCATAATATTGTGTCCATCCTAAATCCCATCATAGCACTCTTGGTAGGCAAATAACTCTTTGACAAAAAAATCAGCATTAGAATTTTAATTCATAGTTTAGCTTCTAATAGATCATTGATATTTGAAGCAATATGATATTTGAAGCAATTTGAAATAAGTGATGGCACTAAGGCTCTGCAAAGGACTGTGACAATTCTACTTGACTATAGACTGCACAGGAGAAACAGATGTCAACAGAACAACACTTGGGATTCTGCACCATTCGGGAGCATCCTTTGGATGAGCTTCCATATATCTGTCAGGACAACTCATATAATGCCTCCACACTCTAGAGCATGAGTTGTGCTGGTGGTGAGTGCATGTTCAGAGTAACTGTATAGGGGCTATTTAAGAAGTCCAGTGTGTCTGGGATACCCAAACGTCATGTTTTATGCACTACACAGTCAAAACGTCAAGTGCAATGGCCATGTGTCTGGGACTTCTGGAAATCTGGCAACTCCATTAGCATTATTTCTCTTCCATCTTCTCTTTGCACAGTCAGACATCTTTATCAGGCCAAAAAGCTCTTTCTTTTCCCTGACAAAGTCTTAAAGTAGAGACATGAAGTGGACATTTTGTTTTGATTGAAAACCAACAGCAAGTCCAGTATCCCTCATCTCCCTTTACCTACTACCCCTTCTCCCCAAACTTTACAGGATTTTTCCCCTGAAGCACACAGACACTCTTCTCCTGCCCTCTTCCTGGAGTATTCTCCCCTCCATCCGGTTTTCTGTTTCTTTGCTCATGATGAAGAGGAGAAAAGCCCTCAATGTGAAGGCATAAACTTTTGTTCCTCCGTGTTGCCCAAAGCCTCCTCGCTCTTCAAACCGCTGCTCTATCACCTCTGCCCCTTTGTTCTCCTGCTTAGGGATTTTCCACTCCTCACCTTCCTGCTGATAAAGTTAATCAAACTAATTTTCCCACTCAGTCACCTCCCTTATCACAGCCACTGCTTGGCCAGAGCCCAATGGATATGGGTTATGAGCTCTGCTGTTTGTTCTGCAGCTTTTTCTGCCCAGGGTGAGTGATGTGTCTCAGAGTCTGTGTCAGCTCCTGGCTGATTCACAATACCTTGAGACAAATAACAAACATATTTTTTAATCTTTTTGTGAAATAACTGGAATTCATAAACTCAAATAATTTCATCATCAGAAAATTATTCAGGATCCTTTTGTTTTGCTTTGAAAATCTCTGGTTTTATCTAGGACCTAACTGCCCATGTCCATGACCATAACTTGGTTTAGCTTTCATGTCACTGATGATAAAAAGAAGAAAACATAGTTGGTTCTGCCTTATCCTTTCCTGTGTTGCAGTGCAGATGTTTTGAAAATGCAGAGTGGAAGTACATGTGAGAATCAGCTGGAAATGGCCTCTGGCACCTCTGGCAGATATATAGTTTGATCTGTCCCCCAGGCCCCTTGCCAGTTAGTGGAAGAATCCCTGACTCTGCAGCACCCAATGGATGGGAGGAGCTGAGGCAATCAACACAGATCAGGTGCCTAACCCCAGGATAGGCTCAATTTAGGATCATAGAATCATGGAATTGTCAGGGTTGGAAGGGACCTTAAAGATCATCTAGTTCCAACCTCCCTGCCATGGGCAGGGACACCTCCCACTAGATCAGGTTGCTCAGAGCCCCATCTAACCTGGCCTTAAAAACTTCCAGGGATGGAGCTTCCAATTTAGGGGCAGAAAGTCCTACCTAGTGAGTCAGGAAGATTTACAGTTGCTCTTTCTATTCATGCAAGCACCACTTGTATTAGTAACACCAAGGACAGCACGTAAGAGGGCCCACAGCAGCATTTTGACCAACTTGTCAGCTAATTTGGGGGTGTCACAAGTGGGTAGGTGAATCCTGATGCTTAGGGGCACTATTCATCCCTGTCATTTGTTTGATCTTATGCCACTGAGTTTGTCTAAGCCTTCCTGGTGAGGCCTTGCACCCCACAAGTTGGTTGTTGGTGTTAGACACCTCTGAGGAGGTCTTCACAGTTCAGTGGCAAGAAAATCCTTGAGTACCCAAGGCTTGCATGGGATATGAAGCATTCTCAAAGGGATTCCTCTTTGCACATTGATCCTGGTACAGGGTGACATCCCAGCATTTCACAGGTTATCCTGCTGAGGCAAAAAAATAAAACAAGTTTCGTCCTGCTACAGTAGAAAAGTTTTTTAAAAGCCTGCCAGATTTGGAAAATAGATGCAAAAAAACCAAAAGACTGATCCTGCTCTGACTTCATATAGCTCATCCGCACGGCCTGCCCCTGACCGCTCATCTGTGCTTCCCTTCCACTAGTTCTAGACCTTGCTGAAGCCTTTCATGAGCTGATTTAATCTGCTGAATTAGCAGAAAACTAATCCCAGAAGAGGAAAGGGAGGTAAACTGTTGTCTGAATTTTCAGTGAAGTCATTTGGCTCAGCAGGACATCATCAGGAGCTATGGCTGGGGAAGGGAGTGGGAAGGGCTGTGGTAGTGGGCACAGGGCCTGGAGGCACGTGCAGCCATGCTCTCAAGCAGCCTAATCCATCTAATGCCAAACTCCTATACTCAGGGCAAAGCCCTCTGAACCCATCTTCTCCCTGGGAATTCAACCAAGTGTAAATGCCACACTGGGGATTTCCTGCAGCCTAAAGACTGATAATGAGTTTAATTAGGCTATCAATTTATGATCTTCTTGCTAGTGAAAAGCTGCTTGATATAATGTTAACTTTTGATATGCAAAAATGCTTTTGAAACTCTACCTCACCCTGGGTGGCCCAGAAAGTGTTATCATTTCACTGTCAATGGATAATTCATTCAAAATACACACATGTATCCCTGCTTGACAAATGCTGATGGAAAGTGTTGGATAATCTCTGAGGCTATGGACCCATATGCAGTCTTCTCTGGCAACAGTGCCCAAGTGA
This sequence comes from Baryphthengus martii, assembly GCA_013396935.1. NCBI lineage: Eukaryota > Metazoa > Chordata > Aves > Coraciiformes > Momotidae > Baryphthengus > Baryphthengus martii. Next base: position 329,396 of record VWZK01013489.1, on the reverse strand, counting down.
TATGTTTTTCAGACTCACCCCAACCCAAAACCATCAGATCACTTCACTGACCTGCTTGCGGACCCTCAAACATTTCATTCAGCCCAGTGAGGATAAATGAAGACAGGAACGGGGACAGGGGCAGTGAGGGAATACTCTCCTCACACTAGCACTAGTACTGGGAAAAACATAACATGAAGGTAAAGCTTGAATCTGAATGACAGCTTTCTATGACATGTAACCAGGCATTATAATGGTAGAAATATACAACTTGCAATTTTACATTGGTGCTAAATACAATCACTAGCAAGATGGACTGGAAGATTCTCAATTCTTAGCTCTGGAAGACACCAACATAGCAAAAAAAAGGGAAGACTGCCTACACTGAGGCACAATGTGGTGCTGTCAGCATCCTTCTGTGTTGAAAGGCTCTAGTATTTCCATAAAGAGTATTTTACTAGTATGGTAATGAGGATGACAGTATTTCAGAGGGATTTCCACTGATCTCATATCATTTTAAATAATGCTTAAACTGTCTCTTCACCATTTGTTTTAGTATTTTCAGCTATTCTGATTTAATTTAACCTGATTTTCTGCAGAGCCAAAAAAATTTCCCACTTTCGTTTCTTTTGGACTGATTTGCTTGTGGGGCACATTTGTTTCTGTTTCAACTATGACCCTGTTAAAATGCAAACATTTTCTAGGTTTTAAAAATCTGCTTTCGACAGCACAGCATTCTTAAATTAACGTTAGCCTGCTATGCAGTTTTCATGTTATTATACCAGCAATCTAGACTGCTGAGCCTGATTTCATCTCCCCTAAATTACTTGGGAAAAGTGTTATTAGTGACTCCCCAAATCACTTGCTGTTTTGCCAGGCGGTCAGTTCACCTCCTTGTTCAAAGAGCAGTTATATCCTTATCCTTAACAAATGCATTTCTATTTCAGACTCGCTTGCTGGGCAGCCTGCAAAGTGCCTGATGTCAGCAGTGTTGGTCTACTTCCCTGGTTAACCATGCCTTTCTGGACCAGCATTAGAAGAGACTTGTCACTCCTAACAGTGTGTGGTTGTGGGTGGAGTGTCATTGACCACAGATGGTCACTACCACACAGTGATGCTCACATTAAGAAGAGGGAGGTACAGCTCAGGAGCACTGCTGTACAGGGTTAGGGGAAGAGGAAGAGAAGGAATGCCTTGAGGGGACAGCTGCCCACTGTCTATCCCACTGCAGCTTCTATGCCTTCTTATATGCCCTTACTCAGGGAGGGAGTATAGCCATGAGGAACTGCCTTCACATCCTCCCTCAAAAGTATCTCTGGCTGCATAAAAATGCCCTTGGCCTCAGGCCAGCAGCAGTGTCAAGTGCTTCCAGCTCCATGTCAGCTTCAATCGTGCCCAGGAGCAGTGTCTGTTCATGGAGGGAAGCAGCGGTTCATATATCTGGTTGCTTCTCTGGGAGATGCAAGTAAATATAGGTTTCTGAACTGCACACTGGAACATCTCACCTGGAGACAGAAAGGTGGTTTCCAAATTATGGAAACCACTGGAGCCAACAGTCTGGGCTGACAATTGGTGGGATATCCATTGCAGCATGACATAAAAGTTGTGGGCCACGGCCACAGTGTGTAGTGGGATATTTATAGAACACTTTGAAGGTATAGAAGCTTCTCTCAGGTCAGTGGTAGACCTCTTGTGTTTTCACTAAGCCCTGCTTAGTGAGTGCCTCCTGACCCCATACTTATCCCAGCTTTATCTGATTTAAAAATCTTCTGCAGTCTCAAACCTTTGCTTCCTCTCTCTCTCTGCTCATAGCATTTGCAAATGTTCGCATCAAGATGAAGGTGTGAAAGTTGATACTTTTCTGGTGGTGGATATGTCGCATGGCCAGAGTAAAGTGTTGTTTCCAGACTGTCCATCACAGCTAATGGGTTTATGAACTCCCTCTGAATTGATGGCTTTCCAGGTGGCCAATGGAGATTTATACCATGCAAGGACGGAGAGGACAGAGCCAGATATCTAACTGAGGGGAAGGAAAGCAAAAAGGGTTTGTTCTGTACTCATGCAAAACAGGAATTTTAGACAGCTGGATACATTTCTGCATCTCAATCTGGATGGTGGCCAGTTTACACATGAAGTTGATGCCAGTGAAGAGATGAATGAATTGCAGTAGCCTTCTTAGTCCTTGTACAGCTACTTCTGGGGAGATGCAAGCAGGCCTTCCTCTTGTGGTGTGAGAAACTAGTCTAAATCAAAAGTCTCCCTTTCTACTCACTAATCTTCAGCTGTGAACCTCCAATGTGAAGGGTGCAACAAAGCAGAACCCAAAGAAGGCCTTAGAAAAGGAAAAGTAGCACTTCAAAAGCAATCCAAAGGGGGAGTTACTTCAAAAGGGAACCCTGCAGTAGGAAGCACTTCAAAGCAGAAAATTTCCCTGAGGAGCTTGCTGCAAATTATCTTAAAGTAGGCCCTATCATCAAACAGATGTAATTAGTTATATTCCTATTGCTACTGTCATGAAATCTGGTTCATTCAAACCACCTTGAACATTTCAATGGTGGAGGAACACTTGCTGAAGGGTACTCAGGACTTTAGTGTAAGCATGCTACAAGAGTAGGTAACAGGCTGCAAGAAGTACCTGCTCACCAGTTTGCTGAAGCTCAGAAACGTGTCTCAGAGCAGATCTTTCCAATAGTATGGAAATTGGTTTATTTACTTCCCACAACTGACTTGTACACTGTAAACGAGTTTGGTTTCTGTAGCAAAAGACAATGTAATTATCCCGCCTTTCATATATTTTCAGGCACTATGTATAGTCTCATTTGAGTACTCTAAAACTACATGTACTTTTTTCTTCAGCTGCTTCATTGTCTCTAGGGATAGGCCAATCCAGTCTCCATGAGTTGCATGTACTGCCAATTAATTTTGCTATTATCACAGTCAGTGTAATTAAAATAATGACAGGGCGATCTGATCCTCCCATTGTCCCTCTTTATATCTTTCTTACAATTTTCTTCCTTCTCATCACTTTACTCCCTTCATCTTCCATGTATCCCTTTCCATGTGCTTGTTCTCACAACAGGAGAACAGACTTCCCAGATCTCGTGGCTGCAGCTGCACCCTCCCTTGGCCAGCACCCATGTTAACTACGTCGCCCTACCACTAACATTAACGTTAATTTTTAAAAGTCTGTCTTCTTTTAGAAATTCAAACTATACGCTCTGATGAAACTAACAGGGTGAAGAGACTTGTGTTCAGAATGTAGGTCAAGCATGAACAACAACTTCTAAAAAGAACTTAGGTATATCAGGACTGTTAAGTTTCAAAGTGCCCACAGCCTGACTTCAGGAAACTTCCCTCAGTTCTCAGCACTCTGCTTCCTCAATCCTCTCCCAAACCCCTAGAGATGAGTTAACTTCTCATTCTCTTGAGAATCAATTAGCATCTTTGGATTAATTAAAATGACTGTCTTTTGAAACCACACCCATGCCTATTCAATAACTACTATGATACACTATTATAATTGAGTGGATCCATGAAAAAAGAAAGAATACATATTATAATGGTGTCAGATAAAGCAGCTATCACTTGAAGGCTCTCACACAGACACCTAGAAAGCTGACATCTTTTTTTTCTCTTTCCCTTCTCTTTCCCATCAGACTGCATCTCTTATCGTGGGTCTTTTCCAATGGTTGAACTTCAGAAAGGTTGTTTGAATCTCTGTAAATAGCATCTGCATTGTTACCCTAACTCACGCAGAGGTGGTTTCTTATTCCCTACCTTGTCTTTCTTGCCCTCCAAGGTCAGGCAAAGTGGTATATGTGATGGAAAAGGAGAAAGGGATGAAATGAGGGAGTATTTGGTTTAGATTCTTTATCAAAAAGCAACATTTAATGTCCCCAGCTTGAAGTTTTAGTGGCAGCTTTCTCCTTCCAGCAGACCTTCTCTTACTCTATACTTTCAGTTTCTGATTCCCCTCCTTCATATTGAACAAACTTACTTCAGCAATTCATCCCCTGGATTAGTAGTGAGATTAATCTTGTCTTTGTAGACAATTAAAACATCAAAGCAATTTTTATATGTAAAAAAAGATATCCTTCCCTAAACCTCTAAAGTGCACCAATTTTCTGGATTTTACAAGCCTGAGCTGCTAAACATACGGGAAACAGGTGCTGCGAGTGCAGTGATCCTTCAAACATGTGCAACAGGTCCACTATGGGACATGTCAGATCTACTGCCCTCTGACCCACCGGTGTTGGCAAGTCAGTTTCCCGCAAAAAGAAAAGTTACGTGGCTTTATTAGAGGATCTTCAAGTGTGTTCTGCATACTAGGAACATCTTTATTTCAGATTTTTAATATTAACGCTCCTGTGTCTGAGACTTTGTTTGAAATTTGTCTCTTAGCAACATCAGCGCTATTTACAGTAAATCATGTCTGAATTGAGATGAAAGAATTTCACCTGACTTCAGAAATTAAAATACACACAAGTTGTGTTTACAAGGCAGCCCATTACAGACAAATACCTTGATGATAACAGTTTATAGAACATCCATACGCACTGTTGGAATTTGTAAGGTGATGAAACAGAAAGCAGTGTCTGATATCTGAGCTGCTTGTACTGTGATATTTGCAAAAATAAAAATACCTGATAGAACTAAACTTGGAATCTGTAACAGTTGATTTATGTGAAAAACAGGATCCAAACCATACTCTTTCTTAAAAGAAGTTCAAGCTCTAAAATAATTAAAATATAATTGTGTGTCTTAGTAGATCTTTAGACCACTGTAGAGCAGCCTGACAAAGTAATGGAGCCTGGGGCTACTATTCTGAGCTAGAAAGAAAGTAAAATAAAGCTGTTCTCGTTTTAAACCAGAACGGAAAGAAGCCTGTAGAGAATCATTACTCTAACTCTCTTTATTTCTTTATCACATGCTAAAGAGAGAGGGACAGAAAAGCAGCAGAAGAAAACAGAAAAAAAAAAAAAAAGTTGGCTTAGTAACAGATGATCTGCCCATGATAACAAATATTACAGTACTGTGCACATTTTGCTGCATCGTTTCATGTGTGTTAAACCTTGCTTCTCGCTTTTGGTACTTTATATGATTAGAGAAAGAGAAGAATTCATGCTGCAGACATCACCTTAAGATAATTTGGAAAATTAAATGGTGTCACCATCACTGGTTCAAAAAACAAGTTAGGTTCTTCTTTAGAGCCTTCTTAGGATTTTCTTTTAGAGCATTTCTGTTAAAAATCTCTGGTATTGGTAAACTAGACATTTCTACTGAAAAAAAAAATGAGCAAAATTATGTTTTGGGCTAGCTTCTCAAAAAACACTTCAGCCTTGCTATTTGAAGTATGGCAGCACCTTGCAAACAGCTCAACCAGAAAAGATCTCTCTCACCGCCTCCTGTTCCAAAAGTCTACACTTTCCTTAACAGAATTTAAGTTCAAATCAAATCCCTTTTTCATCAATCTTCCCCAGTGCCCTTCTTTGCCACTTTACAACTGCTGGGCTGTAGCTATGTGGGTTGTAGCCCCTTTTTCATTTTGTGTGGATTAATTATACATTTATTATAACTATTATGTGTTAAGACCCATAGGGATCTGTAGCTAGGAGGACAGCTCTTATCCGAGATGAGAGAAACTTGGATACTAAAGATTTTTCCAATTAGTACTTATGCCTTTATTATAAAGTAATAAATCTTTGTGCCTCTTATGCTTCAGGTGAATGCTCTAAACCATCAAATGCAAAGTATTATGTAGCAGAGAAGGCGAGCAGTCTTCCATCCTGGAAGGCCTATTCAGGGGGTACTGAGTTGCCCAGAATTGAGAGAGTGAGCATGATGTACCTCAAACAGGTGTCACCCACCTGGCTTCTCAACTCTGTCACACCATGAAGTAATTTCTTCGTGTGCAGCAGCAGGAAATTCAGACTCTTGGGGCTTTTCTGATAAAACTCAGACACTTACACACTTTAATAGCACCAAAGAAGAGGTTAGCAGCCAACAGGGCTCTTGTGGAAATCCCATTTTTAGATTTAAATGTTCCTAAATAACTGACAGTGAGATGTTACTGGCTGGATGGCATCTCACCATCAAGTCGTATCTCTTTTCATGAGATTCCCTTCAGCACAGTCAACTTCCTAGAATGAGGAGACAATATCACCTTCCAAGAAATAACAGCCTTTCTTTCCAAAATATTTGAGAATGTTTTCTAGTCCTCAGAAATGAAAGCAGCAAATGTTTCTTATCTCCTGCAGAAGTCAAAGACTGACATCTTTATTTTTGTGTCTCTCTTCAATGTTCAGCTATCGTTGTAGTCAACTATCTTGTTGGAGGCATCTGCAATTTGGGAACCATTGCTTAAATATTTTCAGCTCTTCGCATCCCATGGTAGCATATTTTGGTGAGTGATGGGAAACAGAAATAGGATAGCATAGCAGGACACAAATATGGTCAGGTTGGGCAGAGAACTCAAATTATGCCACAATGAAACATATTTAATTCTGACAAAATACAGACTATAATGACTGCAAGAGCACAAGAATGGATGTACATCTTTAAAAATGGCACTGAACAGTTTTACTTACCTTTGATGTACGCAAAATGTCCAGAAGCTTTTTCACTTGTTATATACAGTTTGTTGTACTTGCATGTTCATATATATACATTGCAATGACATATCCATTGAATATAAACAGTCTGGGGGTTTTGTCAATCCCAGGTTTTTATAGAAGTGTTGAAGAGGCAACATGCAAGGTGTGCATCTGCTGCTCAGGCTAAGGCATAGGGACATGCTTTCTCCAGCTACCCTTCTCATGATGTGGCCACCTGAAAAGGGGTTGGAAAGAGACAGCCTTAGCTATGGAGAGGGCAGCAGGAGCCCTAGATTAGTGTCCTGGTTTGAGTTAGAACAGAATAATTCAGTTCCATGATTTCACATTTCAGCTAACTAACTGCGCTTTCTGAAGTTAGGAGCATGTTTTTGCAAACAGTGCCTGCTTCTAGCAGTGATAATAACCAGTATTTAGAGTTAGTACAAAGATTGGTGTGCAGACCAAGGCCACTGCTAGATCTTATATGCTGCATTGGGGGTGCAGAAAGTAAAAGGCAGCACCTGTGGGGAGAAGCAGACTGGACAGGTGACTCTAAACTGATCAGTGAGGTATTCCATCCCATATATGTCGCATTCGGTGTAAAGGTGAGGGATCAGGAAGGGTCGAGTTCTCTTCTTCAATGGCTGGCATCTGGGGAGGACTCTTTCTGTTCTGCCTTCAATCCTGCTCTGTGGATTCCTGAATCCAGTTCCAGAATCCAGCTCCTGAAACCTGTTCCCATCTGCCTCTGGGCCCAGTCTGGAACTTCCCCAGTGCCTGCTCCACAGCATCAGTGGTGATGGTGGCATAATTTCCAGGGCAGTGTGTGTGTTGGGTTCAATACTGGGTTTGTATACACTTGTATATATTCCATTATTATTATTATTTTCATTAAAGCTGTTCTAGTTTTCTTTTCTAATCGATAAGTCTCTCTCCCTTATTCCTGTTCTCTTCCCCTTTGGGGAAGGAGAGGGGTTAACAGAGAGCATCTGTTATAGGTCCAGTGGGCTGCCCTGACTGCAAACCTTGACAAATAGTGAGACCAGCACATGTTGTATTTTCTCCAGAACTGACAGGAAAGACCTAGCAGGTATAACATCTCTGTAATTTAGTGATGTTCTAGGGTTAAGAGGACTCCTATACACACAATGCCTCCTGGGCCTCCCACCTGGGTGAGAGAGTATCTATTAGACTGGAGCAGGCACATAAAACACAAACTGACACATAGATTAACAGTGATTATCAAGTCTGGACCCCACTGTATCTCCAAATATACAGCTTTCGTGTAGGATGACATTGTCTCAAACATCTGCCAGAGGGGAACACATAGTAAATTTCTCATATGCAGGAGGGGTAAGTGTTAGATTATGTTTGACAAATAAACAAACCAAAGAAAACTTGTTCCACCTCAGTCAGAGAGCAAAAATTGTCTGGATTATCCCTGTCAGCACTTGAATAGATTTATTGCTTCTTATCAACAGCTAGTTAAAAAAACAGCCAAGACAGTAAGAAAATGGGGAGCAAAATCCTCCTCATAGTTTGCTGTTGATGTCCACCAATCAACCTGTCTTGATTGGAAATCATGCTATGGCTGTTAATAAGGATGAGCTATGCTACTTAATGCAGCTGTAACTGTGACAGGTGTGAACTTCAGCTCCCTGCAAAAGAGTTTAAAAGAGAGTTTAGGAGTGTATCTGGAAATATATAGCTATTTATGTACCACAACTGAGAAGTCTTAAATAAATTGATTAGCCAAATACTAAAACAAAAGACTGTTTGATGCACTTTAAAATGAGAAGTGAGGACTTCTTTATGAAAACAGCAGGCAGGTTGCAAAAATTACTCCTTTCTGGTGTAAGACATACAAACTATATGCAAGTCCAGAGACTATCCAAGGCAACTGAGTATTTTAATGGGAGCAACATTGTTATGGTCCTGCTTGGAGTGACGACTGAACCAGCAAAGGGAGGCATCAATGGTAAGCTAGTATGTAATGCTTAGCAATATGTGCTTTTAGTTCCTCTCACTCTGTTTTCATATACTGAATTCATCTCAGATCTATCACCTACTTTTAATGTGGACATTCAGACATGTGGAGATCACACCTGGAGTCTTCGATTATTAAGAACATGAGTCTGCTATATATCTGTTGTTCTGTTTTTGTCCGGGATAGAGTTTGTTTCCTTCCTATCTGTATACCAGATTTGCATAATCCTCTTGCATTTCAGTTACGGCATTGACACGTAGAGTAAGAGACAGACAAATGAAGGCGTTTAATTTTGAAACAGATTTACTAGGGTTTCATTTATTTATAAGAGAAAGATCAATCCAAAAAGCAAGTGAACTTCTAAAACATAAGTTATAGCTAAAGAACACACCTGTATATTGCATGGTTTCTTCCCTAGTCATATGGGCGGAAGGAATAGAATTGCTCATTTTTCCACTTTCTGAAGTTTAATGTACAAAATATCTAAGCTATTGTGTCTTTATAAACATAAATTCTAACTTTTATGACACAGATGAAGAGGAACCTAAATGAGAATGTGGTTTTAAAATGAAATGAAAGACATTTTATATCTACAAAGAATGAAACGCTTATCTGCATTATCTACGATTTTAATGGAGTCTTTAGTGTTTCCTTCCTACTGCCTCTTACATCAGATCATATGGGTAAAATACACAAATAAGCGAGATCTCAGTGTTAGAGTGACAATGCACAGATGGTTTAAAATCTATGCTAAATTCACAGTCTGGATTTTTTTTATAAAAGTTATTTATTGCAAAATGTCCCTAGATTTACACTGAGGTGTAATGTTCTGCTAGCAATTGCTTTAACAGCTCTCCAACAAAAAAACCCAGGGACTAGCTTTATATCCGGTTTGTATTTTATTAACTCTGTAAAGCTATGTCACTCCTGTCCATCATTTATGTTTAAGGCTAATTTCACAGCCTGCAACAATTACTTCATACATAATGGATACCTTTTGTCTGAAAAGGAACACTCCAACAACCCAGAAATCGCATTTTTCTTTACATGTGATTGTTTTCCCCATGGAATTTTAAAGAAGTGTTTTTGCGAAAGACATATTGTCCATAATCTGTTCTTTTTTTTATCAGTTTATGAAATCCAAACATGAATCACTGAAATGCAGTCTCTTCTGTTTTCTCAGATCCCACTGTCTCACACAGCAAACCACCTAGCAACCAGCTGGGCCAAGATAACGGCTTTTTTTTTCCCCACAGGTCTTTTGTCAGCTTGCAGGGAGATGACAGAAAGAATTAATTGGCAATTAATCCTTATATCAGAATTAGAAAGCTCTTTCAAGGCTGCTTGCTGTGGCCACTGGTCTTGGAGCACACAGAAAATCTCCTCTGGGGAGAGCGCAGCAGCGAGCGCATTCACCAAGGAGGTACCCGAGGTCTGGTTTATGACAAGTGTGTTAATGTCCTGGCTGTCCTTCCTCACCATGAAGCTGCTGCCCAGCTTCTCCAGTAATTATCTTGTTACTCACCTGACAAAGACAAAGTTGCAGTGTGATGAGGCTGTAGGGAAGGCACGTGGCAGGAACACTGACTTATTAATTTGGGGGTTTATGTGCATCTTGGCTATGAAAGTCTCAGTTGAAAACAACATATTTATTGCATTGGAAGAGTTTCCTCATTACTTGAAAATAACTCACAAACTGGAGGCTTGTTGTCTGACATTAGAAGCAACAACTCCACATAACACAGTTGTAGGAGCTCACAGTCAGTTTCACTAATTAGCTATTTTGTAATTGCTTTGGATAAAGTAATTTTACCCTCTTGAAATGTGTGAGTATCTTTAGCAAATTGTCTCAAAGTGCCATGTAATTATTCTATTTGTGATGGAGCTAAAGAAAAAAAAAATACTACTTGCTGCTTTGCTCCCAAATCAAAAAGCAACTTGTTTTGTCACTGTTACAAACACAAAAGTTGCACAAAGGCCACCAGGTTTTGAAGTGTGGCTTCTCTAAGCGTGAAATGTGACAAAGTCCAAAAATAGCTCAAGTGAAACCTCAGCTTTATCAAACAAACTGCTGAGCAGGCAGGGACTGTGAGACAGGATTTGACTGGGAGAAGATAAATCTAAATAGTCAGAAAGTGGGAGAAAGCAAACGTTAAACCTATCTTGCAGATGGGGAGCAAAGGCACAGAGCAATTAAGGTCCTGATTCAGGAAAATACTTAAGAACATACATGAATCCCATTGAAGTAATTAAGTTCAGCTCCTGGGGAATACTTTAATGAAATGAGACCTGGGAAATTGCCTGCAGCCCCTCATAATCTTATGAGTGAGTCAATGGCGGGTTCTAGTCTTCAAAGTCCAGTTTTTGTAACTTCAGCAGTGTCCTTGCACCACCCCTCTGGGGACCCCCCCACTAGCTGCATTTCTGACCAGAGAGCACGAGAGGAGGAACTGAACACAGGAATGCAGGGCACAGGAAAAACTGGTGGTCGGGAATCATCCTGGCTTATCAAAGAACATCAGCTCATTTTTGGTTGCTCCTACTTGCTTATTTTTCCTTACTTTCTTCTTCATCATCATTTTTAATATTGCAGTTTTAGCTGTTGAGGAGGAAGGAAAGATAGCAGTGGTCACTCAAGCTCACTTTCAAAACACAGTCCTGCCCAGGAGCTCTGACACAACGTGGACGATGAAGTCCTGGCATGTCAAGGTGCCTCAATGATCTTGCTGCTCACTGTGCCAGGATACCTCTGCTCCCCCTCCTGTGGCCTGTTGCTCCATCTGCTTCTGGAAATTAAGCTGGGGGCTGACCCCACCTTGGTCTACTCCCCTGTTTGCTCACAGGTCTCCTGTACAGGACCACCCAGCTCAGGCACAAGCCCCAGCTGGCAATGTGGGCAGGAGGGATAGGGAAGGATAAAGAGAGTAGCTGCTTGGATGGAGTAATGTCACTGGGCTTTGCTGGGGAGCCAGGATGCTCTTTCACAGCACTGAGGAGGCTGTAAAGTCTGCTGTTTTTTTTTTTTGCCAGACAAAGGTCAGGTGAAAAAAAAAAAATAAGGAAAACCAACATTTTTCTTCTGAATTAGCACATGTTGGATGACATGTTGTTATACTCAGTTATTCTGGTCGCCCTTAAAATCAAGCAAACAGTGAGCCTTTAGATAAATTGGAAATAAATGGTTGAATTTTTTTCAATTGAGCTTAACTTGAAAAATATCCAGGACTTTTTGTTTTCTTCCCAAGTAAGATTAATAGCCAGTATCACTTCAGGCATGTCAATGTAAAGACGCATAATAATTATTTTTTTTTCCAGCTCTAAAGCGTAACATTTTGTAATACTGCTTGAGTTTCCTACTGATGTGCTCTGCATATTTTCCTTTTCCATAAGATATATGTTTCTTTCAAAAGGAAATGGGTCATTTCAAAATTAAATACCAAAATATTTATTTTTAGTCTCTTGAAATAAAATGTTCAAACTTTTTCAGCTGAGGCTATTTACAGACCCCGAAAGGAGCTTTCCATTCTCCCTGTGTGACAATGCCAATGCAGTGATATTTCCTCCATCTCTACCTATCATTTTTCTTCTGCCTTTTTGCAGAATTTAATCAGTGGCAAATTAATGACATTTCACATCCCAAACATTTTCATTGGATAGCCATAAGGGATGCAACTTGTACCTTTCAAAAACACTGCTTTGGATTCCACTACAACTTCAGTTTGTGTTAGTCTAAGGCTGAGAACTCAGTACATTTTCTAGCAGCAATCACTCCAGCAAGTGTTACCTCTTAAAATACTTCTTTGATGTAGTGAAAATGCAAAAGAAAAAAGTTGGTAGAGTTAGGATGCTATTAAAGCGTGTGCTGGGCCAATCGGTTTGGGACTGAGAGGAAGCTATTTGTTTTTCTCAGTGCAGCTGTTTTCTCCTATCTGCAGTCATTTGGACATGAGGTATCTCAATAGGCCTTCTCCCAGAAAAAACAAAACCTGGGTGTTTTCCTGTGCTTGGTTTTCAGTCAGTTGGCTTGATAGCTGCAGCTTGCCCTCTTGAAGGTTGACTGTCACACGAGTATGTGAAGCGTCTCTGTTACTTACACAAGCTTTTGTCTCTCTCTGGTCACCCATGTTGCTGCTCCTGTGTTTGCTTTATGATGTGTTGCTAGGGTGTATTTCCCTAGCTGGGAACTGGCCACATTTTGCTGATATCTGGCATGTGCTGCTCTGCTTTTTATTCATGTAATTGTCAAGCAGGAAATACCTATTAGCTTGTTATCATCTTGTGTTGAACAGAGTCCTGGTGAGCAGACACCGAGGAGCTGCAGCACAGTTGTTTCTGCTCACACGCATCATTCTCCAAGCTGAGTACAAAGCTGATGTGTTTTCTTGTTTCACAGAGCACAAGTGTAATAAGTGTCACATCGTGTGATTTCTCTTCCTTTAATTAGGCTTGCAAGTAACTCACCTCCTCCTGCTAGTGAGATCCACACATGCATCCTTCCCGGGCTGCGTTACTAGACCTTGCTGTAAGTAACCCTGGATTTCTAGCATGACCATAACGTATTAACTTGTCTGTGTTTGAAGGAAGCACTGTGAATAAATGAGCAGTGGTGCAGCCACTGCTGTGACTTCCACCCCATTCTGCTGCCAGTGAGAGACCTGAGGCATAGTTTCCAAAGCCACTGATAAGCTCAAGTGAACCAATGAGTCCTTACTAGCCAGGAGCCATGTTTTCTCAGGATGAGTCAGCTGGCAAACTCTGAAAACACAATCTTAACATAGGAAAAATTATCCTTGATTGAGGTAGTGTAGCTCTGTAATAAACACCTACAATTATGATACTTCTCAAGGTCTGATCATATTCAGAGGTAGTTTTTTGACAGCTTTTTGATAAGAAAAGTTTCATCATAGTAGGTTCAATAGACCTGAAATATGTGTCTACAGAGTACAAATGAGGCACCTAACATGGGGGATTGATTAGTGGCCACAGATTTCATTGCAAGTTAATTTTCGGTGAGTTTCTTTAAAAGGTGATGTCCTGCAGCTGATGTGGTGAGGAGAGCTGGTATATGGGAGGCTCCTCTTGGCCATGGCTGATCTGTGCATATGCACTCATTCTCACTGCCACTGGGGAGATGGAGCAAGAGCAATGTGGAAGTCTGCTGAAACATGGCTCACACATGAACTGGGCTACCATGGAAAAGATTTGGACAGCAGGCTGAAACATCAACAGGTCTGTGCTTTCTACCGGGGCTTGGGATTTCTGAGATTTAGCCCTTTTATTTTCATGTAATTTGGATTTTAAAAGTCCTTTGGTGAATGGTTTAGTTTTAGGACTCCTACTTTCCTGGGGGCACTACACCCGACCCAGGAACGTGATGTGTGTATGTCTGGGCAGACTCTGAGAGGAGGTTAAGGAGCCTTCAGGAAAGGTGTTATGTGGGAGAGGGCTGCAGCAAGGTATGTAACCTTCAGCCCTCTTCCTGTCTGCGTCTCAGGAGCCCTTGAAGCTGGCAGCCAGTGAGCTCCTTCAATGTCTCTTTTGGAGAAACCAGCTCGTTCCTGGCCACTTTCCCAGATGCTCCTCAATAAAGCAGGAAATGGGAGCGTGAGCTGGACAGTACATAGTAGTAAGTCTGATCATTTTGAAAGTGCTCCAGAGTTCTGGCTGCAGTGCGGTCTAATATTATTCTGGTTGTCTACTTCTATACATCTGCATCAGAGATCATCTAGGGCTCTTTAGGTTGTATCTCAAATCTTATTCACGGGCAGTTGTGAAAGTAATCATAATCACAATATGGACTATGATTCAGCTGCCTTCCACCAACAGGATAGCTCATGGACAGACTACCATTTGCCTGCAGGAGTTTTCTCTTGCTTCGTGCCTCGGCCCCAGAAGCCTTGAGCTGTTAATACTGCAAGGCCTCTGGCAAGGGCTGCTCTCCAGGCTCCCCTGGAGTAAGCCTGGCAGACATTTGCAAGAAGGTGGATGAGCTGCCGAACCCGCTGGCAACTGTCTTGGTGTGATTTAAATAACTGCATCCAGAAAGCTGTGAATGAACAAAGCATTTGATGAGTAAAAGCAGAGATATTAGGGGGAGGCTGGCTGTCGCCAGAAGGGATGTTTGCTGAACTAACCTGCATTCTGGCATTTCAATGGGTTTATTTGAGAGGGAATGAATCACAGGACAGCAGGCTATTTTGTTCATGTATTTGATTTTGACAAACAATGGAATGGGGTTAAACACTTAATATGAAATATGAACTCTGATAATGATGACAGACTTTATAGGGGCCCATTTAGCACTACTTAAATATGTCTTTTAATACAATATAATTAGTCTTCCAATGGATGAGTGAAAACTGGAGGGTTTCCAGGTTGTTGTTGTGTAATAACTGTAGTTCAGTTATGTCTAACCAGAAAGAACAAATTTGAAACATACATTTTAATTGGAAAGTAAGGTGGCAGGTCTTAGAAAATAGGGCTACATTATCAATCTTTTAAATAACTCTAGATCTAGTGAACCTTCTGCAATTGCACTTTGGGGATTTACTCACCAATGAAGTGAGATAAACATTTGATGCTTTAGTAAGATAAGAGTCAAGATTGCAGTTTTATTGTTACAAAACACATTTTAAGTGGTAAGGAGATGCCCTTCAGAAGGAACTTGTTTAAAACTATTCCAGGGAGCCAGCCAATATACACAAGCATTTGCTGAAAGTATGTGAGAGATTAATAAAAAAAATTTCCTGGATGGAACATGAACAACACAATGTCTCAAAAACAGAATGGGAAGAAATTTGAGTGAGCATCTTACTGAGATACAGTCAATCTATGAGAATGCAGAGGACAGTTGCATGGTTGTGCTTCCACTGAGAAAGCTGGAGATGACATCAATATGGGGACTACAATGTGGAAAATAAGTAGATACGTTTCTGCTTACTAGTCACTCGTTGCACATTTTGTCAGTTCACGTTACTGGAAAAGACCCTTCCATTTGCATTGCAAATGTAGCATTGCATTACTACTCCATGTTTTAGTGCCTCTGGGTATGAAAAAGCTCTGTATTTTTTCAACCTTTGTGGGACTGACTTGGGTTGCTGGATGTTTCTTCTCAGCTTTCAGCTGCTCTATCTCATTCATTCTGTTCACTCAGCTTCTCATTCTCCAGCAGGTAATTCCCTTCTCTGCCCTTTTATATTTTTCACCTGTGTAGTGTTATTCATCTCTTTCCTTGCAACCACAAGGAGTCATTGAAACTCTGGCCATCTACAGATGCAAATATGTACAACGCGTGAAGTGTGCCTTTATTTCTTAATTAGCTTTTCCTACTCTCTGCCTTTGTCCTTTGTTAATTAAAAGAACTTTAGATTAGAAATTCTGACAGTATATTTTTACAGTAGCCATCATAACAAGCTGCTGCTGCTATGCACTATGTATAAAGGTAATGCCATCCTAAAATAGCAAAAATAAATATGTAAGAGAAATAGCAATACTGAATGAGGAAAACTCAGTGCCTGTTGGTAAGGTCTGGAGAAAGGTAAGAGAAAATGATTTTTTAGGTATGAAAATTTACTCTGAAGCCTTAAAATTAGATGTTCACCTAGCATGTTAGTAAAAGAATAGTAAATATTGCTGGAAAACTGTGTTAATCAAAAATAACGCAACAGATACAACTGACAAACCAGTCATTTAGAATTCACCACACATGTATTTTGAAGCAGCCCTGGTCTAAACTCTATCCCAATGTAAGCATGTTTAGTATCATCCTACACAAATTTTGCTAGAAAAGCTGCTGTGCAAGGTAAGATTTCCTTGAACAGATATGACTTACATTCTTGCCTCATTTTAAGGGCAGCTTAAAGTTTTTAGACATACCGTTCAAGTTAAAGAGTACTTTTCAAAGCAGTCCAACACCATGTTGCACATCTTAATGCTCCATCTGAGACAGAGAAAAACAGTGTTTCCTGTTCAAGAAATATAAAAGAGCAATTTTTTTTTTTCTTTTTAATGTAGTAAATTTTGGAGTTTTGGAAACTACCATTTGGTCGTATAAGACACATCATTAACTTATTTAAGTATCTATAAATTTTGATTATTTGTCATCTCTGTTTCTGAACATGGAACTGGCTTTAGCCCGACTGCTGTCTCCTCTCAGTCATTCCCCAAATAACTCATTTCAAAAATGTTTCTACATGGCTGTGCAGTGCTAGTGATTTTGAATGGAGTTTTGCAGACATGAATGATTTTTTTGGTTGGAAATAAATACCTAAGCCTTGGTATCATATGCATGTGAAAGTATCCAGCAAACTTAGGTTTGTTGTAGCATACTTAGGTAGTTACTGTCTCCTGTGATTTTCCAAAGCTGTGATGCAGATGTTTAGAAGCAAGTTAATGACCATAATACCTACTCAAAACAATGAGCTATGATCATCTTAATGATCCTCTGTAGAAAATAAAAGCTTCATTTGTACAGATTTTTGTGAAGAGTGAATATTCATTCCTGCTGGAGCCAACCCGGCTTTGAAAGACGCTGAATCAATCATTCCAAACAATGCTGTGCATCTTTGTAGAAGCCTACTCCTGCTACAAGGCAGAGGTCTCTTAAAATCCTCCTACAGACCACCAAGATGAACAACACTTTTTATTGGATCAAATACTGGATTAAACCTGGAAAGTCTGATCCAAATGGGAAGCCTTACAACTATCACACACTGCAAAAGTGTGACTCTCACTTTACAAAAAAGTTAGGCGCTGTGACAATTCCTGCATATTTTGAAGTGGGAGTTAATGCATGTGTGGAAGAACTTCTTCATTTCACAGAAGACCTCAGCAAAACATGCACTTTAAGCTTGTGAGGTGCTGCAGGTGAAAGAAAAATCTCTAAGAATAATATCTGATATATAGGATTTATAGCTGGTGCAGATGGTTCAGATGGTTATTATTCACATAGTAATAACAAAATTGGCACCAGACATCTTCCTGAAATCTGTTATCCAGATTTCCGAAGGGTGGATAAGGATATGACTCTAGCTAGATAACATCTAGAGATTTTATTCTAGAATGAAAGAAAACTCAAAGGACCAGGTTTCTTCTTGGCAGAGAGCAGAGTTCAAGAGTCCACTAGATAAAAATTCTACATTTCAAGATGTCAGAAAAGATGAGGGGTACAGCAGATACTTCATGTCTGGAAAATGAGTATGAATTCCATCCATTTCAGGGGACTTTGTTTGGTTTCACTTGTTGCCTATATATATCACCCTGCAAGGGTAAAAAATAATTACATTTTTTGATAATACTTTTAGATTGCATGTATTTTTTCATATCTTCCAAAGTACTTTTTATTATCAAGTTAGAAGGTAGCCACTTTCCAACTAATGTTTAAACAGGCAGATAATACACTTATTCATATTTGACTTGTTAGTTAACTTTTTGGAAAGATTTCATATACCTGACACAAAGAAAACCTCTTTGAAATTACGTTGATTAATGTGATCATGGCTTTCCTGGAGTCATAAATTACAAACATAAGACATTATTACAATCATAAATGTTTAGGACCAGTATGAAAGGAATGTACTAAACAAATTTTAGAGAACTTATGAGAAATAACAGTACAAAGAGAACCTTATTGCTTTTCAGAGTACACTATTCTAGAAACCAGATGCAGTGATTCAAATTGGATTCTTAGGAGGTTCTGTACTTGTGTCATTTGCTCTGATTTGCTGCTTCAACCTGGTTAATTATTTGGCACAGTTCATTTGAAGTTGACCTAATCTCTGCATAAAGCTTCATGAAAAAAATGATACAGTTCAGTTACACTGAACAAAAACATTACAAAATCCTGTGTCTTGCCTTCTAATAAATTTCATATTGGTTTATACTTTGAGAGGAAATTTTACAAGGACAAAAAAAACCCCCAAACAACCTACATGTCAATATATCCATATCTATATATACTCAGTCAGTATTTTTTCTCAGAATAACTCAAGAAGAATTTTTAGAAGCTAAAATGAGGTCAGTTTTCTTGCAATTTATTGCAGAGGTTACTGCAGAAGGGAAATTTTTTTATCTGTAGTTAAACACAGTACTGTTGTCCTGATGCTGAAGGCACTGGGGCGGGGGTGGGAGGTTCAGCCTTTCTAGTAGTCACTTCTGATATACAACCAGAAACTTTTATAATGCTACATGAGCTATCACCTAGTCAAGCTAATAGCACAGGTGACTGAATGATTCCTGTATACAACACAATATGTTTCGAATTTACGTGATACATACTTGTAAATCCTTTTGCAAGTCTATTAATATTGTAAACAGTCTGCCTAATCTTAAGGCATATTCTTTAATAGGATATGGATATGCTGGAAAACTGGGATGTGCTTTCTAATAGAATTGCAATTAAATTAAGAGAAAGAGTTAGTAGATTTTTTTGCCCAGATGAAGATTTTATTCTGCCTACATAAAGTCTACCTTTTGCTTTGTAAGCTGAAGTATTCCCATTCCCCACAAGTATTACAGTACTATCGTTCCTAACAATTATCTCATTCTACTTTTTCCTTTATTTTCCCAAAGGGTTTTTTTTCCCCTTCAGCAAAGTCTAATTTGGCCAGATCCACCTACATATGCTCAGCTTTCAAATGATTCATTTCAGATGTTCCTTCTGCTTACTTCTCAACAGCATTTGTTTCCACCGTTCTCCATATGTCAACAGGTTATTTTGAAGCAGGCTTTCTTCCCATTTTGTCAGTAGGGTTAGCTGTGTTTTCTGTGTGAGGACATTGGGTATAGAAAAGAGCACACGAGGTTTTTTAGAAACTAAAAAAATCATTGAAACTTTCACCTGTCATTGATTCATAACTTTTGTATAAATAACAGAAGAAAATCTTCCCTGTTTTTCCTGATACCTGACTGGACATTCACTTGTACACTTTTTTTTTCTCATTACGCAACAAGATTGCCTTTGAATTTTCATGTTCATTTTGAGTTCGATGTTGTCTCAAGTGTCTAGTCCAAGTAAACGCATATATAGTAATTTTGTGAGGGTTTATTTCTGTGATTATACAGATTTTTCCTGTAGATACTTTCTCCCTTCAGCATGAAGTATTCCCTTTGCAGCAACTCATCTTTTTCCATTCTTAGGGAGCTACTGTTCAACTTTTTAACAACTGAAGAAAAGCACGCACCTCCTATTTTCCTTAGAGGTATTCCAAATATTCTTCTCTTACAGAGATATCATCATGAATGTAGAAGATCTGTTCTTTCCAACATACAGCTCCGTCTCACTCAGCCTTTTTATGTCCTACAAGAAGCACAGGGCAACATGGGAGAAGTCCATGGTATAGCCTTCAGTGCACTGACCTGTTGCATACTTCATGTTAAACTGTTGTAGCTCTTCTGCATTAGCCAGTTTACAGGGTTTCAGGAGACCAGAAGTTGTTTGTGTAATTTCTTTCTCATTTAATGTATCAGCTCATTCTCAGAATGAAAACCATTTGGTGTTTTGAACATAGAGATTTTTTGTTTTAATTGGCAATTACTGCACTTTGAAAAGGGCTGTAATTTGCGTTGTTACAAACCTTTCATGCAAACGCCGTGTTGCTTTCAATTCAGTCACATTTCTTACTTAAATTTTAAGGCACACTTTAAAAAGAATCTGCTTTGCAGATAGTCCAGTTGGTAACGAACAGGCTCTGAATCGTGCCTGGTACAAACTTTGTGCAGATAGCCAGACAATAGAAGGCTCATGTCCAACTTGACAAATGTTAGATACAGAATTCCATTGTCTAGCTTGTAGTCTAGGTTGCATCGGGGAATTTCTGTTGTGATTTTACTCACTACAACCAATTGTTAAAAATCACACCCCAAATTCAGAGTTACTAATAACGCATGCAACAGATGGTAGATTATTTCATAACAGCAAAATTTACCTGAATGAGTGATGCAATGAATGTGATTTTTGCAAGATGGATTTTTAGCTTGCATTACTTGGCTTTAAAACCAATCTCACCAAATGTAGTTTAAATTGTAGTTTAATGTAAAGGAAAATAATTTCATGCCTATAATTTTATTGTGTTTGAATCCTCGAACATTATGAAAAATATCTCTTTTATGTATTCGACAAATTTATTGGAAAAAGAAAAATAACATTGAATAATGTTAGCAGGAAAATCCCATACAAGTACAAGGGTACAGATATTTAAATTGAACATGTGGAAAATTGAACAAGATTTTTGGGTGGGTATTATTTATTACGCTAGTTGAAATCCGTAAAGCTGGGATATAACAGTATGATATATACTGCCAACCATTCCTCTCTCTGAAAACAATCCTAAGCTGCTTTTAGCACTCTTTGCAGAAGTCTGTGAGGATGATTGGGTGGAGCTGGACTTCTGTGATCGTTTAGGATTAATGTAACCCCCAGAAAAAAAATAACATGAAGACACATTGTAGTAGGAATAGGCAAGGGAGGGAAAAGTTTCTGAGCATCACCCTCTCTTTCTCCGTGAATCTAGAGGAAGAAAATACTGTTACTTGTCTGTAACAGTAAATAGTTCTCCCCATCACACCAGCTCTGCCACACTTCTTGTTTTCTTGCTGATATATTTGCAAGTTTCTAGAGGTTCTTGCACCTAATGACCCAACACCACTTAGCAGCTGAGGCGAGTGACTACTCCAGCATCTATCCACAGCACAGTTTGCACAGGAATTACCTGCACGGACGTTTAGATTGCATTTTTCATCCCTTTATGCCTTAATAGGAAGGAGGAAGTACTGGTCAACCGTCAGCAGCAGAGCCCTGTGGAGCCCAATGGGGTTGCTCCTTTACGACCTGAATGCAGACTGCGGTTCCTTCCCAGCACTGCCAGGGCAGTATCAAAGGAAACCCACATGTGATGGAAACTGTGCGCTGGTTCCACCTTCGGGTGTTGTTGCAGCCCTGTAACGCTAATGAAAGGGCACCTATCCTGTCAAAACATAATTAAAATGTAAACTAATCTCGGTGCAGAAAGGAAAGTACAGCATCTCCCTTTATCAGCCCCAGTCATGACTCAGTGATCTGTGGTGTAATAACCCTGACTGAATAAGCAGTTGGAGCTCAACCCACACAGCTTTGCTCTAAATTAACAGTGACAACAAGGGGAGAGACATATCTTACAGGAACAATTGGAAAGTTTTGTTATCAGATGCTTGACAAAAACTATTTTTTCTTTAGGAAATTTCAATTCATTTCTTGCTAAGATAGTAGCAGTAAATATGATAGTTAGTGAATCGTATGTTTGTAACTATTCACCACAAAGCCCCACAGAAAGTTTGATGTATGGTTAGCATATGCTGTATTGAATGGGAATATAGCGAAACTACACTAAAGCTGGCATCATGTTTCTTGTGTTAAGTGAATTTAGCATGTAACACTATCTTGAATGAGATTCAAACTATAATGACCTGGATTTGTATTTTATACCAGGTCCATGAAATAAATGGCACGATTTCTATTATACCAGAAAAGATTGTTTGAAGGAGAAGGAGTAGAGATGGCTTAAGAGACACTCAAACAGCAAACTGTGTGAGATAACAGTCAAGAGACAATTTTTGTCAAAAACTTCTTTTTTTTTTTTTTATCTTCTTTTCTCCTAGTATTCTCAAAGTGCTTTTCAAGCATTACAGAATAATCAGTAATTCCCAGTACATCTGGGAATACTGTCTAACTCTATTCTTATCCATAGTTTACAAAGTCTCTCCAGCTGCAGACAGGCAGCTGAAGGAATTCGGGAGACTGTGGGTAACATGCCGAGCTGCCCTTTGTAGTTAACCTGAGTCTGTCTGCGGCACTACCTAAATGAGTTATGCGTTGCTTTCATCTTAGCTGCTTACGACATGAAAATTGCTTCCTACAAAAGAGACGGCATTGGTCCAGGCGTGCGTTGCTGTGCTGCTAGATTTAAAAATCTGACTATGTGTTAAGGATGTATTTATCCTTCCAGAGCATGATAACTGGCTACAGAAAACAAATCACCAGCACGTAAGCAACAAAAATAGATCTTGTTTCAAGGTGCTTCTTTACACTTTTAGTCCATAAAGCTGGTTGTCTGAAGTAGTTATATAATGTTACCTTGCTGTATTTACTAGGCTTCAGTTCAGCAAGGTAGTCAAGCATGTGTCTAGCTTCAGAAGAGTCACTCTTAACTTAAGCTGAGCTTAAACCCAAACTTTCACTTCAGTACCCAGGGTTTTAGTATCTTGCATCAGTGGGCATAAGAGAGAAAATCATGGCAGTGCTCCACATCGAGATAACTAAAACAGTAACCTCTAAAAGCAGTCTTATGTTGAGAAATTCGGCATTTACTACTAGCAACAAAAAGGAGTCAATAATTTAGGGTGTATGGTTGTTCCCAAAATGGTGTCCTGAAATCTGTTAACTGGATTCTTTCTGAATGAAGTTTACTTGAATAACAAAACACAGTTGAATGGTCCAGGGCATGGGTCTGAAGGAAACAATTCCCTTAGACTTATTTACATAGTGAATTCTAAGCATGTATGAGATTCAGGATTAAATTCATGTAGAGCCTGGGAAGATTCAAAGAAGCTCAGTCTTAACTTTCTGTTTGACTGAATAAACTCAGTTATTGGAAATTCTCTAAACTTCTGTGGTGATACCCTATAATTTTAACTTAACCACAAACAAATAATAAAAGTGTTCTCTTCCCAAGGCCCTTATTGTTCACACAAGTATGTGAAGAACATTATTTGAAGTAAACAGAGCTAGTAAAACCCAGCAGGTAATGGAAAGAAGCAGGGAGACACAATATCTGCCTTTGTAAGATGATGCTGTCCTTTGACAGAGGCAAATATGGAGAAACAGAGAAACTTGCTGATGAAACACAAAAAAAAGCCCAGTCTGGAGCGAAACTAGACATCACCTACCGGATCAGCCAGTTCCTCTCATCAGAATGCTCTGGTTATAGAAGTCAAAGACAGTGGCTGCTGCCATATACTGCAGGGCAAATTTACGTTTCTGAGTTGCTGTTCTCTGCCTACTTTCCTTAAATTAGGATGTGATGAGTTGTGTGGATTTTATCCACTTCCTTCCTTATCCTCTAGGGGCCTGTTACAGATCTGAGGCCAGGGTAGAAGCATTGCAGAGCTCAAGTCTGAAAACAACCTGAGCTTCTGGTTGCACATTCAGACTTCTGCACAAAATCAGTATATTTCTTGCTGTAATGCTTCAGAAAGAATTGCTAATGGTTTCTATTTTTTTATACATGCAGTAGTTAATATGTTATAGATAATGTAAATGCATCATTGCAGACGGCATCAAAGCGTGCCTAAAATGTGACTTTCAACAAGATGAAGTATTTCAGGAAATCTAATGCTGGATCTACGCAAAGCCAGTGAGCTTCCAAATCAAGCAAGATTCTGTCCAAAATCTTGTTCCACTGCTTATGTGCCAGAGTTTTAACCTCACTTCATTCAGGTGGCAGTTTTTGAACACAAAAACTTAGAAAGCAGGAATAACTACATGAAAAAAAGCCCTACAGTCATGGTAGATTATGCTAAAAGATATTCTACTAAATCTATAGCACTTCAATGTTTATCTGCAAAAATCCAAGCATTATGTGGACCTCAGTGAGTATATTAAGAGAACATACTGGTTTTTTAGAGCTGATGGTGCTGTTCTGTAGCTTTGATTGTTTGAAACTGACCCTCCTTTGCACATGGTGAAAATTTACAGAATAACATTAAAATTCTGTGTAGATAATAATTATTTGGTGAGTAATGAGTAAAGGCTGCTCCAAAGAACCAGGTAACAGCGATTGCGTAATGAAGGAAGTAATGAAACCATGAACTGCCATTTAACAAGACAGAAATTAAATTTCACTTTCAACTCCCCTACTATTCACTCCTGACAAATATTAATTCTGATTTTATTCCCTGTGTTGCCATAACATATATCATAGTGCTGAATGAAATTTTTCAAATAACAAAGAAACTCTTCAGTGTTAATTTTTTTTAAAAAAGAAAACGATTTTGCTTTTCTAAGCATTCCATATTATGATATTTCCATCCAAAACCCCCATAAAACATTCATGTTTATAAAAGCTACTTTTTTTTTTCATAAAACTAGTAAAAAAAAAATGGATTCAGCCATTTTAAACAAGTATTCCTGAAATTCGTCTAGTACAAAAGTCTGTTTTGAACCTCATGAAGTAAACTCAACTTGGAAATGTTATTAATACTTACAGGAATTTATCTGTTGAATAACAATGATTGTGTTCTATAACTGATGCAGTAGATCTTTTGCTTTATGAGCAATATTAAGAACTGGAGATGGACTGGGTTTTATTTCTGGTCATTTTTTTCTCAGTTCATTTTTGTATGAATTTGTAGATTACCTTTTTTTTTTATATAAGCTGATGAAATGTCAGGTGTTTGGTTTGGTATTTTTCCTGGTTTTGGTTAGCTGCCTTGTGGACTATCTGTAATTTCCTAGGAGAATTTACTGCACTTTTTATATAAGAATACTTTTCTCTGCCAGTGTTCTGTTTTGAAAATTCTTCCTTCTGTTTTCCTACAAGTGTTTACACACTCATGCACACACATATGCACATGCATTCGGACCTATAAACTGGTTTCTGCTGTGAAGATCCCAGAGCTGGATTTTAGCTCTGTATGAAAACAAATGAGATTTCCAACTCTGAACACCTTCAGATTTTCAGTGTTTAACTCTGACTCAAAGATGTCCAGAGCACAAGGACCCTTTTATGTTATACTAGGCAAGGAAGCTAAAGAAGAATTTGCAGAGCCAAGGGATTAATTGTAAAGAACTGTTAAATCAGAAGTATAAACTATTAAGGACGATATGATGGACTCCAGTGCAAAGTGCAGGTAGGTCTCCAATAGCTGCTAATTCATGTTCGCCACCAGATCTTCTTACTATTAAAAACAAACACAGATGCGCTTTGCCCAAGGCATTTTTTCAATTACTCTCGCTTTGTCCTGGAATGCTCCGTCTCATTAAGTGGCTGATCCCGATCACAGAGAACTGCATGCTACAGGATCAAAACCCACAAGAATCAACTTCCCTGACTTTCTTCTCTTACCAAAGCCATTTTTATGCAAGCTTATAAATATGTTCCTATCTATAATCTAAAGTAAATTTAAGTCTTTTATTTCCCTATCCAGTAATTGCTGCTTAGCTAACTCTCCAGATCCTGACAAATTTGAGGCTTTTCATTTGGATAATTTAGATAATTTTAGAAATTATAAGCTAACTTTTAGAAAAAGGCAGGCAAGTTCCAAAATTCCACTTGATTTAAGGTAACAGAACCTGGCTTTGTACAATAATGAGCTTTTTACCTTTATTATTAGTACAAAAGATATGGAGAAAGCTAATCTTCTTATAATTCATAAGATGCTATAGGTGCTCTTTCAGTAAGAGAATCTGAAAGTAAGTACTGTTTGAAAGAGAATATTTTTCCAGCAGACAGTAAAATATCTTCCAGACTAAGAGATGAACTGAAAGCTAGTTCCTTTTCCTTTTCATTCAAGTGCATGGATAATGCAGTTCTCTGAAAAGATTATTTTAGTATGAGAATGGAAAATGGAACAGTTAAAACCGTGGGGAAAATCTGAGGCTCTTATTTATTGTGAGATTTGGCCAATGCTGTCTGTAACACATTTTTGTTGCCACTTTTCAGTAACATCAAGAAACTTCCCATAGAGAAAAAGCATTTCACACAGACAACCCAAATGTTAAAGGAGAATGATGGGCAAAGGGGAAGATGTCCTCGCACAAATGGGCAGCGGGAGTGAGGAGGACCTGTAGCTGCAGAATGCCAGCAAGTACCCCATTCCTCTCAACATGACTTCTGCCTTTGGATCTGGAGCTGCCCAGACACAGATCAACACAGAAACCCTTGGGGGTGGTGCACCCTCACAGAAAATATCTAGAAATGATAAATATAATATATATAAAAAAGAAAAATTAAAACAAGTAGAATCATAGGATATCCAGACAGGGAACAAATCTGTGATAGGAGACCATCCATGCTTTTAAGAGGCAAAAATCCTCAGTGGTATAACCACTTCTTCTAGCATTTAACGAGCCCATCATCCCAGAAGACATCTTTTAGCCAAGGTGCAAATTCAAAAGCACTTGTTTAGTATCCTTCTTAGTAAAAGTGCAGCTTATCAAAGTAAATTGTTCATGTCTCTGCTACATTGATCATTCTCACAAATAAACCAAGCTATCTTGCCACGGTTTGATGTGTTTTTGCCAATATGATAATGTCCACCTTCAGGATTTTACTAGCTCAGATAAGCAGCACACTCCTATTTACCGAACACAACACCCCAAGCCCTTCTTGATAAGCATTGCCATGCTAGCAAAAGCTCCTTCTGGTGTTGTGTAGCATTATCTTGTTTTTATCTCCTTGTAGACATCAAATATCTCTGTGGTTGATGTGCATCCACAGCCACAGGATGGTGAAACAGTGACGGTGGATGGAGTTGCACCCATGTCTAGCAGTAGAAATTTGCTCAGTTGATTGTTTCTTAACAGACCCTTTTGGATTTGTGTGCCCAGTAAAGTCACAGATCCCTTCTACAGTCTCCTGAGAAATTTCTGTTGACATCAGCTAACTGGACTTCACAGCCTGCACGAGGAGCTTTAAGTAGCACAGACTGCACTGGGCTCAACATACTTGGAAATCATTTTTTTTATTTCTTTATACTATGGCTTCAGCTCACTGCATGATTCCAGACTGAAGCCGAGTAACAATTTACAGTGAATATGACAGTTGAGCCTCTGCTCTTTATAAACTTTCCACAAGTAAAATTAAAGTTCTCCTGACTTAAACTTCTTCTACTTTATTAAAAGACTGCATTTTAGAATTTTTTGGCTGTCTCCCAGTTTCCTGGCTCGAGTTCCCAGGCAGATTTGATGCTGTCAGCTGCTGCCCACAATTTTGAGCAAAAGGGGAAAAAGGCAATTTTTTTTTTTTTATACCTTGAAGGATCCCGTCTCTTCTGAGTTGTCTGGTGCTTTTCTTATTGTCCTGTCTTCCTATGAACAAGGCTGTCTTCTAATATTTTCTTCTTCTTTTTTTTTTTATTTTTTTTTGGTTTTGTCACCGGAGTCTCTTCTATTAATTTGCTGCTTTCTCTCAAAGTTAGCTGTTCCTCTTTTGACACTAGTGTCCTTGTAGTGGGTGATTTCTGATCTAGTCAGCATGCTGCTTTGAATTTTCTGGCAACTAAGATGCCAATTAACCATTCCAGGTTGGAGTCTCAAGGCTCCTGAAAATGTTCAAAGCCACACACCAATAATGGATGCTTTCATGAAGTTTGCTTGCATTTGTTCACTTGGAAAGCACAGAGTTCAGGTGAGTCTGAGCCAAAACCATATCCCTCTGCATAGCATCAGATGTGGTATGAAACATTTTTTCCTTTACCTACAGATGTGGGAGTGTTGAGTGTTGATTTACAGTGGGCCTAAGGAGCTTTTTCAGCTACCTCCCCTTAGTACTAGCCACCATGGTGCACATTCAGATGTCCATGCAGCAACCCCTCTTAAATTAGTGGTACATTCATAC
This sequence comes from Baryphthengus martii, assembly GCA_013396935.1. NCBI lineage: Eukaryota > Metazoa > Chordata > Aves > Coraciiformes > Momotidae > Baryphthengus > Baryphthengus martii. The sequence continues at coordinate 301,248 of VWZK01013489.1, read as the reverse complement.
ACAGAGTATCTTAGTTTGAAGGTTAACGCATTTGTGCTTGTTTTAATCATGTCTCAACAATACTCTCCAAGTCTGAGGAATCAGTGCGACCTTTGATTTGCAGTTCAGTAATCTGACCTAAATTTTTCTGTTGTGTTTCCTGGAAAAAACATACTTTTTGTAATACTTTGGCAGATGTTCAACTCAGACCTCCTGCAGTGATTTCTATGACCTTGATCATGCTTTTTCAGTCAATCTTACTGGGATGTAATATTTCATATTCATCTCTCGGCATCTCTCACAACAGACCAGCATGGAAACATGTGCTTGGAGACCAGAGAACAGCACATTATGAACATGAACTGTGAACTCTCTCAAATTTGACTTCAGAAGGCAAAGAGATATATTTGAAAGATAAGCTAATTTAAATAAATAGTCTCATTGGAGGGGCTTGGTGGGATTACTACCATGTTGTGTGCAGTATGCACAGCCTGGGTCATGGGATGTAGATACCTCTTGGCAGGCTTTTCATCCCCTGCACAGCCAGGAGTTGTTACGGGCTCTGCAGTCCACCCTCAGTTGCTAAGCTTGGCCACTGATGTACAAACTGAAATTCTGCAGCTTCAAATGTGGAAGCTGCAGAATTTGGCCTTTGGCTGTGCAAGGCATTTTACAAAGGGTGAACATATTTCAGGGCTATTAACTGTAGTGAATTTTAAGCACCTAATTTAATTGCCTCCTAGGCTTCTGTTCTTACCAACAGGGAACATCAGGTTGAGGGCAATTCAGAATTGCTAAGTTAGGCTTCCACATCCTATAGGAGCTAAACCTCTCCCCACTGGCTCAGTATTAGGAAAATAAGGAGTCTATCTTGGTTTGCACATATTCTCTGATGAACATGCACTCAAGTGTCACAAAACAAATTTCAACCAGATGCTTCAAACTCAGTTGGAATTTAGCTTGAGAAAGGCTTCAAGACATTGTACTCAACCAGCTGAGGCAGCTGATACCCTAGGAGATATATTTAGAATGGATAATTCCTCCATATATTGCAGACAAGAGCAATTAGTATTAAAAAAAAAAAAAAGTTATAAGCACCGTGCTTTCTCTTTTTGTAATTTTTGTAGTTTTTTATATTTTGCAATTATGTATTTCATCTTGGAATTAATTTTCTGCTGCATCTTCATTTTGGACTTAAAGGTGCTTTACTACTTCTTGTTGGTTGGCCAGTGGCTTTTTTTATGAGAAAAGAGGCAAAATTTTAACTGAATAAGCTTTATATTTCCTTCATTTGAAAATAAATAAACAAACAAACAAACAAAAAAAATAGCATCAGCGAATCACAAAGCAACCTGGAAAATCAGATACAGACATAAAAGAAGTCAGGCGTGTGTATAAATAACATTGTTCATCCTGGGGTAAAGATTTTTGTTGTCTTAGAATCTGTAGCATGCTGTTGCCATGTAAATTATTTGGCTAGCACTACTCACCGTTTGTCTAGATGAAGGTTGCTTATTAATGCAGTTTTGGAAGATCATGTGAAACTATCATTCTTCTAAGACCGAGTCAATATTTATCTACATTTAGAAGACACAGCTGCCATGGTGATGGAAGGGCTATGCAGAGGCCAGGAATGCCTAATTCCCAGGTCCTCACTGCAGACATAGCGTTCTCACACCTCTCTGGCAGTTATTTTCCTCGTATGGCACCTTGGGAATTTCCTTGCATAACACCTTGCTAGAACTCGATGCTCCTCCAAGACAGCATTGCTCCCAGTATGGCACCCAAAGTGTACCCTTTTGTTCCTAAATAGACTGGAAAGGGTTTTGTACGTAATGAAGCAGAGCAAAGAGACTGGTATTCCTGTCCCTCAAACCTAATTGCTCACCATAGCCAAATCAAACTTTCTCCCTAGTTTTTGGTTTGTTGTTGGTTTTTTGTTTTGTTTTGTTTTAATTTTGTATTGAGATAACTTTGTTACTCTCAGCTGTCCTCTTCAGGCCCCTCTCTTTCTCCCTCTACACTGACTTTAAAAGCAGATAAATTAAGAACATTAAATAAATAAGTCAGTGCTCTTCCTCTTATGTCTTGCATAGAACTCCAAGTTGTCTATGACCAATGTGAAATACCATTATATACCTGACACCAGCACAAGCACTGGTCTCTTTAGGGATACAGACCTTACATTACTCTCCTCCACCTGCCTCTCTATCAATGGAGAAGGAAAGAATAGCGGTGGAAATAAAGAGCAGGAAAAATAACCAAGGTAGTCATGCACCAAGAGCCCAGGACTCACACTTACACCCAAGGAAAATCACCACCACCACAAGTCACCCTGCAAATGGCAGTAGCAATGCAGAACAGCACCCTGCCACTGCCAAAGGTCATATTGTGCTGCACATCATCCTATTTAACAGAAATACCTATCTGTGTCCCAAAGACCTGAAACTGATAGTCTTCTCTAGGATGTTAGTGTACATCAACTGACTCCTTCTTGGAACAAGAGCAGTGCTTGAAAAAAAATAATAAAACAATTTCTTTTTTTTTTTGCAGTTGTGTCAGGTGGGTGTGTTACAAGACTACAGAAAACTGCCTCAGCTGATTGACAAGACGTCATTTCTACCTCAAAGTCAAGACAGCTTGGTGTGTGCAGCTTTCAGGGGGCTGGCTGAGCCTGCTGGAGAATGAGAAGTCCTTGCCTCATTATCTTCTGAGTTTTTAATCCGCCAGTCCTTTCCTGGGAACAACTTCATAGTGTTTATATAGCTGCTGAAGCCAGGAGATGGGGAACATATGGGGCACTGTAACATGACATCAAAATAACCCTGGTGGCAGCCTGCTAAACCACAGCAACAACCTTGTAAAATATACATGAATCCTGTACTGCTGCCATGACCCACAGATTTTGTTACTGAAAGAGCCAAACAGTGAAGCAGGGAGATAAGGTGTAGTTCACACTGGAGTGAAGTGGTGAAGGGAGGTACTTTGATCTGGGGGCCCATAAGGTTTGAAATAGTCGTCTGAAATTATTCTCACAGGATTTTGTAGCGTAGTAAATGAACATCAGCAATCAGGGTTCTTCTCTGACTGACTTGATGCTAAGCCATGCTGTAGACTAAGAGTGAGCAGAGATTGATGAGAGAAACCCAACAGCAGTGAGTCTTCTCTGGCAGGTGCCATGGGGTCCCTGCTGACAGAAGTCTCAGTTCAGTCTCTGACTTCAGAGCAGACACTGCGCTGTGTCAATCAGCCATATAAATCCATCACATAGGGCACTCATTTGTTTTATAGTTATGGACCCATCTGTCATAACAAACTAACAGTTAAAATTCAAGCATTTTTTTTTTCAATACTCTAATTGGAGCTGTAGTTTAAGTCCAAATTCAAATTATTACCACTTCCACCCCCAGAAGAAATGTGAGACCATTTGCTAGTTTTAAATTACAAAGGGATCAAAGACAAAATCCAAGTTTCAGGCTGTCCACTTGCTGAAATATCCTCAGCTAAATGTGTATGAATCCAAAGTACAGGGAGAGAGGAATAAAAATGAGAGAAGGCAAGTATGAGTAAATAAAGGAAAGATGTCACGGTATGAAACTGGATAAACGTCACAGGCAGGACTGAGATACCTGTTCACTGAATAAAGGTTTATACCATGAGTAATCCTGTAGATATGATTAGGCCCAGTGGTGGAAAAAAACATTTGTTAGTGTGTGAATAAGAAAATCACAATTTGGCCAATACTCAAATAAGAGTGAAAAGTTCCTATCAGCAAAAGAGATTAAAGATTTCTTTTATAAAGGCAATCATAGAGTACTTTTAACATTTATTTGTATCCAAAACAAAACTACCATGAGCCTTAATTTTTTTCCAGTGTTTTCACTGTCAAGGAAGAAAGCTTTTACAGCTTTCTAAAACCTGATGCATAAACCACTGACTGTCATGTAAGATTTTCTTACAATACATCATCTCATTCTTCATAAGGAAGAAGACAATGGTCTGTATACAAAATAACTTCCACATTATTATACTCTTGATCAGAAAAAGGAAAGGGTAATTTTAGACATCTCTGTATTTGGCAGCTTTGCAAGATCTAAAGTAGGTTATGAATTACCCTGTTTGAACAGATCCATATCAGATATGTAATTACACTTCCCAAGGACAAACCCACCCCAACCAAAGATCATAAAAAATCATGCAACAGCTAGGCTCCCCTTGAAATTAAAAACATAGCAGTACCGAGAGTATTTCAATAAAGAAGGATGTTAAACAATCTGACTGTCTTCTCCAGTTTCTTTCAGTTAGCTACATGGCAGGATATACTCTTTCTAAGTTCAGAAAACACTCCAGGTACCTTCAATCTTCAAGCTGAGGAAGGGTATACTAAGATATGTTGTAACCAAATGTACACAGTGTTGGTTTATAGCAATTACAACAGCATTATCAGCTTAAAAAAGAAAAATTAAGGTCTTAACTTTTAATCGAGAACAGGTGGCAACAGTGACATGAAAAAGAAACCTATTTGAATTGAAGTACTGCACTGGGATGTAAGACACAACTTTTTTAATCTCACTTATGCATTCAAACTGCAAACATCTAACCTGTGATTAATCATGACATAATCCAAACCTTTTTCCTTTAATCCTCAAGTTAATGGAGAAAAAATAATCTGGATCAATAAAACTGTAACAGTTTGACAGGTGTTGTAGATGCACACTAAACTAACGTGGCAGATCTACAGTAAATTGCAACACTTAATCTATCCATGTCCTTTTCTCAGGAAGAACATAAGTTCATGTAAATCATGTGTTCACTCCCACTCTAATGACTCCATCCTGTGAACACTGCCAGGCTTTGGTTTTCTTTCTTGTGTGATCAGCAGCAATAAGTAACAGGTCATGACCAGCCAAGTCAAAGTGTTTACAGAGTAAAGAAGAGGATGGAATCCATTCTACCTCACCGATACTTTAGGCATGTTGTGTCAGGGTTATTGGAGACAAGGAAAGGGCTGACTCATTGCATCAAAATTTGCTTTACGCAAGGAGAGCACTTCAGAAAACATAACCCACTATGTTCAGTTTCTTCCATTTCCCCTTCAGAGGACCTCATGAATTCTTCAAAGGAGATCTGGTCCTTCCAAGCTTTTATCTTCATCTGAGGATACAAGGAACCAGCAGCAACTTCCAATATTTCTGGCTTCCAAATGCCAGTTTTCATGACCTTCTTTAAAGGACCTTAATGAGTGTGCTATAGTGAGACGCTGCAGCACCATCTCTGCTGCAGTCTGGGGCCTGGAGCCAGGAAATGGGCCCTGGGCTTTGCTTAGGGAGGGGAACCATACACGCCCACCCTCCTGGCAAATGCTTTTAATGCCAGAGCACAGGGTACCTCAGCAGACCATGCAGCCCTCAGACTGTACAGGGGTGGCCAGCAGACAGGCACAGTGCCTGGGGAAAAGCCCATGGGAGCCCATCATGGCTCAAGAGATGGCCATTTTGAACCATACCCCTCCACCACACACACACTGGCCAGTAGTAAATGAGCTGGGAAGATCTGCAGAACATCATGGGTAAACCATGACTGTCTCCCCAGTAAAATCTTCCAGCTCCTAGTTAAAAAGTGTCTGAGCCTGGGGATATAAGCTGGCAGGTCAAGCACTCACTCAGGAGCTGTGATGGGTGGGAGACACAGACCTATGTCAAAATCGGCTGGGGTTATGCAGTGGTAGTCCCATGTAAAACAGAAAAACATTCCATAGGTGGATTACAAGCTCTAAACACTCACATACAAGTCCCAACTTTTGTAACTAAAATGCAAGATCTCTCCTGCCCCAATATTCTGTTCCTTGTCCACAGGAGGCCAGCCTTGGTCACACCAGGGGAGGGCTGCACAGCAAGGGCTGTAATTAACAACTGCACTGAGCATCTGAGCAGAGAATTTTCTCTTGGTAGTAGTGTCACTCTAAAGTACTCACAGCATTAACAAATTCCTCTTGAAGGCCTCTTTAATGTCTGTGTTCAGGAAGAAAATCTTGATTTCTCTCCCACCCCATATTGTTTGTTTTCATACAAGTGTTAAAATCACTGAAGAAACTTCTGATTTGTGATGCAACTATGAAAAATTAGTGATGCTGCCTTATTATTCCTACCATGAAGGACACAGAAATTCAACTGTATTCAGTTAGATCATTTTCTCATTTCTCTCTTACTACAGAACCTATATTTCAAATATTGCTGAATATTTCCCTTCAACCATTCTATAAATTAATTTCATCTGCATGTCTCAGCCCTTCCTAAATACGAGGCTTTCACTGCATTTATATTTGTATCACGGCTATTGTTTATGTCAGTTTAAATGTTTTCTTTCTCTTCATTTATCCCTTGTATTTTCAGTTGCTACAAAAAGAAACTTATCCCTGAATCAACAAAAATTTTTAGGAGAATGTCAGTCTGTTTAGGCATGGTCTGTGGGGATAACAACTGGAGGCACATTGCCTACCGTCCGTCTTATTCCAAATAATTTCTTCTGTAGAGATAGGTATGTTGCAATGATAGTGTTCCTTCCCAAAAGGGTAGGAGACCTTAAAAGCTGATGAAGATGTGGAAAGCAAGGAGACAACATTTTATTTTAACAAGAAGAAGTATCTTTAATAGTTCATCTTCACAAAGATGTAGGTATGGGAAAGGAGAAGTGGAGTGGTTTTGGCCAACCATACAAGAGCATGTCTACAACTTTGTCCTTCTGTGAAATGGAGCTCATATGCAAAAGGAAGACTTTTTGCTTTGCTCACTCTTGCTAGTTCTATTTGACTTTATCTGAGATTTGTGATTATTAGATGGTTTTCTGTGTAGCTTCTCCTTGGGTCAGGTGTGGGTGAGACTTTCAACTTCTACGTGTGGAGTAACTCTATAGACTTTCTTGGTAGGGGAGAGAACTGAGGAACAAGACCCAAGTACACCCTAATAGCTAAACAGCCCAGAGGCAAATAAAATGTGCTCACTTTCTCTCATGAATATCGTGATTCCTATGCCAGTTGCAGGAATTTTGAATCTGACTGATGATTTGTAGCTTGTGTCTTTCAGTGGTCCTTATTAATGTCTTAGTCAATCACCATTGAAAAAAATCTTTGCTTTTATGGTATTTTCATCCAACTCTTCCCAGCCCACAAGTATATAATGTTGAACTGAGTCATGTGAGAATCTTGATACTGATCTCAAAAAGCTGTTGTAGAGATTAATCAGGTCACGTCTGTAAACACCTACAAATAAGAAGTGTTATAAGAATGGCAATTATAATAGTCACCATTAAGGTATGTAAAATTTTGTCTTCTGCCTGATCAGAGTTACTACAGTATTGTCTATGGTGAGGTACCATGGCAACTTTAAACACTTGGAAATAGTAGTCATATATATGTTAATGCTGACCACTGCATTATTAAATGAAACACTGAAATTTGTAAGGACAGGAACAACTTCAACAAGATAAGAAACACTCTAGGAGAGCTGAAGCAAGCAAAGACAAAAATGGCAAATCTGCAAGAATGAAAATACTAGGTGGCCTTTTATATCTTGCATTCTGTTTAGTTCTGTATCTTGTGCACAGAAGCTACTGAAACAAGAACAAACTCATCAATGTCTTTTACTAAACCATCAGGAAATAAATCTCCCCTCCCACATCCCCAGAAATGTGACCTGTGTCTTCACTTAACACTTAAAGATATATATATCTAAAGAGCTGGATTAGAGAGGAAGGCCAGGTCTTTCTGAAGAATGTTCAAGATGAATGGCAAGGAAGGTTATTCAGAAATGTTGTTAATGTTGGAGAGGTGCCAGCTGAACTCAATGCTAATATTTGAAAAACTAATTGTACTTGCCAAAAGACCCTTTCAAGAGAGATGCTTCAATTCCTTTTTAAAATGCAAGATCAAAATATGTATTGTCATGTATTTTATTTTGAAACATTATAAATTCTATCTAAGATCAAATTGATAAGACAGTTGCACAAGCCAATATTTAATCAGAGTTTGGGCCTTTATTTATTCTGATAAGAATAGGCTGTTTCTCCATCATTAACATTTAAGAAGGAAGAAAAGAAGAAGAAAAAAAAAAAAAAAACCATGAAAAAGATTATCTGTGTCTGTTTCAAAGGGGAAAAAACCATTCCAAGGAAGAGGGCAAGCCTCTAACAAATATTAGGCATCCCAAAGACCCTTTACTTCCCATTAATTCTATGCTAGCTCCTGCATGGCTGGAGCATTATAATGCACTGCTGTTGTAGGCCTCACTGAAGGAAAGTAGGACCAGTGATCAGTGCCAAGAGCTGAGGGAAAGGGTAAGAAGCTGGTATATGTAAGATTTGAAGTAGGTAAGGACAGTGACTGTACCTGTTCCCAGGTGGGATGTGCTGTAGTAGCAAACAAAAGGAAGCAATGAAGTGCCAGGTGATCCAGTTTTGTACTACTGATCCTGTTCTGTATGGCTAAGTTTAGCAGTAATATTTATTTTATTTTGTGTCTCTCTTACAAGTGTTATTAAAAAAGCTCTATAGGGTTTAATAATACATTATTAGAATTTTCTCCATCTGTGGAGTTAAATAAATTCTGTTCCACTTTTTAAAGATCAAGCGTAATGTATAATATATGACTGGGAATCAATGGTCATATCTTCTGTACACATAGAGCTGGACATCAGCCAGATACTCCAGACACAAGTCTGGTTCCCAGAGAGTATTTGCCTTAAGGAGTGGTATCTGAAGAAGTTTTATAGCTGCCCAGCATCTTTCTTACCTCTCTCCTCAGTGTTTCTCCTCTGATGTGTCTCTTATCACTTTTCAGATCAAATTTTCTCCAGCTATTTTCTGACATCCACTTTGGGTACCTGATTTTTTATTGCCATTCTCTGGACACTGAGATAAATGATTTAAGAGTCATTAAACAATGCTGCAGCCAGTGTGGCACTAAAGATAGCTTGATACATGCCGCTTTAGAAACTGCCTCCCACAAAGTGCACTGTGGGCCCAGCTGATGTAAGAGTGCAGATATGCAGAAAAGCCAGTTAATTTTGTCTCAGATAATATAAAATACATACTGGGGACTGCTTGGTTCAGGCAACTTACGCAGCTCCTACTTTTTATGATATATCTGGTGACCTGAAATCAGAATGTCTTCAATTGTTACTGATAAAAGATTTGTGTGGGATAGCAAGGAGGTAACAACAGCATCTGGATTACAGAAAAGTTCTAGAAAAATTAGATTTATATAAAAGCAGACATGAATAACCCATCCTTCAAGGTTGTACTTCTCAGTATAGAAGGCAGGCGTTGCTGGCGAGATTCTGCAAAGAGCAAGTGAGACAGGAACAAGCTGGTACTGCCAGAGTCCTTCAGTCTTCATGAGAGGGCTTGAAGACTGAAATTAGGTATGAGCTGAATATTGAAGCAGGCTTAATTTTAGTAAGATATCCAGCAGAACCTGATGAATGATGGGTCTTCAGCCTAGTAGGAAAGAAAGCTATAATAAGATCCAATGCCTAGAAGCTGAATGTTGACAAAATTCAGTCTAGAAATAAGACTCTGAACTTTAGCTGCCAGAGTGATTAACTACTAGAATAATGCATGCAGGGATGAGTAAATTCCTGCAGACAAAGACCATCCATTTTCCTAAATGACAGACCTTCAAAGAGGACTTCTGGGCACAGTGCAGAAATTAGTGAGTAGGTTTTTCTGGGAAGAGTCATGTGTCATGGAAAAGGTCATACCAACCCAACTGCACCACATCTTCAGGCCTTCAGATTCTACTCATTTGCTCCATAATTGAACATACTCCAGATGTCTACATAGCTGCTGCTAGGACAAAGGCAACACCCAGCACCACTGTTGTTCTTTGGCAGATGATCTCACTACAAACTTAAAAATCAGGTCAGATGAATTGAAAATTTCATGTTTTTGAACCAGCACAAGGCTACTTTCAAACTAATCAGAGCTGCTCATCTAGATTTTAAAAATCTACAGGTTCATCTTCTTTGACACAAAATCCTCTGGTTAAGTCTTCCTATATTTCTTTTTGGCATTGCCAATAATGTAATTTTAGGCAGAAGTAGTCAAAATAAAACTAGCAGAATGTAGTATATGATAGAAATCTCCAGTACTGCTGAGTTACAAACCTCAGATGTTCCTTCCTAATCTGGTCAGTTTATGCTTTTTCAGGAAGGCAATGTATCTCAGGTACGTATTTAAGCATATCAGAAGACCTGTTCCAATCAATATTTAAGTCTCTTTTTACCGATATTGCTGAACTGGAGACAAGAAAAGTGAAAACTTTTGATCACTGTTCTCCCTCCAATCTCTTATCTTCCAAGACAGGTTAACCAGTCCCCTCTCTTTACAGAAATTTCAGAAAATGTCAGGAATTCATTTGTTCTGTGTTTTCAGACCACACAGCAAAGTCCATGTGTTTTCTCACAGCACATCTCACAAAGGTAAGCAGCAGATAGAATAGACACTTTCACTGGTTCCCTGTCTGACCCTGAGCTCAGCAAGGTGTTTCCTTATGCTTACAGAGTTACCAAACTCATTACCTTTGCATTGTGCATTTCTGAAACTACAATTTGAAAGTTCACCAAGCTTCACTTTGTGAAGCTGGATTTGATAGGGTCCAAGACTGAAAATGAAAAGCAAGGATCAGAAATTTGGGAACTGCAACCAGCCAGTCTCATAAATAAAGAAATAGGATGTTTACAACGAAAGAAGAAAGAAAGAGACAACAGTTCTACATAAATATATATTATTTAGTGCAAAACTCCATCCTTACCCTGATTCTTTATTTTTTCAGCCTGTGCATAACATCACTTTCAAATAATTAATGAGGATGGCTCCCTGAGACCTCATCTGTTTAGATATTTTTTTTTTTTAGCTGTCTGTAATCCGTTTTCCTACAACAGCTTCGAGATAGGTTCCTGTAGCTTGTGCTAGGAATTTTAGCCTCACCAAATGTCTTGTACAGGCCAGAGTCGGACAAAAGATGACAAAGCTCTGTTAATGAGAAGTGATAAAGCTCAAGAGATTTTATTATGTGTCTGTCTCTCTGAGTAAGCTGAAGCATCAGATTCTTGCATATATGGATTAACTTTCAGTCAGCATAAATAAAAGACTGTTGGTGGTGTTACTTTTGCTAAATCCTCTCACACTGAGGATTTTTTGTCATTTTATGTGGCTAAGCAGTATACATGCAGAAAGGGAAGAATGATGATGTGGGTGAAAAAAAGTACAGCAGTTACCTTTTCTTAGTCAGAGGGCAAAATCTCCTGCAGCTGTTTCAGAGATCATGTCAAGGACCCTGTGCAGCACTGTTTATCCCTTGCTGATGGAAGTCAATCACTTTGAGAGCTTTTGGGAAAGATGTATTTTGTGTCAAACTCTGCTAAGCCGTAGCAGTTATGCAAGATTTTGTCCAATTATGATGGTTCAGAACTGCCCCTTTTGGAAAAAGCACAGCAGTTTGGAGAATGGGATATCTGAGAGGGAGTTTGGGTTTTGGACCTGAGGCACTAGCACCAGTGGTAAGGCCTTGTCCAGGAGGCAGGTGCCCACCGGCTACAGCTGCTGCACTCAAGACTGGGCAGCCCTATCCTTTCATACCTGGTGATTTGTCAGGGAGAGGGTCCTATGAGGTGGGCAGTGCCAGCTTTTGCCTACCCTCTCCAAGGAGGCAGCAATGGTATGCAGGCCATTAGCAATTTTGAGTCAACCAAGGCAGCTGACCTGAACTGGCTAACAGGTGCATCCTATACCATAAACCACATTTATTAAGAAGGGAGAAGTTTGCTGAAGATGGGGGAGTTCTTCTCATCCTGCTCCTTTATCTCCTTCTTCTCCTGTTTTTCGCCATCCCTGAAGGGGCTTGCTTACTGTTCTGCTCCCAAGGACTGACCTCCTGCTTGTTGTGATTGCTGAGCATTTGCTGGACTCAGTATAGCCTTGTATACTTTATATTGGCATTAGTTTTTTTATTTCATTAAATTTTCATTTTAACTCATTCATCTTCTCTCCTTTTCCTGATCCTCCTTCTCTACTGGGGAAGGGTCAGCAGGTAATAGAGCAACTGCTATAGTTTAGCCCTGGATATTGGATAAATAGCAGGAAGCTAACAGGGAAAATCACTGTCTTTTCCAGCGCAAGATCTAGACAGTGTTAAACAAAGTTAAAGGATCAATTGAATCTAGGTGACAAATTCAAATTCAGTAAAAGGTGATAGTCCTTGTGCACTTAGGTTCACAGTTCATTGCAGATGATAGCAGCTTACATAAGTTCACAAAGAAATTGGATGAATTCATGGACAAAAAATCCATTTTATACTGTTAAGTAGAAAGAAACTACTACTGGCTCAGGAAGCACCCGCACCACAAATCACTGGAGCCACAAGACTGAACTGGGTAGTTTCATTATATGCTTGTCCTGTTTTTATGCTTTTTCCTAAGCATCTTCTATTTGACAGTCTTGGATACAGGCTTCTGGCCCATTGATTTGCTCCAGTTTATGGTTATTCATTTAGTTCCTAATCTTTAGAGAAGCATGGCCAAAACTATGAGGTTTGAATAAAATTTATAATTTGTATGAGTGAGTGTGATCTGCTGTAATAAACACATAATTGAAGGCAGGCATACACTTTTTTGTTTTTAATTTTTATTATAGATATGTTAAAAGTAACTGAAATCCCATACAAGCTGTTTCCCACTTTTTACTTGGCTACACTTATTTTCTTTTACGAACCTGCTCTGCAGCTTTCCTACTGCTGCACTGTAGTATGAAGTAGATCTGCAAAATAACTGGCAGAACACAGCCAGTGGTAAGAGGTTTGAGTCCAGAGTTTGTAGCTTGATTCTTATCACTTTCAGCAATAAAAAAAAAAAGATCCCAAATAAACAAACCAACCTAATCTGAATGGTAATACCTCCATTGTCTGGCTTAGTTTTGGTGAAATTATTTGCTGTGTATATGTAAGTGTTCCTAAAGCCCCAGTCTGACAGACAAAATACAAACTAAAAAACCTATGTGCTTAATAGCAAAGGCAGTGCTTGGGGCTCATAAGATCTGAAGCCGAGTACTCAGTTGTCACTGGTCCAGTAAGTGATCTTGCTGTGCTCCTCCTCTTCCTTGCTCACACCTAGATTTTGGTATCTGATCAATATCTGGTGTGTACTTTTTGTCTATATTCACTCCCCATGCAGAGCACATCTCATTACTAAACTGACCAGACTCAAGGCAGAGGCTGAGGCACAGCAGTGTAGTGATTCCCAGGAGGAGGGGCCCTCATTGTTTTGGCCCAGTCTGTGCCAGGGATGTGGGTAAATCCAGCTGACTGAACCCAGCTGCCAGTATACACGTGGACCCTCTTTTTAGAGTGGGAGAAATTAGGATAAGAGAGTTTTCCTATGTGGACGTAGGATGTATTTGCTACTTCAGATGTAGCCTGTAAGTCTAGATGTGATTACTGTTTGCAAGACAGAAGATGGTCTGAGAGGCCGCCAAAGACAAAAGGAGTCTTTCCTTTTATATTGATGGGATTTGGACTAGGCCTGCTATGCCCAGTCAGGTTTGTGTTTTAAGCTACAGGAATCCTAACGGAACACAAAAACTTCGTATCAGCTCTGCGAGGAGCAAAGGCACTTGGCTGAAGCATATGGATATACTAGGCATTTTAACAAATGATTTGTGGGCTACTGTCTAAAAAAAATCAAATTTAAGAGAAGCAACTTTAAGAAAAAGTGGGAGTGTGAAGTAATAATTCGTTTCTGGGTATGTTTTCCTTATCAGGGCAATGCAGCACTGGGGTTGATAACACAGCAGTTTGCAACACTTGAAGGCATCAGCTGCACTATTTTCTGTTCCTTTATGCTCACAAGCAACAGCCCTACAAATTGACGCTCACACTAAGGGCTTTCATACACCAGAACCATATGTAAGTCTTACAACCATTGTGATTTGTGTGTTGTATCCCATTACGACACCACTGCTGCACCAATATTCCAGTACAATATTCATGTGATGGAGATGTATTAAGCTATAACATTCCTCTTTGCACTGAAGTATATTAGCAGAAGAGACATGTGGGTACAGTTCTACTCAGGTCTTCAAAGAATCCCTGAATGGTCCAAACACATTCAATTCCCAGAAACATTCAGCTTGTAAGCTATTGACTGAAAATATCTAGACCATCCAAAATAGTTTTTGGCAGGCAAACTGAAATAGATTCAAACTCCTTGTCTGAAGTAAGCTATATTTATATACATACATATAACTTCATGTAACAGGTAACAAATTTTTGAAAGGTGAAGACTCAAATAACAGAAGGTTGCAAATAGCATTGCACCAAATAACCTAACTCCACAACCTTCAAAAATGATCTCTGGGCAAAACGAAAGTGTAGGAAAATATTTCGCAGTGATCTTGTCCCTCATTGTTTTCAACATATTCTCTTCTCAGTAGGTACACTGCTATTGGGATAGAGCGCATTATTAGTTCAGGTGAGGAAGGGAAGCTTTATTTTCAGTATAACTGTGGGTAAGTACTATCTACTTCACTGGGTACTGTGGGGCTTAATTAATGTTTACAGTGCCTCAGGAGTCTTACACACATTAAAAGTATAATAAGAACTATTCCTAATTAACTTCCTACTAAAAAGCAAAGTTTCATGAAGTTTTAAAGCAGGACAGTGGGTGAATTTGTAAACTCCATTTATTTGAATCCCTGGAGAAGGAAAAGTTAGTAGGGAAAGTGGCAAAAATCTTCAATTAATTTTCCCCAACCTGTGGGATTTAATTAAGATGGTAGCAAAACCCTGTAAGTTTCCTGTGGGTATTTCTTATTTAATTTTCAGTTTCAGGAAGACAAGTCTTGCAGCTTAGAACAGATTTTGTAAGCCACAAAGAGACTAATTCAAAAATAGATGTTAGTTTATTAAAATTGAACTGAGTACGGATCAAATTATCCAGACACAACTCACCAGCTACATGCAGCACTTTATGCCTTTTATAGTCTGTAGCTTCCTTGCTTTGAATTTCTTTTAAAAGGATTGCTTAGGATCTCAGAATATGTCTCACTAACATAATTCAGCACCATGTAGAGACATCTGAGCTACCTGTGAAAGAGCTAACTCTAGTGTTGGAAGCCACACATCTCTGCTAGCTCAGAATTACATCTGAATTAATTAGTCCTAGGAAGAAGAGGAATATATTAGCTTCAGTATAATGCAGCATAACATACTGATACTCAACCTACCTTCTCTAGACATACCCTCTAGAAATATATTTCCAGCTGAAAAGTAAGAAACTATGAAAAGGACCCAGAGCACTGTGTACAGTGCACTGTACCAAAGAGGAACGCTTGCCTGTGCCTTCAGGGTGCATCTACACACACAGTTAGAAGAAGACCCACATTCATGTGCAGAACTATAGTCTGTGACCAGACATAATTTTAACCAATCCTGGATTTATCTCTACTCATCAAAGAAGCCGCTGCTGAGAAATTTGAGAGCTGCAAAAATCGCATTTCCTTGAGGACTGATCACGTAGAGGCAAAAGGCTGCAGTTTAGAAGGTGTCAGAGTTGACAAGCTCCACGCATGTGAGGAAACGGCAATGAAATAGAGGATGATTGAAGACAAGCAAAGAGGAGTTAGAGAAAAGAAATTACATCTTTGCCTTGGAGAATATGAGTGAGCTTTAGAAGCTAAAGTACTTGGCTCAATACCATAATGAGGACAGGCAGGGGGCTATGTGCAGTTCTGAAGGTAAGTTCTGGCTCTGGGCAGCTCTTGTTCCCTCTCTTAACTTGCCTAGCTTTCTCACAAAGTCGCTTGAGTGCTCAGTGCTTGTCATTAGGCTCTGCCACCTCTCTGAGCATGAAGAGATCTTCTATCTTCAAGGAAAAAGTCAGCAACATCCCCACAGCAAGAGTAGCCTGGTGAACGGGACTTGAAGCTACGTGGTGATAAGCCTTCAAGGTCCTTGCCAGCAACCTGCTTAGTTTGGACACGTGACTATACCTGTAGCAGTAAATGCTTAAGGCTAAGATTTTCAAAATAGATTTGAAGAAATTAAGCACCCACCTCCTATAGACTTTCTCAGTCTAAGTGCTTTTCTGGATTGGGGCCAGGGCGCTAATCAACTTGCAGTCCTGAGCTTGTAATGAAGAACTTAAATCCCATCTGCTCCAGTGCGGTGCTTGCCTTCTCATTTGACTTTGGCCAAGAGTGTGCAATAGCATCTCTGCTTTTGGTGTATTAAGGCATCACAAGCATTATTTTACATCTTTTTGGACAAGGTTTTGTCTGATGTGCAACACAGCCTGCAAAAATATATCCTCTAACACAGAATTCCAAAAAGTGTGGTAATATCTGTCTAATGCGACATCTGTCTAGCATTAAATCTGAAGAATTGGAACCATTTGTTTGATGAGCCACGTTACAAAGACGAAAGTTCATTCTTAGAATATCAATGGGGAACTTTTTTTTTAAAGGAAATGTGAGATGATTTAAACCAAAAATTATGTCTGCCAGCACACATAAGCCTCTAGGCAGCTTATAAAAGGTTTGCAAAAATAAAGCACAGACTCATTAGAAAACTTTGGGGGTAAAATGCAAATAGCTCAAGATTTAAATGCTGTTTAGCAATTTACAGGTGCTCCCGATGAAGAGAATCAACAGAAAACTTGAGGGCATTTATGCAGACTATGTACTTCCTGCCACACAATAGGTTGTTTGTCCTCATATTTTATTCAAAAATAATTTGAGACCACAAATAATGTGAGAGTTTGCTCTAGAAATCACTAGGGAAGTGCAAAGCGGTCTCTCAGAGGTGCTACACACAGATTTCCAGAGGTCCTCTTCCAATAAATATGCGTAAGGAACCTCCATGCCAATGCAGCAAAAGTGATGTCTATGAAGTCATATCAGCTTGGATGAGATTCAGTGAAGTAGATGATTTGGGAAGAAAAATTACTGAAAAAAAAAAAGAAGTACAACAAACATAGGAGAAGATGCCAGTAATGTAGGCTGTTTTCAGACTTGACAGAGTTTTTACGGAGGTCAGGGCAAGCTGGATGTGGGTAATGGTACATGTGAGGGAGTTGAAGCATCCCAGAATATATCTAGGCTGCTGAGAGACAGGAATATGACAGATGGGAACAGATGAAATTTGCCCACAAAATGGTAGTATTGACAGGTGGAAGTGTCAGTATTTTCTCCTTCAGAAAACACTTAAAACCCACTCCCACAACCTACTTGAGTTTAGATGCAAAGCTTAAAGGAAATTAATGGTGCTGTTTTACTGCAATCATTGCATTATACCAGTCATGGGAAGCTCTTTGACTCAATGTAAAATTTCAGAACCAAGTTATCTTTTGAAGATTCACAGAAATTTTTCTCTATTTTCCTTTTAGTGTCAAAAATAATATGATCTTTCTTACTTCTCTCAGCTGGCTCAAAGCATAACTCTGTATTCAGCTAACCAACTATCACATACCAATAGCTTCCATTGGAGACCCTGCTAATTTGTCGTTAGTTCTTTTATTTATTCCATTAACAAAATAAATATCATTTAAAGAGTAAGGATTAATTTTTATTAGCTGCTCAGGGTAAAATGAAAGCCTTTATTTCAGAGAGCAATGAACTCAGTGCTATTTGTTTCTCAGTTGCTCAGGACATGTTTAAATGCCTTGCTTATGTCTCCCATTATAACTGGGAAATGAAAACATGTCTGTTAGAAACCAAATAATGCTTATTTATGACTCACCTCTAAATTTTTTTTGCTCCCATTGTTCTAATTTTATTTAGTACAATTAAAAGACAAAGGACAATGATTATCCATAGCTTTCGGCACGTTACCAGTTATTTAAAATACAAGTCCAACACAACAGAGCTCATGCAAAACAAAATTAAATTAACTTAGCCAGCTAGTAATTCAAAGCAGTAAAATATATCCTGTCCCATTAATTCCCTTAATTCTTCCTAAAAAGCCTTAGGAAATAGACAGTCTTTGTAGTACACTTTAAAAGGTCAAAAGATTGTCTTTGAAACTTTTCTTCTCATTCAAACTGAGGGGACTAGAGCTTGCATCCTTCTGGTGACATCAGGATTGGTTATGTCAGCAAAATCTAAAAGAAACACTAAAGCAGAACATAACAATACCTTAGCCTCCAGCCAAGAGTCCAACCAGCAGCCAAATATCATGGGGACACAGATCTTACATGCTCACAGAAAAATACTGTTACACAAGGTTAGACAGTCGATTGCTGGCTCAGAGCAACCGAGCACAAAAATGACCAAGTCAGGGTAAGGCTCATTTAGTGGAAATAAATTCAAACAGTGATTAGAGGGATAAGATTTCTTTTTTTTTCTCATTTTGGCCACCGAAGCAAATGAAATTCAATATAGTCCCCCAAATTAGACAGTTTAGACTTTAGAAACAAAACTGTTTTTCAAATTTAAACCCATTAACAAAAAATAAAATGTCATAAGGCCTTATTTAGGTATAAAGTTGTTTCTCATCAGTTTAAAAGTATCACAGCTTCACTTGAGGCATCTCTATGAAAAAGAAAGCTCTGGCAAGACTGAAGAAGCCTACAGAGCCTTGATGGAGGAGGTGAGCCAGCAGCCTCCTACTGTCTTGCTGCATAGCTCTCTACATCCTCCCCACGTGTGAGGGACTCCTAGGACCCACTGTTCCAGCAGGGCTCCTGGCTCTCAAAACACAGGGGAACACTCATGCTAGTCCTGATGTCTCTATTTAATTTTTTGTATGAAACAATTTAAAAAGTCACCAGCACAAGACTTGGATTACAAACGCCTTGCCTCTTTGGTGAATATTCAAAGGCCATGGGATCTGAGGCCATCCTCTCTCAACCATTACTTGTGAAAGGAGCCCATAGCAAGAGCAGAGATCTGCTGGGAGCCCCTTCCTCATTGGTAGCAGAGATTTTGTTTGCATACATACCCCGAAAATCTTTTGTCTGGGGATGTGTTGTGGGACTAGATTTTGCTCCTGTCACTTTGAAGCAACCTGTGTGCTACAGGTGGTATGGGCTGTAGAAATCCCTTTCCTAGAGCACAGTGGTCAAGTTAATTACCAGCTTGATGGGACTGATATGTTCTAATCTTCACAGACAGAAGATTAAGCTGAAGCTGAGTTTTGCAGAGATTCAATGAAGACTGAAATCCCTGGATGACTGGAAAGATCATCTCCATCCACAACCTCACACCTAGTTCTGAGGAAAAAAAATATATACTCATCTACCTCTGAGGACAGAAAAAATCAAACAGCTTAAACAGCTCTGCAGAGGAGGGTTGAATTCAAAGATCTATTCAGGCCAAGAAAAATCATGTTTTTCAGTGAATAATCCATTTTTTGGAAATAAATGGCCTAACTCTAAAGGAGAACCAGCTCTTTTCGTGCTCCTGGAATAAACAATTCCCCTTTTTCCCTGGGGCAGGGCTTACACCCACATGCTTCGAGGCTTCCTTCCTGAATTACCTCCTCAGACAGCATCCATCTCTGATGAGAGAGGCCACACCTGAGAGTGGTATCTGTAAATACGCCAAGGAACACCCAACCCCAATTCCACAGAGTGGCTCTTGTTGAACTCTGATCTTTAATATGTGACCTACCATGGTCTATGCCAGCTTCAGTTTACAGCCCTTGCTGCCCATAATGCTTCTGGACAAAAGTCACAGGGCTGAAAAAAGCCATGATCCCCTGGAAGCATCTTTGAGGAGAAACATGAAACAGCTATCACGACCACATCTGCGTGTTTATTTTTTAAGACTAGGGAAATCAACTTCAGAGGGTCAGCCGTGGTCTGCTTGCATTTTGCCTATCTAAAGTCTGCTTAAGGTTTCCTTATGAGGTGTCCTTCTTCTTCAGCTTCTTGCCTCGAAAAATGAGCAACTACTCCATTGTGGATAGGAATTCAGAGAATTAATAAATGTGTATAACCTTTCTTATCCCCTAAAGATATTCCAGGAACAATGTTTTATAGGTAATACTATGAGATCTTCAGGGAAAGCAAATAGAAATTACGGAAATATAGTAAACCCTGTGGACACACTTTTCAGAAAATCTCCTTTATTCTGCTACTGAGATATCACATTAGCAAAATGCATCCTCTTTGACAGTAGCTGAGAAGCAATGGAGGAACTAGGGACCAGATTCTCCTCTCAGGGCTGTGGGTGTAAATCAAAGCAAACTTCAATGCAGTCGCACCCGTGACATCAGACTCTCATCCTCATAGCAAGTCAGTGCTAGCATGTTGTCTAGGACAGGTATAAGGGATTTCTGCTGCACATCACTCAGCATATGAATTTTTAGCAGAGGGAGAAAGAGTTTAGCTCTTCTCTGAAGTCAGTTTACATTTATTGCTCTCTTAATTAAAGCAAGGTGTTATTTTCCCAGACTGAAGTGGATTAGAAATACAATGGCTTCAGTGAAAGTTGAGAATAACTTCTCTGTGATGCATTAGTAAGATGACAGAGGAATGAAAGGTTTAGTAGGCCTGCTTCTCAGAATTTGTTTACACATCCAAGAATAAAATGTTAAAACAGATTTGAAAGTCTGTTGCCCGATAGATAATTATGTTCCCAAAAGCACTTTCACCACAGTGAGATTACGACTTCCCACCCTTGGATGTAGAAAATAAAAATTCTGTAAATTCTCAACGTGGACATTTACTGTAAGGGTTTTTTGGAGTGTTTTGGTTTTTTGTTTGTTTGTTTGTTTTTCATTGCAGCAGAAAGAATGGCATTGAAATGGTTCTCTTTTCCCACAGAAACTAGTACTGTCTGGGCTTTATACTTGGTTTAATAGTATCTATAGCAGTACTTATAGCAATGTATAGCCAAAGTTAAGACAACTTAGTGTAAAAGAAAAGTCAATTAATTGTTTAATTTGACTCTTGTACCTAAATTAAATGCCATGGCTATGCTTCAATGGAGTACGTACAGGAATTGACTGAGAATAGCTTCTGTTAATCAGCCACCTTTGCCAGGTTTAGTGACTCAATATTAGTTATTTCCTGGCTAAGGTTAACTTCTGATTTGATGGATATTTTTTGTTTTTTCTATAGTAATCAGTACAGATAAACAATTTCAAGGGTACAATCCTTTAGACCCTCCTCAGGCAAAATGACCATTTAAGAAAACAGCCATTTTGCTGGAGTGAGAACAGAGTTCATGCTGGCATACCTCTGGCACAAGGAAGAGAAGTTAAAAAAATGGGTAACTCTATTAAATAGACTGGTAATTAAAGGCATTCAACTTTTAAACATTTCCTTCTATACTTCAACTCCATGAAATGCTCCTCAATGCTTAGTAGTGGGCAACACTAGTGAGCTGCAAAAAGATTAATACTAATCAATCCTCTCTCGTGCAAACTTAGATGTATTCCCATGCCAGTGTTTTCTGATGGTCAGGAAACGGATTCTGCAGGACAACTTCCTTTTGCCGACTAGCAGGAAATAATAGAATATTTTTATTGCTGCTGTGTTAAAATTTGACTGAGAGACTCTAAGAAGATGGCCAGATAAGAATGATCTTTTTTTCCTCTTCTTTCCAATGTCTTTATTGTCAACTTTACCATGATGTGACTAAAAACTCATTTTAATAACTTGTGAAAAAGATCACTAGGGCTACAATTACAGGCAGAATCATGCTGAACACAGATTTTTTTGACAATCAAAATTAGATTAGCTGCCTGGGGAAATTTTCCACTATATTATTTGTAACAGCTTCAAGTTCTGCTTGTTAGTGCCTTCCCTTGTAAGGAGCCTTATTATCCTTAGCCTGGAATGTGCATAGAAAGAAAGGTATTTATTACACAACTGTATCTGGTTGGTTCTCATTTTCAAAAGTGAATAGTTAAATACAAGTCTTGATCTCTCAGGTTCACAGCCGATGTTGAACTGCTATTCCTGACTATGCATTCCTGCTATGACCAACAGTATGAAATAGCCATATCAGCCTTTTTTTTTCCCTACTTGCATGATTGCAGGCATTAAAGCACATAACCAGAGAAAAATGGGTGGATGACCACTCATTACCATTTGAAAGCAGATTTGAATTTGCTTGTGCAGATATTTCTCTCCAACGTAAGCTCACTCAACATAAGACCTCAGCTTTTCTCTTCACCCATGCTCTTCTCTCCTTCTGCAGTAGATTACATCTCCATTTCACCTGCAATGGTCACATGAGGTGATCTAGCTTTCCCGACAAAGATAAAAAGCTTTATTTCACATATCCAGAGTTCCTCTCAAAACTAGGGAGAGCTTTCCTCACATAGCCCTGGGTTTTTCCCTAGCTGGGCTAAGGAAGGGATGGGATGCTGCCATACACTTCTAGTCCTCACACAGAAGAACTCAGTTTGCCAAACTGCCTCATACAGCTCAAGCCTTTCTCTTCTCCTGTTTACACTACACATTTAAGCCTTAATTCCTTAATCCTCAAGATCCTGACAGACCATTGTCCAGGCAAATGTTTACCTCTTCTGTGTCTTCCTGGTCTCCCTTGGGCCTTTCTGACAGTATCCTCCCAGACAGCTTCCTCAGCTCTGCTTGGGAAGAAGTCACTTCATGTCTTCTCCAAGCCCTGCTCTGTCTCCATCTGAAGAAGGAGCTTCTCTTAGAAAATCCTCATTGCATTTCCTAGCAGGGCTTACACTCCCTGAGTCGCTTCTCAGGAGCAACTAGATACTGGCTCCTTATTGAGTGTTATTTGACTCGATGATCTCCAGAGGTCCATTCCAACCCCTACCATTCCATGATTATGATTCTATGGCTACCATTGTCCTCTGCCAGGACATTACAGTCACAAGGTGCCCTCTCAACCATGAGGAGCATCTAGGCAAGGAAATTTAAAAGTACTCTATTCAAAAGCTTTTATTTAGTGCATATTTTAATTCAGTCAATACATATTACACTTTTAGGGAGACTTACAGTGAGGTTCATCTCTTCTAGCTGAGGAGTTTGAAAGTTACTGGAATGATTTCAACCAGGACAAGGCTTCTAGCCCCCTGCTTCCTTTATAGTCATGGAGAGAATCAGGTACCTCCTGATGGTGAACAACTGCATGTGGAGAGAGAAGTCTAAACCTGGTTTCATAAATAGCTTTCTCTCCATATGCCATCTAAAGAGCCAAAGTTGACTGTTGCTGATCTTGCAGAACAGCTTGGAAATATCCATAGTTTATTACCGTGATTTTCCTACATCACCATAGAAAACAGACATGGGAGTGACCAGTGTGTCAGGTTATGGGTAGGTGTTAAGTGCAGCTGTACTAGGGTAGGCTTGCATGCTAGGCATTTCTGAAATGAGCCTGCTGAGGTAGCATCCTTAGTGACCATGGCTGGCCGAGGAAGGCTGAGTGGTGAGCCCATGTCAGCCCTCTGTAAAGCACAGCTCTGCAGAGACACAGAGTAAGACAAGATGTGGCCCCTTTCTTTAAAGCTAATCTCTGCATCTCTATGCAAATCAGATATTTAAATACAAAATTTGCTACGAATTGAGAGCCTGACCAGAAATGTATTTCTAGGTATGGATGTAAGGAGAAACAATACCGTCTCTCTTATTAATCTGTTGGTATCCCACATTTGTGGCTGAAGTGTTCACCAACCTACATGACATTGCTGTGAGCAGCAAAGTTCTTCACTTTGCACTTTTTATCTGCCTTAGCGAGGAGGAGTACTGGTAATTGTCCATTTACAAAGGAAAAAAAAAGATTCTAGAAAAAGAGGAGATTAGACATCCAGATTAAACTAGAAATTTACACAGATTCTGCTGACTCTTAAAACTGAATAAATGAGGAAATGTTTACAGTACTGTCATTTCTAAACTGCCATCACATCCAGAATATCCATACACAAAATCCTAACATTTTGTAACAGTCTGATTTTTACATTTTCCTATTTCTGCCTCATAAAAGTCTGTACTATAAAAAATGGTGGTGTGTTCTTAACAGTAGACATAGTTTCAGTCTTTGGATCTGCATTAATCCTTTAAGTTTCTCTCTCACGGTTTATTATGTCATCCAGATTTCACTCTGAACCATCTACTCTTTTCCATATGTTCTTAGCAGGAAATGTGCATGAATTTAGAAACACAGCAAGACATATGATATTCAATAATAAGAACATTTTTTAAAGACACAAAAGAAAAAAATCCAAATGAAAGTTCTAGCTGGCTTCCAGCCTCACTCAGTCAAACAAGATATCTAATATTCCTTAATGTGGAACTTTTCGTTACGGTCAAGAATGTTTTGGTTTTCATTTATTTAGCTACTTATGAGATTTCACTGTGGGTACAGACTTAGAGGGTGTTGCTTTATATTTACTTATATCTAAGTTTTGTATTAATATCTAGAATCATGTGAGGTTTTTCTTAAGTTTTATGAAGACAGAAGTAAGCATGGCTTTAAAGATAAGTCTTTGTATTCTGAGATTCAATGTAGAGGTATGTGAGATGCCACATCTAGTTTTATGAATTACGTTACAGATGTTATGTACATACCAAATAACATGATGTAACTGTCTAAAAAACCTAACTGCTATACACATGTCATATCAACAAGAAAACTGAAAATTATGTACAGGTAATTGTCTGAACCCAGGAAAATGATTCCCAGATATTTTTCCCATTAAGAGTGAACTAAATAAACTTGCCACAGACCGTGAGCATTCCTCCCCTGTGACTCTGCATGTAGAAAGATGATGGAAGAATAAGAAAATAAGAGGTTGCTACTGCAGAAAAAGGAAAGAAATCCTGTCTCCAGAGCCTTGCATGTCCGTGAAGCAGAGGTGAAGACAATGAAGAAGGAAAAAGGGAAAAACAGAAGGATAGATTATGGGTCTTACGCAAGCTAGAACTGCACCCTGATTGAATCAGGGATGTTCCATAAGTCTGTTTAGTCTCTCAAAGCTTGGTAAAAAGACAGTTTATTGGATATCTATAAGAAAAAAGTTGCAGTTTAAAACAGGAAGTAACTTTATTTTTTAGTGGAATTATTTTTTTTTTCCGTTTAGTTTGGAGGTTTTTTTGGCTTGCATGTAATGTTTTAATTTGTATCCTTCTTCTACAGGGTGAGCAGTGTGTCGTATTAAATCCCTCCAGAAATATCAGTACAGGGAGATGGTGTTAGCAGTCTGCTTGGTGGCGGTGAGTCTCCAGGCAGGCAACCAGTTGCCCACTGAATGGGGCAATTTAGTCCAGAGTCTCTCTGGAATCCACAGCCTGGAGGGAGCAGGGAGGCTGGGGCAGGAGATAGGGATGGATCTTCTTCATTCTTTTCCAGTACCCAGAAGAAATGAGGCAGGACTGGTTCCTGTTGCATCATATAAAGATTTATCATGGACATTAATGGTGTTACAGCCTCTCAGTTAGTAGGCCCTGATGTTAGACTGGATGTTGTCAGCAATGTCAGGCTGCACAGCCCATGTTCACTCGTTGGTTCTGGCTCTGTCCCATCCCTACCCTCTGCCTCACACGTTATCATCAGTATGAGATCCATTGGTCTACTTCCCCACAGGATGGAAAATTACCAAGGCTGAACAATTTTAGAGCTTGCTAGGACCACTGGAAGCAGAACTTAACTACTGCAGGTAGCTAAATTTTGCAGAAAATTATTAAAATAATTAAAACTGTTACTATTATTCACAGAAAGAGCAACATTTTTGCTTCAAGACCATAGACAGTCAATGTTTATGACCGAGATCAGCAGTTCCCAAACTGCCTTCTGCAGACAGTCCTCTGTGGAGCATGAGTCAGTGGTAGACAACTGATCCACAGTACCGTGTCACCGTTATACTGCTGCCACGTGACGAGCCATGTTCCGGGTGCTCTGTCAGAGATTTTGAGAAGGTTTTTCCATGACTTGTCTTTCTTGACGTGAAATTGGTTTGAGCCTCAGAAGGATAAGTCTGTGTTAGTAGCAAATCAGAACCATATTCACTATTGTAGCCAGCAAAATATTTCTTTTGTTTCTCATATTGAATAAGCTTTATATTCCAGAGAAGGTGGATCTCCAGTACATGCCTGTACAAAAAAAAAGCAATATGAGCTCAAGCTGAAAGCTCCCATACGGTAAAGTTTTTTGTACTGTGGTATGTAGAAAATTCTAAACTTTTCTGATTATATTTTTTGGTATTGTAATCGTGTAGTCTATGTGTACCAGGTCTGTAATTTTAAGCTACCCGTAGGCAAACATTGCAAGTCAGTGCATGTGTAAATCAATGGCTGTGACAGGTGTGGGCCACTGTAACAAATCTTCTATACTTTAAGTTAGTCATAAATACATGCCTTTCACTAAGCAGCCTCTCACTCTTATAAAAAGTTAGGTGACCATAGAAATCAATTGCAATTTAATTTGGTATCTTAAAATGAAAGACATATGTGGACCCAGTTTACATTAGCGAATTCACTAAATAACTCGCTTTTTTTTTTTGTTATTGAAAGAAGAAAAGGTCTGCATCTCGGGGATGCAACCTTCATTGTTAAACTTTTCTGTTTGTTTGGATTCTTTTGCTTTCCTTTGCACATGGAGAATTTAAAGTTCAAATATTGCTCTGCATATGTCCTGGCAAGGCTGCTGAATAGCAAACACCCCCAAGTTCGGCCAGTGCTCCATTCCTACGTTCCTCAGGGAGTTCCTGTTTCATGTGTTTTTCATTTTAAGTTCTGCCTCCTTGAATGCTATTTCCTCTCGTTTGGTTTTCACCAAGGTCAAAGAAATCTTTAGCAAATAAAAAATGTGAACATCCAGTCATCTATTGGAAATGTGCCCATCCAGCGTCTAAATAATAAGTTAATAGATTTGCAGAACAGTCCCACATACACTAAGTGGAGCGCAGCAGAAACCTTCATCCGAACACTTCATCACAGCTAAACAGAGAGTACTTATCAAATGAGGGCTCCTTTGTCTTGATTATGAACTGCAGAGAAATCAGTTTAGCAGAAATCAAAATTATCACAAACAAGACTCTCTAAAGTCCCTGGGGTAGATGACAGGGCATATATCTTCCCTGTAGGTCTTCACCTATCTGTAAGTCAGTGCTGAAGAGGCCCCTACGCACAGCAAAACGCTGCTAAGCAGTTGGAAACCCAGCTACTGACAATATGTCTCATATTTTGATAATACTACATGAAATTCTTAGGAATTAAGATTCCACAGAACATATTTTTGAGGATATCTGGTGAAAACCACCTATAAAAAGAAAAAAAAAAAGTGATTTAATACTAACATTTACTAACTTCAGCCAGATACACTGTCTGAAAATCAAGTCACTACCTAAGATGTGATGATAGGGGATCCATTATTAACAGGGTTCATTTGCCTCTGCAGAGACAAATAAGTATGTGGAGATTGAGCTAGTCAAGTGATTAACAGCTACCGGTATTTCTAACAAATTTGGGCTTACTCTTTCATCAAAAATTGAATTCAAGCTCAAGCTAGCCTTTGAGTGATTCTACCAAGCTGAGTGTTTGAGCTCTGTGTGAGCTATAAAGGAAGCCAGATCCAGAAGGGATCTGTGGGACTGTTGCCTCCAGTCTCCCACAACTGCCTCGCTGTACCAGCTTCCATAAACTGATAAGATTCTGTTTTAACAGCATATTTGTGTTGATGGATGGCTGTTCCAGAAATGTATGGGTCTTCTGGTTAGAAATCTTCCCTATTTCCAGTTGAAGTAATCTAAATCATAAAATGGCACTGGCACTTACCTTTGTTGGAGGTTCCTCACCTGATACATTTGAGGACTACATTTGTATTCTCCACAGGCAGATCACATATTGTGTCATCTAGTGATCAAATAGACCATTCCCAGGTCTTTTTTTCAGAGCTTCCTGTTTGGGGAAAACTTACGAGTCCTGAAGAGCCTGACCTCACTTTTTGGGTAATTCAAATTCATCTCATTTCTATTATTTCAGTCCTGAAGCTTATTCAGTTCTTCCTGTATACTGTCCTCCTCCACATTCACACTACATATTGCATTATCAGAAAGTTTCATGAGCGCAGTACTACTTTTTCTGCCAAAGTTGTTAAAAATGTTAAATAGGATCAGTCCCTAGACACATCTTGGAAGAACTCCACTAGTAACTTCCTTTCAGTTTGGTATTTCTCCTTTCAACATGATATTTCATTTTTTTTCCACCTCACAATTCTTCTGCTAATCCAAATTTTCTCCAGCGTAACGAGCAATTTCCTATGCAGCAAGACGTCAAAAACTTTCCTGGTAACTGAGTTGCATTTCATTCTCTTACTAATAGAAATAATTTATCAGGTTATACAGACATGATCTACCCTTGCTGAAACGAGTGACTCTCATTTCATTTCATTTCATTTCATTTCATTTCATTTCATTTCATTTCCACCTTCATGTGCTTATCTGTTTTTTCTCCAATGTGTATTTTGAAATTTCACTTATTCTTGAAGCCAGACCTGTGGTTACCCAATTTCTTCCTCTTTTTCACGTAAGTTAGATCCAATGCTTGCCTTTTCAAGGAAGAGCTATCATCTCTGATAAACACATTCAACATCTTTGTTAGCAGACTTGCAGTTTCTTAAACCAGTCCTTTCATAGTTCTTTTAGGATGTGCCTCCACTGCAAGCTGACTCAGTCACATTAATCTCTTTAGAGTTTGGCGTCAACCTTAGATGTGGTTAATTCCATTTCCATTCTCATATTCCCATTAGCAACACAGCCTTGTTTAACATCATCATTGCTGTTAAAAACTGAGCCAAAGTATTCATCTTGGGGCCATATCTGTATTATCCTTAACTTCACCATCTTTGCTGCACAGTGGCTATAAATCATCTTTTTGTTTGTGCGGCTAAAATAACCTCTATTTGATTTAGCTGTGTTTGAAAAATCCAACTTAGTTTGTCTTTTGGCAATTTTCATTTAATCCATACACTTCCTGACCTCTAAGACTTAATCACGTTAGCTGAGCATTACTTTCTTTTTCCATTCTTCATAGGATGTCTACTCATTCTGAATAGGTTATTTTTGAGCTGGGTAATCATCCAGCTAGGTCTCGATCCCTTCCTTTGATTTCAGTGGATACCTCAGGGAAAAGCTGCACCTTTGTCATTCAGAAACTCCAGCTCTCTTTTACACTCAAGTCCCTGAGTTTCCTAGTTCAGTGAACTGCATTTCTGTAACTTTCAACAGGAACTACCTGTTTTTATCTTTACCTTCAATTTAAAATTAATCAAGTCAAGTTCTCTTGATCTGGTACAACCAGCTCTTCTCCAGTGTCCAAAGTAGTAATTCAAACTACATCTAATTGAATGATCTGTATCTGGTTTAAAGTCTATTTGGCGCAAAAGACTGTCAGCTATCTGCGATATTGAAAGACTCTGACAGCAGCACAGTTCTGGGTGATATTTCTAACTTTAATGAAAATACAGAGATTTCTATCCAGAATCTAGATGGTATAAGCCTGTGTTGCTCTGCTGAAGCTGGTTGAACCACACAAATTTAAGCAAACTCTTTGTCATGACAAACCAGATCAGATAGATACATGACAAACACAGCACACTTTGGTTTAATCTACAGAGCTTGCTGAACTGCCTCATTCTCTGCAAGCTTTCACATCCCAGAAGGACTATTTATGGCACCATTTATAAGTCTTATCCCCTAAAGCATCAAACCAGCACACTCCTATCATTCCTGCTGCCATTGAAAAATCATCTCACGTAATTTGTTGTCTTTCATTTGCTTGCAAAAAAAGCAAGGAAGTTTCATTAAGTAGGTGGGAGAAGCTGAAGGCCCTTTTTACACTCACACGTTTTCTCTTTGTTTCTGTTTATACAGGTGCAGTGAAAAAGACTCAGAGGGCGTATTCATAAAGACAGGACTTGAGAAATGCCACTTTAAATTGTTTGAAATCAAAGGTTTTGGTAGCTCATAAACAGGGAGCTATTTTTTTCCTTAGGACTGCAAATCTAAATATAAGTACCCACCCTCATGTACAAATACATTCAATGTACATGTGTAAGCACCATTAACATAATCTACCCTTGTAGGTTGTGAGAACAGGTCCTTTTCATTTATGTTGACTGAGGATTTCAATACCAAAAAAAAAAGAAAAGAAAAAAACAAACAAATAAACAAACACACACACACACAAGAAAAAAAAAAAAAAAAGGAAAAAAAACAACCAAGCATATTTCTATAATCAACCAGCACATTTGCATGTTAAAATACAAGTATCCAATGAGGATGTCAGGAAGTCTGTACTCCATCCAAACTGACCAATTTAATGCTTGCTATAAGCATACTTCCAGACTAGCATCTGGAAATCTTAAATGAACAGAGATAGACATAGACACCCTTAGAATCTGGGAAATAATTAAAGTTGGAATAAGAAAATGTTTGTGGACCAGATCATCAGCTGGTATAAATCAGCACAGCTCTAGTCATTCCAAAAAAAGTGATGCCAGTTTATGCTAGAGTTAAAGTGCTAGCTGGCTCCCGTAGCTTTCCTTTGTGATTAATTTCAGTGCAACCATTTGCTGGAACATGCTTTTGGACCAAGCTTCCTGAAGCATTACTTTTACAAATCTCTTGCGTGCTCTTGGACTGCTGCCTGTAGCACGCCCTTCTGTATTAGGTCTGCTTTTCTCCACCAGAAAGCTCAAGGTTTGGGATTTTTTTTTAAATGTAATATTAAAAATAAGACAAAATCCAAATTTTTTGCTGAGCAGTTACTTTATGCATGTCACTCTTGAGTCTCTTCTAGGAATTGATATGGCACCAAAATTTTTCATTCTTTGCCATTCTTTGCTTAGACTATCCCTAGGATGGTTAACGTCAGAATTTTCCACTCCTTGTGTACTCTAAGCTCCCACTGAATTTAAGGTTGGACATCCAACTTCATGGCAGTGCCTAAGCAGACACAGGGCTGCCATGAGGTGCCTCCAGTGCTGAAAGTGTGACGACTGCTGCAGTTTCAGCTTGGTGGACACCCACTTGCACAAGATCCTGGAAGTGCCCTGGCATCTGAGGAACAATCACAGCACAGGCCAGCACAACCAGTGCTCCTACACTCTCCTTTGTGCAAGCTATCCCAGCAGATCTCTGGAGCTGGAGTCTTTTCCCAGAGGAGCATACACAGGTGGACCTGCTAACTTTCTCTGATGTCTCAGACCTGCCAAATTCCCCTCCCTGAATGCAGTGACCTTAATGAGCTCCCTCCCACTGGGACCTCAAGCATTGCACTTGGCCTCCTGCCTGCCGTAACAAACCCAGCAACACTCAATTCAGGGCATCACAGATGAGGAGAGAAGCCACGACTTTGTCCTGCAGCTGAAAAAGTGTCACCATGAGAGGCTCTGCACTCAAAGCCCCCTCAGTGAACCATGTGGCTTTACCTTGAAGCCTCATGTCCAAGCACTCTTTGGCAAGGTGAGTCAGGCCCTGTCTCAGAGAAAACATTTGCTGAGAAACTGGTTCAAGGACATGCTTCATGGCCATCATGCAGTTCCCCAGCCACTCCACGCGGCCATGGCTGGCACGTTTTCTTTTCCACCTATAGATCACAGCAAAAAACGGGCAAATTACTTAAAATGTTTACTGTTCATTCATACATTGCAATGAAGTACATTTTGAAAACACACAGACATCTGCGAGTTAGTTTACCACAATCTGTGTTGCACTTCTCCATATTTCCCATCACTCTCCTGTCTTCCTCTCTAGTGCCAGCCAGAACCCATGAACACACAAAGAAATGTAGGGAACCTATCTCTGTAAGGTCATTTCAAGGCTGTAGTCGCTCTTCAAATATTCTCCAATAATGTCCCTCAGATGTGGGTGGCATTGCTCCTGCAGGAAAGAAGGCTCCCAAAAGAGTTCAGGACTTCAGTCTGCTGTTAGATGGCAACAGCGCAGCTGTCCTTGGTCACCCACAGACAGCTCATATTCTCCATTACAGGGGAATAAGTACAAGGCTGTACAGCCTACAAGCATTCAAAGGCACCAAGGACTTGCTCAGAGCCCTTAAGTGCCAGCAGAGACTCGTTTCCTTCAAGGCACTGGACTAAATGCAGGCATGTGCAGTTTTCTGCTTATAAGAAACTGAGCTGCTGTGAGGTTAGGGGGCTGCACCTAAAGAAATGAGCTGCAAGAGGACTTCACCACACATCATCTACTGGCAGCACAAGACCATCATGATTTTTAGTACTCAGAAAGACAGAGAAGATTGTCTTTTCAGTTTTATCCATGCTCCCTCTGTGGCAGCAACTGGCAGAATCACTTTTTCTGAGTGCTTTTGTTTTGGGTTTCCAGATCCTAATATGCAAAATTAGGAAGTACTCATATGGTTTTGAAGTCTCTATCCTCGAAGATTCTCCAGATTGGACTAGATATGACCCTGAAAGACCTGATCTGATTTCAAACTTGAATACAAGTTCAAAATTGGCCCTGCTTTGAGCAAGGGGGTGGATCAGATGGTGCCTTCTAACCAGAATTATTCTCAGAGTGCAGCTGCCACTGCAGTCACTAGGAGCTCTGCCTTGAACAAGCATGTGCTCAAAAAAATCAGAGATTTTCTGCTCAGCAACCAAAATTATTTGGAACTTTTGAAAATATTACATTTAAACACTGCATCTGTAAAATGGAGCAAATAATGTCAACACAATTCACAGGTGAGGCTTAAAGATTGCTTATGAATCACTCAGGTATTATTTTGTAAGCATTAGAAAAAGACTCTGAGGAAATGAGCAATTTACTACTCAGACTAAGGCTCAGACAATGCAAAGGGACAGAGCTCTTCATGGAGTCACGATGTTTAAACGCAAGGCTGAAAATTCATTCATTAAACACTGTCTGTTCCGTGTTGCTCCTTTGAAGCATGGCTTCTGTGCAGAAGGTAGTATGTCTTCATGCAATTAGCAACTGTAGCAAGCTTTAATTTTTTATTTTGCACTTATTAGCATTTATCTTTTGAAAATTAAGATTGGGCAGGCCATTCTTAATCAACTAGATACAATTTTTTTATCAATTTTGAAACTCTATCTTTTGGTATTGCCCTTTTTGTTCAAAGTTAAGTTTTAAGGCTATGAAAATGGAGATCTGGAAGCTCACAATTAGAGCAGGTGCCTTGAGTCTGAGTTGGAGTCAGTGACTAGTATTGACAGGATACTCTGAAAGCAGAAGAAAATGCTATGGAGTACACACACATGTATGTCTGGGTGAAATCTTCTTTGTTCAGCAACTAATGAGATTAAGAAATGTATTGAAGTAACCAAGATCTCATTTAAGACATCTCTCATGGGTAACTGCTAACTGTGATAAGAGAAACAAACCTTCAAGTCTACAAGTAGAAAGCACTGCTATTATGAGTTTTATTCAAAGCTCAAAAATGAAAATGTTGTGAGTACAAAGGAATGGGAGCCTAATGAAAACATCCCTCTTTGCCTCTCTCTCTGCTATGCCATGCTGAGAAGCAACACTTACTTTCTCTGACACACAGAAATCTTTATGCCTCACAGATAGAACAGGAGATAAAAAAATACAAAGCATCTGGCTTTCCAATACATACGTGGGATGATGACTTAAATTACAAAGTTTGAAGAATTTGGCACTTAGCAAACTTGAATCCTGCCCAGGTGTTTTATTTTCCCCTCGATAATAAGTTTAGAAAATAAGAAAAAAGAAATATTTTCCCCTTTAACACAGCATATAGACAACATCTGCACTTTCGAATGAGTTCAAAACACTTTCAGAATGAAAGGGTTTTCTCTTTGAACAGGGAAGAAACCCTTCCAGCATGCTCCAGTGAAGGGAAAGTCTCGCAGAGATTGAGCCATCTGGTTCCATTGTAAGGTTGCTGGCAGAGCCCCCGTGGCAGGATTGATGTTGCATTAAGTACCAGGTCCGTGTTCCTGCTGACCCCACTCCACCACGAGACGTACTGGCAATGGATCTAAGGAATGCTGGCATTATCTCAGTCCTGAAGACCTGAAGGCAAGTTGTCACCCGAGCTGCAGGTAAAGAGAAACATTTTGTTGTGCTAATAAAATACACATTTCTTTGGCATTCGGGCTGTCTGGAAGATAACTGTTTAATGTATTACAAACTTCACTGCTAATATCTGACTTTAAGAAACATGACTGCAAAAAAAAAAAGACAGACTTTCTGAAGTGTTTTGGTTTGCTAACCTTCATAATATTGATAAAGTTTTAATAATAGTGATAAATTAAGAGATATGATTTTTGGTCATTAGTTGGCAATGGGCCTCATTCTTTATTTACGCCTCCTCAGCAGGAGAAAGTAGAATCATCAGAGGAGTATTACAGCCCAAAACAGTGCTGGGCCCACAGCGAGTCGTACTCCACATTCATTTTCCTGACTTCTAGGCTAAAGAGAGTGCATCACAGTTATATCAGCTGGTATTTTTTAGCAGGTAGTCCTTTCCGATGCCTTATTTCAGCGGACTTAATCTGAGTTGCACTGCACCAGCTCACAGGAATTTGGAGGACTAACATGATCAGTTTCATGCAGATTCTTGAAGGCTGTCTCAGCTTGTGCACTAAAAAGTTAAACACTCACTCATTTCAATGTGATCACTATCTAATTGTTTCATTCCTGTCTTGCTTGATTGCATTGCCATTTTAGCTCAAAATCAGATGTAATAGCTGAGAAGATGGGGGCCATCGAATGACTTTTTAACCAGCATGAGTTCCTTTGGTTATCAACCTTGACTACAAAACAGTGACAGGCAAAGCCATAGGACTGTATACCTGTCTTCTTTATGAACAGGAAGAGATGCTGGATTTGGCATCCTCCCACTATAAACACTAGAATAAGAGATTGGGTACCTGATGTCCAAAGAAATATCATTTGCAAACAGTACATATCAGTAAAAGGAAAACTTTTGTCTCAGTCTATATATTATCTTTTAATCCAAGAGGCAATTTGAACAATATTTGGCATTTAAACCAATATTTGACTTTGACAATTATTCCTACAGAGTGATTGTGCAAGCATTAGAGATTTTAACAATGTTTATATAAACAACACGAAATGCAAGATAAAGAACTTAATAATTACATATCAGTTTTAAAGATACAAGTGAATTAAGTCTTTCAAATCAAACTTGTAATGCATTGTATCTTCATATGTCGTCAAAATAGAGATTTGTGGTTTATGACTTTTTTAATGACTTGTAGTTCCATTTTAATTTTTTATTTTTTTTTAAGTAAAGCAACCCATGATTAGCCCTTTCAATTACTGCCTCACATAGTGTTTTTTACAGACTCTAATTATATCTTAAATTAAAATTCAAAACACCTGCTCTTGTGGATCACACTAATTTCAGCCTCGAGCATTTTGATACAAAGAGTTATAATCAGTGAGAATCAAATGATTTCCTATTCTCTGTACCACAGCTTCTCAGCTGAGTACAGCTAGAGATCTCCATTCCCTTCATATATTTTTGTGTTATGAGTATTACATCTTTTGTTTAAAGATGTCTTTTTAATGCTGGAAGATGTAGTATTTTTACTTTTTCTTAAATCAGATGGAGCATTTAAGGCAGATATTAGCTTTTAAAATAAGTCATTTTGGTTTTAAATAGCAGATGAATAGAGTAGCTTTCTTCTGTGAGTTCCCTTTTCATTTCAGTGTAGTTAATATAAATACTTTGTCTCCAACTTTTAAGAAAGCTGTTCTTTAAAAAACCCTGTAATTTGAGTTCAAGGATTTAAATGGGAACCCACATGCTTACTTGAAAGATAGTTTTTGATGTGCTTGGTTCTCTGTTATTATTCATGCACTTCTCTGCACTTTAGGGATGTGATCCAAAGTCCATGGAGTCAATGGGAAGACACACAGGTTTCACTGGACTTTGGGTCAGGCTCTAAATACTGTACAAAGAAAAAAGAAATAGTTTAAACGTCCATGTAGATTCTATCAGAGTAAAATAAGGGTATCTTTAACAGTATTTCCTTTTTGATGAACATAAGGTGGGATCTGATTATTTGCACAGTCACGCTGGTTTTAAGCCAATCGGACAACACCAGTAGGTCTCAATAGGACAACAAAGCATCACAATAGGGCACTGAATCAGGCCTATCACAGTCCTCCGAGGCCTTCTCTGAATTTTATGCCATGATCTATTTTCAAATAACACTATCTACTGAAGCTGTGGAGGTGGCTTAGAAGTTCTGCAGCAGAGCTGCTTCTTTTGTAGAAACATGCCATGCTGAATCTTGCCACTTTGCTCGGTTGCAATGGGCAGGTTTCTGAAGGCCCGTGAAAAGCCACCTGGCTCTTGCTCTAGAGTATATTAATGAAACAAAAATAGATTTAATGGTATGTCACATCAGAGTTAGAACAATCTTTTTAGAAATTCAGCGGGTTTATATCCTAAGTTCCTCACTGTAATTAATTAGCTGTGAATGTATTTATTGACGTTTTTATTCTCTTTTCCATGTCAACCATTAGAGAAGTAGGAAAGGTAAGTTTTTTGAGGAAAAACTGAAGCCCTTCACATGATAAAACAGCATATGCTCCTGGCATGTACCAAACTCTTCTAGTTTTCCCTAAACACTCTAAGATATTTATGTCTAAGTGTTTTACAGTAAGCCTTCCATCACCTGTAGACAGCAGTTCTGGTTTGACATAAATTATAACATGGGCCAGAGATATCTGCCAGCATCTCACAGACAAGCCTGGTAGCTCTGATTAACTCTATACACTGGACTTTGCTGTGTCCAATGTTTCCCAGTAGTTTCTTACCCTACTTTCAGCTGTGCTCAGATGCACGTAGCCAGCTCAGGTCTGTGACTGCTTTGAGAGAAGGAGACTTTCCTTACAAGGATAAGAAGTATTCAGGAGCCATGTAAAGGCACCGAGACAGCTCTGTGACATTGACTTCTCTGGTTCTAGATGCTCCTCACTGTCTCGATGAAGATGCACAGCCCTGTGTTGCAGCCTGTCTTATGAAGGGTAAGTTTGAGTCAAAGATCACTTTTGTTTTCTGTTGTTCAGAGTTTCCAGTCGGGTAAGTATTTCAGGACAATTGAAGCTGGCTGCTTGCCTCCCTGCCAGACTGCAGACTGCTGTAAAGCAGAGCCCAGCAGCCACCTGCACCAAGAAAGCTTCTTACTCATAAGGAGAAAAGCAATTAACACCAGAGACATTAAGAACAGAACAAGTGATGCAAATGTTGTGCATAGGAGCCAGGGCCTTGTTTCATAAATTCTCACCTCTCTCCATGGTAGACACATGAAACTTGGTGTCTGCCCCAAAGGAGCTGAAGGGCTGAGTCAACCCTCTTGAGATTTAAACCAGTGGTTCCAGAGAGTCTAGGTGTTTCAAACATGGTGCTCACACCACCAAACTACTTCTTCAACTTTATTTCACTGCTGCTGTTGCTACTGCTAGCAAAATAAACCACATGTTGCAAATCTATTTATTATGGGTTTGTGCTGGGTTGAGCGTGGCTGGACACCTGGTGCCCACCAAAACCACTCTATCACTCCCCTCCTCAGCTGGGCACGGGGTGGGGGAAATATAATGAAAGGCTCATGGATCGGGATAAGGACAAGGAGATCACTCAGCAATTACCATCAGGGGCAAAACAGCTCAATTTGGGGAAAATTAATTTAATTTATTACCAATCAAATCAGTGTAGGATAATGAGAAAATAAAAGCTTAAAAATCTAATCTCAAAAATAAAATCTTAAAAGCACCTTCCCCTACTTCTCCCTTCTTTCCAGGATCAACTTCACTCTTGAATTTTCTACCTCCTCCCTCTGAGTAGTGAGGGGAGACAGGAAATGAGATTTCCAGACAGTTCATCAGACATTGTCTCTGCTGTGCCATCCTTCTCAGGGATGGCGCAGCAGAGACTCTTTTCCCCAACTCTCCTCACTCTTTTCCCCAACTCCAGTGTAGTGTCCCTCCTATGGGAGTCAGTCCTCCACAAACTTATCCAACTTATCCTTCCCAAGGGCAGCAGTTCTTCATGAATAGCTCCAGTGTGTGTCCCTTCCATGGGGTCACAAGTTCTGCCAGCAAACCAACATGCACTCCTCTCTTCCTACGAGTCTACAGGTCCTACCAAGAGCCTGCTGCAGAAAGAGCTTCCCACGGGGTCACAGCCTCCTTCAAGTATCCACCTGCTCCACTGTGGGTTCCTTCACAGGCTGCAGGTGGATATCTGCTCCATCATTAACCTCCATGACTTGCAGGGGGACAGCCTGTCTCACCATGGTCTTCACCACAGGCTGCAGGGGAATCTTTGATCTGGTGACTGGAGCACCTCCTCCCCTCCTTCTTCACTGACCTTGGTGTCTGCAGAGTTGTTTTTCTTACATATTCTCAATCCTCTCTCTGGCTGCAGTTGTGCGGTAACTCTTCCTTCTTCTTAAATATGTTATCTCAGAGGTACTACCACTGCTGCTGATGGGCTCGGCCTTGGCCTTGGCCAGTGTCAGATCCATCTTGGAGCCAGCTGGAATTTGCTCTATTGGACATAGAGGAGGCTTCTAGCAGCTTCTCACAGAAACCACTCCCGTAGCCGCCTCTCTATCAAAACCTAGCTACACAAATTCAATAGAGAGCTTATGCTTCATTTGATATGAAAGTCATTTTTAAAGCAAGGCAAAACCTTGTGGTAGTCAAACTGCCATAATTTTTTAGCTACCTATCATGTGCATTATCCAGTTTTTCTTAAAAATACTCAACTTTTTTCTGTAGTAGAAATTAAAATGCAATTGATGCTTTTAATTTGAAATTTACTGCTGTTATGAAAGTCTGCCTACAACTTGGTAAGTGGAAACATTAGCAAGTTAAAAAAGATAACAATATAGATGCTGTTCAGAGAAAGAAATAAATCAAAGCTGTGCACAAGCACTGTGTCTTCTGTCTGACAGGAGTCCTCAGAGAGCAATACTATGGCATTTTCCAGAATTAAATTGCATTATTATAAGAGCTTTAAATTAAGCTCCTAACCATGACCTTTAAACACGGTGATTGCTATTATGCCTGCTGAGGAGGTTGTGGAGGGTTTGGAAACCCTGTGCAAGATTGATGGGTTTTAATACATAATCAAGTATAGGTTCATTTAGCACAGCTGTTGAACAGAGGGCCTAACACCAGGTTATCACAGGGAGTGCCCTCTCTTCTCTTCCAGACAAATCAGTGTTAGCGGTAGGAGGCAGGGCTTGTTAGTGCTAGGGGAAACAACACGGCATCTTCCTGATGGGGCTGGAAGAGGACGTGGAGTTTAATACCCATGCGTCTCCTTTGGAGAGTGACCAGAAATAAAATGTTCCCCCAGTACTTGTGCAGAATCACAAGTTTTCGGCAAAAGAAAGCAAACAATGTATAAGTTTTGCCTGAAAGTTTTCCTGTGGGTACAGTCCAAAACAAAACCCATACCAAAGACAGTTGAAGATAATAAGCCAAAAAATCAGTGGAAGTGTATTTGCTTTGAGCAGGTAAAACTTCATACAGTGCATACTTAGAAAAAAGTATATGCTAAAGAAATCATCAGAATCTTTAAACAAGGGCACAGAGTTATAGAAAAGGTTTTCAAATAGACTGTGCACAAATTCTGTTCTCAAATGTATCTACTAACATATATATATCTGTCTTATACCTTATATCTTATACACTGCCATATATCTACCTTACATGTTATACAATTCTCTTTAAGAGTAAAAAAAAAAAAAAGAATTATTTTTGAGAAATAAAACAAGGTCGTGATGTACTGTATGGTTATGAAGTGCCAATTCTGTAAATGTATTAATATAACCTATCCTGAAGTCTGTGAATTTTCATCATGGAAACTAAGACTTTGGGTTGGTGCAGAAAACAGATCTGAGAGGAGTTGACTCGTTTCGTGAAAGTCCCACCTCTCCTAGTGGACCAGACAGGAAGACAATTTCCTGACTCAGCTGAATCTCCAAAGCAAGGTTAGAGTAAGTCAAGGCCCTAGTATTTTATACTATCCACACTAAAAACAAGCAGCGCAGACTGTAGGACCTCCTTGAGAGGAATGGTATTCCTCTGGAGTGCCCAACTCTCCAGAGATGCTACCGCTTGTTCTCCTCTGCAGGAACTGCAGCTGCAGGCTCAGCCCTGTGAGTTCGTGTCTGCAGACTTCCCATTGTACCAGCTCTGCTGGTGCCTCTGACCAGCCCCAGGCTTGAAAGGACCCAGTCCTAATGACAGGTCTGCACAAGCATAGGTTGAGCCCACAGGTTATTAAATACACCAACAACTTTTCTGATTCCTTCCACAAATATTTTTTTGTGTCGAAGGCTTTAATATAAGCAGCTAAATTCAGTGTAGCAGATGATTTTGGTGGACATGTCGTGGGTACTCAAGTGACTTAACCAGCATGAATATACTATACTGATAACACTGTGCTGTACTGTGTCAATAGTATTTATTCCACACTTCTTCATTAGCTCAATTTCTAATCAATCAATCAATCATGTAAAGGCAGATAAAGCGTCAAGCATCACTTTCATTTTTTACACTGTATTAGGCCAAAAGTTCCAAGATGTTCACCGAGGTTCTGGACCAAAAAAAGTATGATCTCCAGATTCACATGGCCTGTCATCCCACGTAAGCTCTCTTTCCTACTTATCGAAGCAGCTTTGCAGGCTGAAAACCAGCCAGTAAAAAAACATGGAATTTAGACTCTGCGAATCTGGAGTTCTATGAAGATTAAAGAAATGAGAACTGAAAGTTCTGACAGGTTAAGTGTTATTTGTCAAGGAAGTTAAACTGCCCAACCTAATGGATCATTCATACTATAGGATTATAATATTTTCAGTGTTTTTTATTTATAATCATCATTGCTTTTCTGTAAGAGACTTTGTTATTTAAATATACAAGTGTCTGCACATACATTGTCTTTCTAATTGTGGGAAAATGTAATTTTTTTTCTATAAAAATTCACTATAATATTGGTTAAAACATGTATAATAACCCTGTCCCAGTCTCGACTGCTCTCATTCTTTTCCTCTTCTATCAATCAGGCATGAGCCGATAGAGCTCTTGCGGTCCTCTATCTCTGACCTCATGGGATAACTTAAGAAATATAAATATACTTCTTTCTACCTATTCCACTGACCTCTTTGAGCCAGAGAGGCATGAATTTGCTTCACATAAAGGGTGTAAGTGTGTTCTGCTGGACGAGGTCTTCCCCTATTCTTCACTTCTTGTTCCTCCATCACCGACATTTTGTCACAGTAATTTCTTCAGGTTTGTTCTTAATTTGCCCTTTTTAATATTACTTCAATAGTGGTGTAAATTGAGACATTAAACCCTGA
The DNA here is from genome assembly GCA_013396935.1 of Baryphthengus martii. Classification (NCBI taxonomy): domain Eukaryota; kingdom Metazoa; phylum Chordata; class Aves; order Coraciiformes; family Momotidae; genus Baryphthengus; species Baryphthengus martii. Next base: position 259,947 of record VWZK01013489.1, on the reverse strand, counting down.
AGTCAGTTCAGCTGTATGTCTAGAATAAGCTGAAAGAAGAGTATTTCATTCTTCTGATTCCTCATCTTCTGCATTTCACAATAGGTTGCTGTATGTGCAGCTGTTGTTACTTGTCTCTCAGGCTTTGTAGGTGAGGGTGGAATACAGGCCCCTTCAATTCCTGGACTCGGTTCTTCAATTTTCTGATGAGCCAAAATTATCCTAGCACTAGATTTATCACTAATACAGGATTGCTTCTGTTCTTTGCGTGGGATGCAAGGTTTTTTCTTTTGATATCACATCCACTATGCAGTTTGCTTTCTTGATCTAATGAGGTTTGTCTTCCCTTTGCATAGGGAGGAGGAAAAACACATTGCTCTTCCAAACAAAAAAAAATGTTCCCTTGTCCATCTTAGGTCACAGGGAAAAAATGTTTTGTGGTTTTAGTCACCTTTCCAGAGCAAGCAAGCATGCACTTGTGTAGCAGAAGTAGTACTTGATATGCATTGCTATTAGTCACGGTACAAAGCAGCTTTGAAGACACTCATATCCAGGTCAGCTATCCAAGTGTTTTTCCTTTCAGACATCTGATTAAACTGAATGATTTACAGTTGTCTGCTCTGGAAATCAGCATTGTATTCTCATAGTTTTCTTCACACTCTTTTTCCGGTGCCTCTTTCTGCACTTGCCATCACAGTAGTATACTTAAGATAAGTTGATGTGCAGTCTTTTCTTAAGATCCTGTCCTTAGTTGGTTATCAATTATCTAAAGTCAAGTAATCAACAGGAAGCTGTCTGGGGAGAAAAGATATCCTCCATATGAGAATTTTGTCTGGAAGTCATAAAGTTGGTAGATCCTGTCTATAAAATTTGCAGTGTTCCGCAGAGAGTTATCTGAAATACAGTTTATGACTTCTAAAGGTAACCCTTAGGCTAGGGATCCAGCTGCTGCTTTTGCTTCAGAGGAATCAGCAACCAGCTTTGTGGGATAGTATATACTTGAAGCACAACAACTGAATATCTTCTGCTGACATTTGATGTAGCCACCAGCCTCTGAGACATGTCCATAGGGATGGTGGGAGTGAAATTGGAGGTGCTTGGGACACTTCATGAATTCTTGGACCTTATGAATCTTGTTTAGTACCTTCTAGGGTGGTGCCTCCAGGCTCTCCACTTTTTCCATGTGAATAATCTAGGACTTCTATCTGCAAGTATCCAGAAGTGTGTCTATCTCACTGGAGACCCTAAGAAAGCATATGAAGTCCCAGAATTGAATGCATCCTGCTGTATTTGTTGTTGGCAATCAGATGTAGGAGTTGCCAACTCTTTGAAACCTGCAAGAAGGGATCCAATGATCTACTGTCCCGTCTCATAGTGTCATATATCATCAGCATGCCCATATCTACTTTGTCGTATCTCACTTAAATTTAGAAGAAGTTACTAACCTCTTTCTTTTACTGGAAAAAAAAGTATAATAAGAGGCACCTCCAGTTCAAGTTGCTTTAAGAAATAATCTGAGGGGTTATATTAAAAATAATGTAGAGTTTTAAGATATTTTATCATTTTCCTGTGTCTTATATCCTCATGTTATTTTAACAAGGCAGGAATTATCATTCTTCCATTAACACTGAAGCTCCAAAATGTTTGGCATAAGTCTTCAGCCTGGATTTTGAATGCTGGAAGCTATATAGGTGGAAAAAGTGATTAAATATATCCATGGAAGAAAAAAGTCTCAAAAGCTGTTTATACAAAACTACTATGTCTCCCTGGGAAAGTACCAGCTACTTGGCTGCTTAAATATACTACGAAAAAATATCACTACAGATTTTCTGGGTTTGTCTACCTTTTCTCTAAGTATCTGCCACTGGTAACTATCATAGATGAGACACTGTTACAGATGGACCTTCGGTCTAATCTGGTGAACCTGATCTTAAATCCCTGACTCTCAACTCCTTTACTCTAATGTCATGCTGAGGTACCACCACTGTACTGTTATTAATTCAGTGCATTTACAGTGTCATAAAGCTGACCTAGTGAAGTGCAGAATTAAGCCTGACAATGGCAGAACAGTAACTTTCTGAGCTTTATTTGAAGAGTGACTGAGTGTGCGTTCATATGGCAAATTTACAGGCCCTACCTGTGTGCTACCCCTCTTGTAGGGCAACACAATCTCTTCTTTGTAAGTGTGGGAGCTTTTTAAGAATTTCCCTACAAAACAGCACTCATTTCTTGGTCAATGAGTTGCAGATTATTTATTACTTACTTAAGAATAATTACTCCCAAAGACAGTTAAATGTTTCAGGACTAAAAAGCAAAATAAATATAGGTTGAAAGTCATTATGTACATATACAAAAGACTTTTTGTTAGTAAACTTTTCATACAGACATCCAAAATAAATTCTACGGGTCCAATCCAGAGACTTCAATCTGCACAAATAACCTTATTGGGCTATTGCACTCTTGACATTTTGGTAAAGAACAGTTTTGAGCAGATCTATACTAAGATGATATTTTGATCCAAAAACACAGGCATGAAATTGTCATGTGTCCCCCCACCTCCTGTCTCATGTGAAAGCACTACCTGGAGAAAAACAACAGCACTGATTTTGAACAACCCAGCTTGGAGGAATGCCAGTCCCTGGGCTTCTCCTTGCCAGCTGCAGGGCCCCATTGCACTCAAGGCTTCCAAAGGCTGCCTTGCCTCCGGCAGTGCCAGAATGGATCAGCACACTGGCTCCAGCCAGAAATGGACTCAAAGTCGCTGTTGTTTCTTCTCCCCTCGGAGCATTTTCAGAGCAATGCCTCGGAATTAAGGGCTGACGTTCCCAAGAACGGCCAGCCTTATGTGAGGAAGGAATGGAGCATAGCCATTTGTTAAATGTTCTATAAAGGACAATATTCTTTAGCCACTTTTTGGATAAATCCCACTCTGCTTCTGAGAGAGTATTTACAGACAGTACCTCCTGCGCATCCTGCAAGTGATTGACACAGATACATATGGATATTGTTTATTCTTGTCTGCCTTGGTTTTAAATTTTATACATGTCCTCTAGGCACGACTTTGATGCTGATTTTTCTAGGGAAAAAAAACCCTGAATACATAAACAAAGAAGTCATACATACATAAAGTAGTAAAGCATAAATCAAAGTCAGCCCTTGATTTTTTTTTTAATGCCAAATACTTTAAGAAGCAAGATTCTGTTTCAATGGCTGTCTTGCCTTAGTTATTGTCTACTTCAGTTTAAGGGGCTTTTATTTCTGCATCATGACCTTCTCAGGAATTTAGTAACATTGTGAAATTTTATAACTGTAAAGACGGAAAGGTAAGAGCTGTGAAACAGTTTCGCAGCATCAACATTTCATCTCTTCCCCATGTGTGTATTAAAATGAGAGAGGTCAGCTCTCTGTCTGATGCTCTGGCCTCAAAGAGGTTTACTGTGTCACCTGTCAGCATGACAAATCCAGCTCTCCAACTTTTCCTGAGATGCACTCGCACAGAAGATTCACTGTGAGAAGCCACTCACAGGCATTTTTTATTGGCCATGCATATATTTTGCCTCCCTGGCTGATCTCTGCACACTAGGTGGGTGGCATTGGCTTTACAGGGTTCTTGACAAGAAGCAGCCAAAAGTACTTTCACTGTAGAAGTCTGATCCCTGAAGCACTGCCGAGGGCAGTGACACCTGTACATATTTCCTGAGCAACTGCTGTTTACACCAGTGAGGGCTGCCCAGACACAACATTAGTTGCATATCCAATTTTTCCAGGAATCCAGAATGTGTTACCTATGCACATAATTCTTGTATTTGGTCAGTTCTTGCCTTTAACCTTTCCCATAACTTCTCTGCAACCGTATAATGGCTCTGGATGGCTCCTGAAGTGCCATGTCTTGCTTGTTGACTTCTCTCTGAGAGAGGAGTGTCAGATTTCCTTGAAATATTTGAGCCCTATGAAGATGAGATACATAAAGGCAAAATTCAGCCCCAAAGGTCCACTCCACCACTTTCTCCTTTCTTTGGGCTCAGCTATGAGACCGAAACAAATATAACTACTAGGCTTGACGGTATTCAAACCGTGTTTGTCCCAAATGCATCAAATCCATTCAGAATCTGAGATATTGTCTTGGATTACGTGTAGCCAAGGTATTATTTTCTGCTTTTAAATGTCCAGAATTTCTTGGATCAATTATTTCCTGTGTTTGATTTTGGATGTTCGGTAGCTAACATGAGACCTCTGACTGGGGAAATATCACACTGCAAAGGCTCATCTGAAGTAGCTCCCTGCCCACGCATCTTTTTCTACGGCACTTTAAAATATGCATTTCCTGCACATACTATAATTAGGCTCTTTCATTCTCCCTCCCGTTGATACTAAAATACTCATTATCTACTACAAAACTCTTGTATTATGCTATTTTTTTATATCTCTCTTGTTACTTCAGGAGGCAAATAATAGAGACTTTTTTGTGGATGTAGTTCCAAGAAGGAAAATTCCAGCGTTCCTTCACCATGACAATAGGGCACAATCATCAGTGAAGCGACAAGATCACTGCAACTGCTGAAGGATTTGAGTCTGGATTGTGGCCACAGACGACATCCACAGGTTTGCCTGCACCTCACAGAGCTGCACAGGGAGCAGCTTGAGACCAATTCAAAAGAAGTTACAAGGATTAATAGGCCTTTAGACCTCAAGCAGGCAATAAGAAGTAAAGAAGTAGAGAGGGCAGGAGAAGCTTCTTTGACCATTAATAGTTTGTTGTCTAGGTAAAAACTCCCCCCAAAATGTTGCTTCTCCTGAGGAAAAAGAGATTAACTTCTGTCTCAGAATCATGCCTTACTCTCAGAGAGGACTTTTGTATTCTCAGTTCAAAGTTTACCCCTATCTTGTCTCTTTGAGTCAGCACTTGCAGTTTCTCACCTGGTGAAACAGCAAGAAAGGTGCAATGTCACCGTTTGCAGCTGGCCATAAGACAGCTGCTGAAGCTGCATCGAGTACCTGAGCAGCGTGTTCCAGCCACAGCTGCAAATGCCCAAAAAGGTTTAAAACATGTTTCTTTAAATATTATTTGATTCATATAGCTTCTAAAGGGGAAAGGTCTTCTCAGAGAGAATTTTGTTCTCAGGAGAACTTTTCAGGCACCATGTTCCTGTTTATGGATATCTTCAAATTAAAGTATGTCTCTTCATTGGTGCTAATCTGATCTAGGAATTACAAATTAGACTGTGAGAAGATTGATAGGAATATGTTCTGGAAAAAAATACTTCAGCGCAGTAGTGAAGTGATGAAATATATTTTGTACAGAGATACATAAAACTCAGGTATGTGTTAGTACTAAATATTAGAAAAGGTCCTGGCATGGCCTAGACCTACGATAAAGGGGCAGTTATAATTTTCATTTCAGCTAAGTCACAGCATGTTTATGTACAATCTTAAATTTAAATTTTTATATATAAACTGAAATTGCTTTGACTTTTCCCAGAGGACATGTGCAAGGCAGTTTAAACTTATTATTTATCTCCAAACAGGATCAAACGTGTAAGAAATATTAATATGTTTAAAGAGCAGTTAGGCAGAAATGCACTTCCTATTTGAGCAAAGAATTGTATAATGGTCCATGCCTTCAACAAAAAAGTGTATTTATACTGGAAGCAAGGTAACATGAGGAACATAATTTCATCTAACTTAGAAATACTTTAATCCGAAGGAAGGGTCTGGTGGTAACAGGCCCACAAATCAAGATAAAAGTTCAAAGATGTGTATATAAGGTATCAAACCCCTAATTGCACAGTTAAACATGCATGTAGACAGTGTTTCTTTCAAATGATTTTGCAGTTGCGTTCATTCTACACAAGTTAACTTAGATACCAGCTCCTGTAGACAGTGGTTTACTGCCCATATACTGATTAAAATAACATTGTTTACCTAGAAAGTACCACAGAGTGCACAGAATTCATTTTGAGGAAGGTATTAGTGATGCACAGCAAATGAATACTCTAGTTCATTACCAATTCACTTTTCCTTTTCTTTGAACTTTGTCAGACCTGAGATTTCTCCCATCATTAGGCACCTCTATCCTCATCATGTGGGGTTTTTTTTCAAACTATACAGAAAAGATTTAAATTGTATGGTTTCATAGGATCACTAGCTACAGTCTCCTGCATTGCATCCTTATCCTTTTGTGGTCTATTGACCACAGTTTGGGAAGCACTGCCTTGTTTCCAACTTTAGTATAGTTATCCATTGCTAAAACTGTATGATTCTCCTCACGCTGAGATGTAGCAAGCCCAACCATTCTTTTAAAATAGGCTTTGAAAAATGGAAATGTCAGTGGCTGTTGGTGTGAAACGGAGCTGCTTGGAAATCAAAGAGAAAAGAATAGGAAAAAAAATTCAAAACATATAAATAAAGAGACAAGAAGCAACTTGAGATAACACAAACATCTCCCGGAGATGGGATTCCATCCTCAGGAAAGACCTCAGGAGCCAAACTCCAACTGGTTGGGAGCTGTAAATTATTAACACATTTGTCTCAGAAGCATATCCATGCACTGTTACGACAAATCTGTGCCCATGTTCCTGGTATTCAGTGCTTAGTGTTTTCTACATAGCTATCTAACACAAATATATATATGAGCAACATCAATTGTATCTCAGATTCTAAAGCATTATCTTCCTGTATAAGAGATTTTTTTATTTTATTTTATCACAAGACAAGATGAAGGCATGACTAATTAAATGTTCTCCACTTTTCCTCTCTCAGAATCCAAAGAGTTTTTTAATCGTGGGGGACATTTGTTTCTGCTGAAGACTGCATGACTTGAAACTTTGCCTAATACGCATCAAATGCTGAAACAGACGTTTTTAATTACCAGCACAAAGTCTGTAGAGATATGTTTTGTAATGAGGAATGTGGTTAAACAGCAAAGTGGTCCCATTTGCCTTTGCAACAGACTGTTAACATTTCATTTTGACCTATCCTTGTATTAGAGTTCTGTTTTCTTTCTAAAAATGTAGAGTTTGTTGCTAAGTCAGGTAAATACAAATGGAGAAAAGCTGGCCTGCCAATGTAATGCTGAAGCCAGTGGACCTCTGCCTACTCATATCCGCCCAGGATATTTCGCAAACACATTTAAATACCATTAAGATAACGGTACATATCAACAAAACAAGACATAAAAAAAATTATACTAATGCTTTACCATAAATATAACGGGAAAGAATAATGTACACTTAAGAAGAGTTTTTCTGTTCCCTAGATAGCTGCACATCCATAATTTGCATCTAATACTTTATGTACCCTTATAGAGGTAGTGTTTAAAAATTACAGTATAAAACAAAGAATAAATTCTTCTAAAAGTTTCTTAAAAACCTGCTTAAGATAGAGTTATATAATTACACTGAATCAAATTCACCCCACCAAGCTTCCATCTTATACTGAAGCCTTTATGTACCTTTATTAATTTTGTTTTAAAACAGAGAAAGAGAAGTAAGGCAAACAGGACTACATCAGCCAGCCCCTGCTGCACATCAGTGGAGGAACACGTGATCTAGCAGCCCTCACTGGAGAGAAATAGCCACCTGAAAAAAACCTGTCACTACTCTCACTCCAAAATATGCATTTAAATCAGATACGTTTCTCTGCAAAGGTTTCTTTTAATCTCTGCTGATTACAAAAGGAGCACAGAGTCATTAATTGTGATTTAGAAATCTAATATTTAGACATCTGCACTTGAGTTAGATGAGCTATTCCCTATGGGAGTGTGGCACAGACAGCAGTCGTTCAGAAGTGCTGTTGGCTCTGTTAGAGCCCATCTGGCAGAGGTCGCCAAGAAAGGTGATACTGAAAATATTTAGCTCTTCTAAGTGTGACATAAATTGATGTGAGCTGAGTTTTGCTTTATATCATCTAGAAAAAACATGGCAATATAAAACAGAGCTTTTATGTTCTCAGGATTTAACGCATCTCAGATTTAGATCACCAGCTAAGCCAACTACATGGGTTTAAGCGGAACTTTACCAAGTTGCTTTTTTCTCTTAATTTTTCCTTTTTTTTTTAAAAAAAATTTTTGTTATTTTCCTGGAGCTATGCCTCAGAAACAAAGAAAGTTTGAAGCATTATCTCTCTTAGTGAAAAGTCTGGAAAAAATGAAAATATGGAGGTTGGAAGAAAATACAAGAACTTTGGGTTTATTTTGCCTGCTTCTTACCTTAGAGTATGTTTCAAAAGGCCAATGACTGATGATAAAAATATCTGAACACCATTGTAACATTTGGAGACTATTAAGGAAGGGAAAAAAGAGCTGAAACTCTGAAGAGAAAAATTCAACACAGTTCAGATCCTCAAAGTGGCAGTCTCAAAAGGAACATCCTTTCAACATCTATAATCTGGCACCTACAAATACAAGATGTGACAAGGCACAAGCCATTGTCAAAATCTTCTTGTTTCCAGTACAATGGACTTTTTTTTTTTTCTCAGTTATAAACCCTGAAGGAGGTACCAAATTGAAAACAGAGCTATTGTTAGACAACAGTGCTTCCTGCTCTATGAGAGACATGGCTGCAGATGTCTGAGAGCAACAGTTTCAAAACTCAGGAAACCTGACAGCTTCACAAATCAGACTACTTTGTTAATGTACTGCAGCTTCGAGTGTTTCTGAGGTATGCTCCTCACACTCGCCATGAATTGGGCTAGCTCTCTACAACTCCCAGCACTCATGCAACTTCAGCTAGTTTTATTTTTTAAAGAAAATAGAAAGCATGTAAGCTACTCGTGTATATATTTGACATATAAACCTGTATTTCATGTCTAATAAATCCATACCATGATACATACTTTTTGTCCGCATGTGAGAAGAAAATGCACATACAGGTGTACATATAAAATATGCATGTATGTGTGTATATATCCATACATATATTTGCACACCCACCCACCTGTGAGTGCACAAATATCTCCAGGTAATATCCAACAATAAGCAGATTTTTCTCCCTCAGGAAAGGAAGTGGGCTAGAGTTGCCTATATCCCACATTACCGTCCATTTTACAAGGGAGGCACAGCGCTGAGCAGCTGTGTAATAGTCTAAAATGCAGAAAGAAAAACACAGACTCTCTATGTGAAGCAGCAGCAAAATATCTCTGAAATCAGTGTCAGTAGCAGATGGTGACCTGTTGGGACCACACCGCAACAGTGACCGAAAACAACAGTGCTCTGGTTAGAAAGGACAGCAATGTTGTGTGATTCAATTGTCACAACTCCTGGGAGGAGCAACAGAGGAGATGAGCACTGATATGGGCTGTCTGGCTTCCTGCCTGGCTTCTGGTCCCACCACCAGCCAAGCGTCTTTCAAACTAGAGTGGGAGCAGGTTTCCCTAGGCGGTCATAAACCTACCTACAGGTATCCCCCAGAACTGGTCTCCAGGGCACACTGCTGGTATTTCAGCTCTGGGAGAATCCAATCAGCCTGCCTTGGAAAAGCATGACTAGTGTGTCTATGCATGGCAGCCAAAACATCCAGAGCAGAGAAGGGGTACTGGACTTCCAGATTTATGGAGGAAAACTGTCCCTGTTCCTCTTGTCAGGGGAAGTGAGCAGCAGGTGAGAAGTCAGTGGCAGCCTGGAGCTAAGTTAGAAGTCAAGAGGCCACCTAATGACTGCCTTCCCACCTTCCACCCCCCCATCCCCACAAAGGAAAGCAACTGACTTCATTAGGTGCTCCTGACTGGAAACACAGACAGGGCTGCTATGAAACAGGCAGGTGGATGTTCTGTTAGGATTAATAACTGAACAGATTTTGACTGATGATCTCAGATGCCAAAACAGAGACACAAATCTCAAGGCACAAACCCACACCCTGAGCGGTGCACTCCATAGAGGTCCTTGCATTTCCCTCCAACATCTATTTCATGACAGCTTCACACAAAAGCAGGTTCTTGTCTCTTCTGGAGACAGGCAAGTTTCAGTTTCTTTAACCTAAAGCAATAGGTTTATTCACTAGTTCTGGTGAAGACAGCCTGCAGCTGGCTCTCTGGTTCCTTTCCAATATTGCCATTGGAGAGTCTGTTGGTTGATAAGACCATGGTCTTTGCAGAGACTGACCAAGGCCCCTGTATCCTTGAGATGTTATGGCACTACCTTCTTCTCTCCATTCTGTCTATTTGGCAGCTTATGTGACTAAGAGGGCTCATATGAGCTGCTTTGCTCTCCAGAAACCTACTTTCATAGTGCACAGTTGTGATCGGGCATGTAGTGTGATCTCTTGGGACTCCTCACATTCATGTCTGATGTGATTTGAGTATGTGAAGTTTGTAAAGCCTGAGATCTGGCCTGTGCAATCTTTCAGTCCACAACCAGAGGTACTAGGATAACACAAACCGCTGACCATGCTCTCACGACAGTGTACGCATGGTATCCAGGAGCTGGAAAGTGTTCACATATGGTTAGACACCCTGGAAATATAAAGAAGTAATTCATAGAAAATAAAGACAGAATTTTGGATTGTGAAGTAAAAAGTTTAAGCCAATGTAAGAAGTCTGTCTGGGAATATTTGTGTCTCAGTTCATCCTTCCTGATAGGCTGGCAGCTGCCCAATGTGCATTCTTTCCATTAAGGACAAACTTGATAAAGAGAAAATAATTGCTCCATGATATTAGAGGGTCTTGTTTATTGTTTTCTATTAGGAATGATGCCCTCTGCCTCACCTGGGGTCAGATTAGGGATTGTAGATCTGTGAGCCCTCTTCATCAGAACTAGTGAATAAACCTATTGCTTTAGGTTAAAGAAACTGATACTTGCCAGCAGTTACAGGGAGGTCAGGCACAGGAAGCAGAAGAGGTAATAACTGCACTGGCTTAGTGGCCCACCAGCACCAGTGGGAGGGCATGGCAGATTAGGCTGGCGCATCTGTAGAAAAATACAGAACCAAGCAGAAAGGAAACAGCACAGGTTCACCTGAGGGTTTGGAAAAGAGAGTCTATAACAGGAGTAATTCTGTTAACTGTGGGTCGGGAACCCCATTAAGCTTTCATCTAATCCTGATCACATAGATCTCATCTCCTGCTTTCTACATCCTCTGTACTATAATCTGAACTTCCTGTGTCAAGTAACACATTCTTTACAAAATGAAATAACACTGTAATTGTTCTGCTCTTAGTTAGTGGTTTTCATTTTAACACTCTGAGTACCACAATAAACAAGCATAAAACATTCACACTCCCACTTCACACGTAACACGCCTTTGCCTGCCAAAGCAACAGCAGCCCAAGGGTTAATATTTTTTTACATTCTAAATATGTGCACGCAAACAAATGTATCCCAGGGCTATGATTCATTTGAGGAGTTCACAGGGATAGAAAGGCTCTTGAATTCTAGCAGTTAAGCCTTGTTTGGGGCTTGCATATTTAGCTGGTGAATCTTTGTACTAAAATGCGTTAAGTTTCTTCTGAGTAAAGCAGGGCATCCCTGCAAGAAACACACAAACCAGATGGTTGATTTTTAAAATAACTTGTCTGGTCTCACAACTCTTATCTGGGCAAAACTTATTGACATGCATGAGAAGGTGAATCTTCCTATGCAGTTTGCACCGTTAAGGTCATTCTAACAAGGGAACAAACAGCTTTGTTGAGGGCCATATGCCCACATCCTTTCTTTGATTATTTTTGCGTTGTAATCACTGGAATAAGAACTGTTAACTATCAACTGAAGATATTGCTAATTATTTCTGATTTCCAAAATATTCAGTGCCTTTGGGTGATGAACTTTAGCTTTTTTGGGACCTCTGACTGTTGCTACAGTGAACGACTCACTTTATCACCAGCCCTTCTGGGTCCCACACCTGCATTTCACCTAAAATGCAGCTCTGCCTCCTGACCTGCTGCAAGGCACGCGGCAGAGCACAGGCTGCCGAGGGCATCTGTTAGGTCAGTGTCCCTTCTGCAGAAATTCTTCCCAGTTGCCAAAGACAGAATGTCACACTGTTCTCAAGCAGTTGTAGATGTGAAAAATATGGAAGCCAAGATTTTGCTTCAGCTCCAGCAGCAGCTTTTAAAACTGGCTCTGATTTAAAAGATTTAAAACTGCATCTACTTCAGTAGATTCAAAGCAAGCTTGAAGAAAAGTGTGCATCTTACAGTGCCAGAAAGTGTCTGGGAATTTACTTTGAGCTTTGGTAGACTTTTAAAGAAAATTGCTGGCTGGCGAGGGCCACTTTTGCTTAATGAGCTGTAAAAGAGCTTTAGTATCTCAAAATTGCTTCTCGCTCTCACAAAAAAGAACAATCCAATTCTGTCCCACTTACCTCTGAGCATAGGATGAAAATGATCTGGTTCCCAGCAAGTCTCTGTCCTGTTGCCTCTTCAAATCCTGTCCATGTCATGCCAGTGTTGGGGGTTCTGATGAGATGAGGAGAGGAAGAACAAAACTTGTGGGAGACAGACTCCGGGCTGCTGCAGGGACATACCTTGGTGTATAGCAGAGAGAAGCATGTACAGATACTGGTCCCATTTGTCCAGGAATACACCCGAATGATTGGTAGGATATTATGACACACATATATGGCCTGCAGCTCCAGGAGACTAGGAGGAAGAAATAATTGTTTTGGTTATCTGGTTGTATGAGACATCTAACTCTTCCCAGTCACTTTAAATTGCTACAGTCACCCCCTGACTTGAAAGATAAAGCAACAGGAGCTGCAGAGCTCGCTTTGTGTTGGGACATTCTTTCTCCAAGTTTGCTGCAGGCCAAGGATTCTGGTTCACTGGCCAGTCTCTGGGAGATATGTCCTGCACAGGACTGTTGTCCTCCACTAGCTGCTACACTGCTACTGCAGTCACCAAGAACTACCCTGAGAAACATGCCTGTGGCTCTGGGGGCTCACAAGTGCCCCAGAACCCCTAGAGTTCAGAATCGCTGCATCCAGGGAAATGGAGTTGTTGGCCAGGCAACTAGCCATCACTTCTGACTCAAGCCAGAGGGAGATAAAAAGGAGTAACAGCATGCATTTACAACATCCACAACAGACAACATAACTGTGAAGATAGGGAAGAAAAATCATGTGACATTAATGACCCATGAGAGAACCCAGAAGGTCCCTCGCTCTCCTGGTACCTAGCTAAGGTGCCGTAGTTGCCCATCAATCCCAGGAATCTTAATAAAACCTGACACAATATAAGTAAGTGTTAAACATAACAACAAAATCTCCCCATGTCTCCATCTACAGCCTTTATAAACTGATACAGGCCCAAAGCATATTTCTGCACGGAATTATTATTAAAATGTAATCCCTCAGCCAAAATATAGCTATATGAAGTCAGGGAGTTTATAAAACCCTCTCTGGTGTTTGAAACACTTATCTGCAACTTCCTTAATTTTCATATTTGTAATTAAAGGCATTTTTCTACAGAGTTCTAACACAGAACCAAATATTCACCTTTTGACTGCAAAACCACCATCTAGAAGTTATTTTCTATGAGTCTGGAAAGGACAACTTGTTCAAGAGCACATGGCACATGAATGCCATCAGCTTTCATCCAACCTGACGAACATGTTATAGCTCCTTTTCAGAATGGCTTCAGCGGTGCCAAAATGTTTGAAAAGCTTAATTGGAAACTCTACCTCTATTTTCTCGCTCATTATTTCGAGTTGTTCGAGTTGAGTTTGTTTTGAGCTCCAGCTTGTACCATGGCATTCTTTAGAAATACATCTTTTTAAAGACTAATATTTAAAATGCTCATGAGGGGTTTATGTTTCCTTTACATCCATTCATTACTGACTTGCAAAATCAGGACACAGGCTGTTCACAAAATGTTGTCAATCCGTAGATTGTGAGCAATTTGGGATAAAAAAATCTCCTAATAATTTTCAGTTATGATAATTTTAGACGCTACTTTTAACTAAACTTGCTAGAGTGTTTTTCCAGACAGGAAACGGATTTTCACTATCAATGGCCTTCAATGTTATTCTGTTTCACAAAAAGTGGCATATCATCAAAAATATTTACAAAATAATGTCAAGATATGTTATAATTTACACATTAAAGGAAAATGTGGGAGGGAATGAATAGTTATTACTTTTGTGAAGAGGTCTACAGTTAGAAAACCAGTTTTGTGTTGTTTTTTCTCAAGAATTTCCTATAAATCAGATCTAGACTATTCTTGGAACATAGAATCAAGCAATGTATCATAAGCACCTTATCTGACCTAGCTGTGCCTTGGATGGCAACTTCTTTTGTTTTTGAAATTGCCATTTTGAGAAGGAAAACATTTTGAGAAGGTAGTAAGCCCAGGAGTAACTAGTAAAAATGAGCCAACACCTGGAAACAATGATGTGCTTGATGGAGATTATCCATCATGCTCTTTTTCTCCTCAGTGAGAACGCTCCCACATACCATTTCAGTAGCTGAATCCCACGATGGAAAGGTTGCAAATTACAGTACGTTATTAAAAAATTCAACTAGAAACATTGACATAATAGGCCATTGTGTTATTTCCAAAAATCAAGCAAAACCTGTAAACACTCTGAATCAAAATCTGTTTTTAATGTTGCATTACCAGCCATCCCAATTTTCTTGTTGTCAAGTCTGAAAACTCCTTTTTATGCCTGGAAATTCGAAGGAACACTGAAGATTTTGCTGTTGATACTGGAGAGAACAGTGCTTTCTCTTAATGTAAAAGCATGTGAGTTTGAGAAATATGTCTACACGGAGAAGAGAGCAATATAAAGTAAGAGTGGACCATGATATCATTTTTCTATACATAGAGGAGAGTGAAAAAAAATTTCAGAAAGTAATTTGTACTGTAATAGGTCTGATTTGAAAAAAGTCAATAAGAGGAAAAAACCTCTTCCAGAAGAATGGAATGGTTTATCATATGTGTACCAGACAGTGCAATATGTTCGCACCTTTATTAACCACAGGAGACTTTCTGTGGAAAATACATATATATGTGGATTTTCTTTGATTGGTATAAGCACAAGAAGCATGCATAAATGCATAGGAGCATTTTTTTCTCACCTTTTTTTTTAAATACTTTTTGTTCTATTTGACTATCTCTTTGTAATTCTTGACAAAGTAAATATGCTGGCCGCTTCCAGAGTATGTATTCAGCTGCGTTCTAGTCTAATATAGTTAGATGTAGAAGTCATTTCTTTCTCTGTACAGGACATGTTAGCTGTTGCAGTAAGACCTTGCCCCAAAATTGTTTATAATCTACACTAAGAAAAGAGACTGGGAAAAAACAAAAGCACAAAAGGGAGAAAGGGCTCTAGTCTCATTGTCATGGTGTGTGGGAGACCCTGTGGCCACCTCACCTCATCCCCTTCCCAGGACTTAGTTACCAGGCAGAGGACCTTGATCCTCGAGAATTTGCAGCACTTCACTGACCCTGAAGAATGAGAAATACTCCATGGAGACCTGTTAGAGTGAGTGGTCTTCTGCCATTGAAACCAGCAACCGAGTCCCCACTGCCTTCAAGAGGAAGAGGTCCTCCATCCAAAGAATATCAGATTTGGTCAGCACCCACAGATTCCAACCTCTCTCTGTTTGTGATCTCCAATGGACATGATAGCTTCCTTATAAATCTGCAAACCCAGCAAAACTGTTTTGCATCCTTTCCTTTTGTGGACACCTGGGAAACAGACTATATCTCTGGGGAATCTACTGGCAACTGGTGGAAGGCCACTCTACTCACACTACAAAGAGTCAGTTGGCATAGCTGGGCTAGATGCCTCAAGACTATACATCCTATCCAGCAACGTAGTATCCAGTCAGTCCCTACTCCAGACAGGCTGGTTTTGTCAGATCATTTCCATTGTAAGAAATGTGGTGGTGCAGCTCAGTGCAGGCTGCTGGCAAGGCTCACACCTTCACTGTGCGGCTTCCTTCTGTTCACAGAAGCTCTGCAGTACAGATAAGTGCTATGAAAGAAGATCTGAACACCAAAACAATCAACATACAGTGGTAGGTATTAACCATAGAACTATGAAACTATTCCCATCTGTTACCCAGTTGTAACAAATGATGAGAACATGCAGCAGTTGAAAAACAAGAGTTAATTACCAGAGGAGACCAGTTCCTACCCAGAGCCTGAGATCTGGTGGCAAGGTGAGGTGTTGCTCATCTGCTTTCTGGAGCTGGGGAAAAATGGGAGGAGGAACCTTTTCCTAGTTTAGTAATGTCACCTGCTAGGTGGTGACAGACAGCAAGGGTGAGACAAGGGGAAAAAAAAGAGGGTTCTTTCTTTTTCAGGAACTGTAGCAATTTTGGTATCATTTGTGATCCATATTTGTCTGTGGCAGTTAAGAGACAATGGGACAAGTAAATTAGCAGAGCCTTGTGAGCAGTCTCTCCAGTTTTGGATGTTCTTATCACCTCAGCTGGAGACATGTTTTGTTGTTCTGTGTCACAAATACTACTCATGTGTGTGGAGCCAGCAAACCACAAAACTGCTGAGAGATACTTTCAAAATATCAATTATAAGAAGAGACATCAAACCAAAGTTTGGAGTTCATTTCCAAAAGTACAATCTAAATTAAATCCGTCTGCACATATTCATGATATTTATTAGCTGCTATTTTCCAACCTATTTCAAAGGGTAATTATTTGGAGAACCTGCCACATTGCCTCATTTTTTTTGCAAAGGTGGTGTACATTGCAAGCCTTAAGCATTCCCAAAGAACAACTCAGAAAACAAACTCCACAACCAGAGTGCTGCCCTCAGCTTGACTGGACTGACAGAAACAAGCTAGGGTTTAAAAGTCCAGAAACATCTCCAGAGGCTCCAAGAGGGAGTGTGGGGAGTGTCGGCAGCACGGCGTTCGCCTCCTGGCCCCAGAGCCTGCAGCCGACAAGCTGTGCCAACTCGGTGGGAGTGAACAAAAGGGAAGTGGGATCCGGGGAACAGACAATTTCCACAACATGTTCCCTGACTAAACCAGTGGCAATGGTTGCACCAGAAAATAAAAATAATAAAAAGAAATCTCTGATTTCTGTTGTTTTGGAGTTGATTCCAGCAATAGAGCTAGTGGAAGAAAAATAGCTAATGAGTACACAGTTTTCAATAGTGGTTTACTCCTTGTTGTGAAGGGCTCAAAATTTACTGTTATGAAAGCCCTGTTGGTCTTCAGCCCTGAGAGATGTGGACCAGATGTTAGAGGGCCTTTCAAGAAAACTAGTCCTTGCTAGTGTTGGCGATGGCAAGGAGCAGGGACCAGCCAGGCCCTGCCTGTTGTGGCTGGCATGGCAGGAGGATTTTCTTCAGTGAGCATTTTTCCACTTTAAAACACTTTCCTAACTCAAATGAATTGTACAGAGAAATTAAGTTTCTGCAACTTCTGTACATTATTATTCTAAATGTCAGAAATGTGATCCAAATGTTGTGGTGCTAATTGCCTGTAACTCCTAAGGGAAATGAGCTTTCTCATTTAAATGTGCTTTCTCTAGAGCTTACAATATGGCTTTTCAAGTCACAGGAAAATACATACCCCACAGAAGAGTCCGAATCCCCCCCAAATGATATTCAGGCATCTCCTTGATACAGTACCCATAAGGGATGTGAGTACCTAGGGGTGGACTTGGATAACTTTAGGCTGTGTCTGGTAGGATTTCATATTCACAGTATTTATTTCAACTAGGAAGAAAAAACAGTCTCCACATTATATTAAATTGAAGTCCCGAGTGCATTTTTTTTCCTGAGTTATTAACCCCTAGTAATGAAGGTTTGAAATTAAGATATTAACTGCTGGAGGGGCAAATGAAGTTGCTTTAATAGGGCAAATTAGCTAGCACCTGCAGAGAGGCTGGATGTGGCTGTAAGCCACTGGCAGCTAGGCACAGAGGCCAGGTCCTTGGCTCCTTGGGGCTTATCAGTGTCAGGCAGCAAGTCCTACAGCGGGGTTCACCCCAGGACCCCAGCTAGATCCTCAGACACATTTATCCAAAGGCAAAGCCATCATAGCCATAAGAGATGTGACCACAGCCGTGCGTCCTTGGCCCTGCTGAGGCTTCAGTCTTCTAGATTTGATGGGAGGCTGCTGAAGATCAGATGGCAGCAGCACATCAGCAGCATGCTGCTTACAGCAGCCACTCTTGGTCCATGAACTGCAGCTGTTGTCTTAACCAAACATTATCAGCCTGATTTACATATTAATTGTAGGACTGTTTTTAGTCCTTTTTATCCCTCCTTCCCCTGTTTTTTTTCCTAGAGCTCAGAAATATTTCTATCCTTGAATTGCTAGTTTTAAAAGATTGGGAGAGAAATTGAAAGGAAAAAGAGAGACTAAGGCTTTTCATTCCAGTTTTTGAGTTGACTGTCATATTAAGGAGATTGTGAGTTTCTCTAACAAAAGCATCAGCATAAGACTTACACCCTTCCTCTGATCCTCTTGTGCTGTTTTGCTTTTTACCAACTGACAGGTTAATCCAAGCATAAACAATTGCATTATCGTCCTTGGAATTATTTTCTCTATAGTTCATATTTTTCTTTAAAGACTCTCATAAAAAGTGAAGCCATAAAAAGTCTTTGAATACTTAAAACTGTTTAATTGACTTAGAGGTACCGAGCCACCTCCATAAAATAGACTCAAATGGCCTAATTACTAATACACCATATGGAGGAAAAGCAGAGGTGTGGTGCAGTCTGTTGATGGATCAATTAGCACACAAGGCGGAGGATTGTGTCATCATCGCTGTTACCATCAAAACAAAATCCTATTTTGCATGTGTCTGTAATATCGCACAAATGATCTTGGTTTTTTTCCATTTGTATAGCACCTCCTTCAAAACTAAGCTTTCAAAACACTTTGAAAACATTGAATTAAACTATCTCTGCCTCTGTTTTGTTCCCCACAGGTTAGGAAGGTGTAAATAACAACCTTGTTTATCTGCTGTGTAAAAATAAATAATTTCTGGATCAGCCAGTTTCTTCATACTCCTCTGAAAATTCTCAGCACTTTCACAAAGTAGTGGGAAAACTGCTGAGAGTGAAGAAGCTGTCTCTGTGAGTACAAACTGGTGAAGGGCATTTGCCTTTGCAGCCTAGGAGGGGGACCCCCAGGTGTCTACTTATCTTCAGGAGTTTAGCAGGGTATCAGGAAATTGCCGTGCAGTGCAAACCTCTCCACTGCTTTTATCAGTATAATACACATTGTATTCTGGGAGGAGGAAGGTTAGTAGTGTGAATTCGTTCACCTCAAATATGATGTAATGAATTACAGCAAGCGGTTCATGCTGTTACAGTTAAGAGGAGCTACCACTCATCTTAGGCTCAGATTACATGCCTATAAAATTTCTGGAAAGGGTTCCTGGGAAAAAGCTTATTGCTAAAATTAAAAATTAACTGGTTGTAATTTAAATAAGAGAGGCAAAATGTCACATTTTTGAAAAGAAATGTTTAAAAATTAACTTGATTTTGAACGTTGAAATTTCACAATTTACCAGTCTTTTACATGGTAAAGCACAGAGCATGTACAGAGCATAAAGCATAGCACAGACTACCCCTGAATCGGGGCTGCAGCTCTTCCTCTCAGCAGCTATTGCCCTAGCTGGTTAATTTGGTAACTGCAGATTTGCTGCATCATTTGCACAAACTTCTATCAAAATTGTGGTTTTCTGGGCTTTCTAAGGCATCCTAATGCCCAAACATTGGAGGAGTCCACCCTCCACAGTTACACTGTGATGGGGCTATTCTGTCTGCCGAGCTGCCACCTTTCCTTCCACAAACACACTTCACCAGTGCAGAAGAGAACTTGGTTCCTGGTACAACCTCCATGAAGGTGAACTATATCATCATATCCATACACACTATTTTAAACAGGGTGAACCTATGTGCAGGAGTCAACTTTTCAAAAGGTCACTGTTTCTGTTTTCTCTCTTTGCTCTCTTAATAGAAATGATGCATTTAATTTAATACTCCAACATCTGTTCTGTTCTTTGATCACTCTGCTTTTCATATTTTCACTCATTTTCTGCTGCTCTGTAAAGTAGGAAAATGTGCCTTGTGCACAATTACTGTCTTGCTCCTCCGGGTTTCATCTAACATGCATTTTAGCAGAGAAAGCTGCTGCTTTCCAGGTTTCTTACTCAGGGCACAATCTAAAGCTTTACTTGCAACATCATTGTTACCTAAGTTATCAATTCCTGAAAATTTAAATAGATATTGAAATCAACCCTATAAGGATGCTTTACCCCTGGAAGGACTTTAGACCACCATCATCTGGCTGTTTTCACTGTTCTCTCTTCACAATAATCTTCTCTGTTTTTGAAGTCAAATCTCAGACAAAGCAGCTGTTTACTAAGTCCAAGATATTTAAATGTGACTAAAAAGTCTGGGCAACTCTATCTGTGAGGCTCCTCTAATTGTTTGGAAGCAATACAGATTGGAAAGCCAGACTCTTTATAATTGCCTCAAAACGAGTCAAAGTTGGGCAAAACTAGAAACACTCAAAATCATACATTTCTTCTGAAAAGCTAGGTCTAGAATGCCATATTCTTCTGGAAAGACTTAGACAGGAATCAGTATGTCTCAAGGAGATGTCAGAATAAACATGGCATCAAGTTTCACCTACCCTACAAGTCAGAATTCCAGGAAGCTGCCTGGTGCTGAGGCTGTGGACAGGAGCATCCTCTCTTCCTGAAGGCACAACCCCACGCATCTGTGTTGTCAAGGAAGGCTTCTTCTTTGGGTGCTTTTAGACATGCAATAAATTATTGCAACAGAATATAATTGCTAACTTCTAGAAAATTACTGTCATCAAGTTTAAGAGCAACCTAAATATGACTGATAGCTGCCATTGTACCCTAGTGAAACCTGAGTTGTCTGAGGCTTTAAGGCTGCCTGCAATCAACAATAATCTTCCAGTTGCAAATTGTTTACTGTTGGATTATATTTCTTTATATGGTGGGCACAGTGTGGTAAAAGCTATCTCACTCCCGTTGGACTGGTTCCCTGACCAACCTCCTCCTCCTCCCACCATCCATGTGCCCAGTCACATCCACTCACAGGAATGCTGCATAATACTAAAACATTATGGGAACCATATGTCTAGAAAATGAAGTGGGCTTGCAAAATGAGATGGTCTCTAGTCAGAGATTGTTTTTATTTAAAAATGACTGAAGTGCAGCAATATTTCTATGAATTCTGCGGAAAAAACTGCTGGCCAGGGTGGGAGTTGGACCTAAGGAAAGATATAACTCCTTGCACATCCAGTCAAGGCATGGGAGCTGCAGTTACAAGACCCTGTATATATAGGCCTTACAGCCATATGACAAAGTACACACACATCATGTCACATTTTACTCCTGTACCGTGATAGTTGTCCCTCAAGTACTATTTCTCTTCTTGCCAGTTCTTATGTCACTCTTGGGCAATAAGGTATCACTATTTTAACATATTGACTCTTTCACAGTTCACCGTTTTGAAAACGTAAACTTTTTTTTTCTTCCCTAGGAAGGGAAAAACACTCCTCACAATATACGTATGGCCAAGAGATGCTCAGTAAGCCTATCTATAGATCCAGCATGGTGGACAATAGCTGGCCCTTAGCAAAGTCATTTGTGATCAGAAATCACTGGAAATGTCAGGAAGATAGGAGCCCCAGGCTCATTTCACCTTTGCCACCTCAATAGTATTTTTGAGCATATACGATTGGGTGCCACTGTACACATAGAAAGACTACCCATCAGAAAGAGGAAAGTAAATGATTGCTAAATAATTTCTTCTCTGTAAGACAGAAGCTATAAAACTGAAACTATAGTTCAGCATTTAAGTATATCCACCCTTTAAAACTCCTACTACTGCACCAGAAACACTGCAAGACAAAACACATCATTCAGATGTAGTACCACCCATTCAGACCCATCCAGAAGTGCTCACTGTACCCAGTAGACCTCAGCTCACACCAGGTATTGTTGGTCCACGCCACTCTAACTTAAGCTGTACTAAATGCCATCCATCCTCCCCCAGCTGGTATAAAGCCAACATAAACTCTACGAAAGTTCCATATGGTGTGTTCTGGCTAATATGACAGAAATGTGATCATGTGCCCATTCTTGAGCCAGATCAAATTTGTACTTCTGGGAGATCAGTCAGCACATAGGCCTCCAACTAATGGCTGTGGAGCCGCAGCGTGAACCCGTGCATCACACAGGTTCTTATGACCGAGGCCACCAAGGCTTGGACAATATCCAACAAGCTCCCCTAACTCCCAGGCTCTCAAACCACCTACTTTTGACTTCCTTACATTTTATTTTTCTGACATATTCAGACCCATCTCAATCAAACAGGAGATCAACACCGTCCCATGCCATGCAACTTTCCTCCAAACATTCTTCTTTGCCATGGAGCATTTGCAATGGTCTCTGCCGTTTGTACTGTCACCTTCAGCCCCATGTCTTCTAAGTCACTGCACTCGTAAAGCACGGGAGTGTTCATCACTAACAGGTTAGTTAAAGGAGAAGGATAAAGCCTAGAATCTGATTTATTCAACATTTGAATGTGATTACCCTCTGAACATTCCTTTTTATGGCTTGCAGTAGTAGCTCCTGCAGTCTCAGCTGTGTAGATGCATTTTGCGAGGTTACAGCTGTGATATTCAGGAGGTACTTTTCCTGTTTTGGGTTAGAATGGCATTCTAAATGAACAAATCTGCCTTCCCATGAAACTATAGTTTTATGTTCAGTTTGGTTGCAGCTGATATAAACTACCAAACAGTACAGACTTCATTATTTCAGGAAAGCAGTAATGTTTAACTCCTTGTGCCTAATCTTGAAACTTCTTGCAGATGCTGACTTCAAAAAGGTAGACAGAGATAATTAATAACCTTGTTGATTCTATTTAAATTTTTATAATTTATACTTTCCATTGAAATGCTTTAAAATACCTAGATTTTGCTCAAAGGCAGAAGGTTTGTAGAACATTCTCTTTTCTTTTTCTGAGTTTTCCTTTTGAGTTATACCTTCAGAGTGAAATACCATATGGCAGACACACACACACTTCTTAGCAGAGTAATGAAGTCCCACAAAAAGTACATACTTTTCCCCCCAAGGAACAGTTCTGTCTGTACTTCATACAGCCAATTTTATACAGCTCTTTCCCTGTAAGACAACTTACTGATTTGACTTTAAGGGATGAATTCTACTAATACTTATACTGCAATAAACCTAGAGCAATTTTCTTGAAGGCACTGAAGTTGCTTAAGATTTATGCTGGTATAATAAAGCTCTGAATGTCATCTGTATATTGTTAGTTGGTGCTTGCATTAGGAGACCTGAAAAACATGATTACCAAAATATCACCTATCCTGAATTTATTATCCACATTTCCACCACCAGCACTCACAACACTAGCAAAGAACAACAGCATTAAAGGACAACTATGTTAGACATGATTTTTCTAAATCTGAAGTCACTGTGTAGCTCAGATATCGTTGGCAAATTCTGCGATCTTCAGTCATTATTAGGTTTTCAGGTTTTCATGGAGAAAACATGAGGCAAGAATTTAAAAATATGTTTCTTTTCAGAGCATTTAATTTCTAAAATGGTCATAAATGCATAGCTTAGGCAATCTTCTGTAATGTTGCTTTTTTTCTCAAAGAATAAACAAAATTACCATTTTGTTTTTCTGCATGGAAGATGTTCTTATAATTCTAGATGTAGAAGACATGTCAGACATGAATGCAAGCTAAATTTCAACCATAATAGACTCTGTATGTTGCCACTTCAATGACCTTTTAATCCCTTGGAGTTTAACCATTTCCTAATGTCTCCTAACAGCTATTTTCTTGTTGGGAAAGCCCTTTCTAACTGATAACATCTAAACAACCTTATACCTTAATTAGAAAAATTCTCCCATAAATATTTATGTTGCTTTGATTAAACCATTTACCGAATCCAGCTACCCATTATGAGTTAAAATAGAGTGCCTTGTTTTGAGAAGCCTGGGGCATGACATAGTTTATACTAGGGGACTTTAAGTTGTAATTCATCTAATCAAGTGCCTGACCCCTTGCCTCCAATGTAACCAGTAGTTGCTGGAGGAAAATAACCTTCTGCTGAGCATAGCATCCTTCTATCTGCATTTTTGTTTGTTGGAAATAAATGGGATACATATCTAAGTACTTATTTAACTACATGCAGTCCTCTTTTTTTGGTTTGTTTCAACAGCCAACATGTGAAAAATATGAAAAAGAAGACACGGTCTCCCTTTTTCAGAAGGTAATACAGAAAGTTATAAAAGTATCAAAGGGGGATTTCTACCCAAAGCATACAGGCTTCCATGCCACATCGGTGTTGGAGGGCATCGCAGTTATTGTGGGTTGCCGCCAGGCAGCCTGCCATGCATGGAGTTCAGTATTCCGCGTGACACCTCCTGTTAAGATGGCGATGAGAGATTTATGCAGTCTGTTCTCAGAGGCTGCTCTTAGGCTCCTGAGGTGTAGGAAGCACTGAAATGGGGCAGTGCATATAGTGCATGTTTCCTTCCTTTAGCTGAATATGGAAACAGAAGACATACTGCCCAAGAAAGAAGACAGTTTGAATCTCTTTTAGATGCCTAAAGCCATTTGAGTGCTTGGACTGGGCTTCTGAACATAGCCTTTGGGCAACCTGCATATGTCCATACAAGGAAATTTAATCATGCCTGGGAGACAAGAGTGTGAGTGTCACACTGCTGAACTGCTGATACTTCTCCCCAGCACATTTTTGGCTGTCTTACTCTGTCATGTGATTCCTAGGCAGTTTTGGCAACAAAATTTTCCAAGGCTAATTCCTGGGAGGAAACTTGTGCGTGGTCACCCCAGTTTGGTGGCTCAGGAGTCTTGTAGCAAGACATGGCTGCTCCCAGCCAGCTGACCTACATGTGTGACAGCATTGCTGGTCATGTTTGATTTACTAGAGTTGATGTAATTTCTGACATGTAATGTGCTGATTCCATGTGGAGGTAAAGAACCAAGATTTCTTCAAGAGTTCCAACTCTTTCAGCATCAAACGGGAGAAAATGTTGCTTTTTAAAAGATTTCAAGATAAATTCTCACTTATTCATCCAAAATGTTGTTCTTTTCAGAGCACTGATGGATGAGGTTGCTAAACCACTCTCTATTATATTCCAAAAATCATGGCAGTCCAGTAAAGTCCCCACTGATTGGAAAAGGGGAAATATAACCCCCATTTTCAAAAAAGGAAAGAAGGATGATCTAGGGAACTATAGCCCAGTCAATCTCACCTCTGTGCCTGATAAGGTCATGGAGCAGATCCTCCTAGAGGCACTGCTAAGGCAGAAGAATAACGAAGACGTGATTGGGTACAATCAACATGGCTTTACCACGGGCAAATCACACCTGACAAATCTGGTGGCCTTCTATGAAAAGGTCACAACATCAATAGACAAGGGAAAACCAGCTGATGTCATTTACCTGGACCTGAGCAAAGCCTTTGACACTGTCCCGCACAATATCCTAGTCTGCAATCTGATAAAACATGGGTTTGATGGATGGACCACTTGGTGGATAGAGAACTGGCTTGATGGCCACACCCCAAGAGTGGCTGTCAATGGGTCCATGTCCAAGTGGAGGCCAGTGACAAGTGGAGTCCCTCAAGGATCATTACCGGGACTGGTCTTGTTTAACATCTTCATCGGCAACATGAACAGTGGTATTGAGCGCACCCTCGGCAAGTTTGCTGATGACACCAAGCTGCGCAGTGTGGCTGACACTGGAGGGAAGGGATGCTATCCAGAGGGACCTTGATAGGCTAGAGAGGTCGGCCCATGCCAACCTCATGGAGTTCAACATGGACAAGTGCTAGGTCCTGCACCTGGGTCGGAGCAATCCCAAACACCAATATAGGCTGGGCAATGACTGGCTTGAGAGCAGCTCTGAAGAGGAGGACTTAGGGGTGCTGGTGGACGAGAAGCTCGACATGAGCCATCGGTGCACACTTGCAGCCCAGAAAGCCAACCGTATCCTGGGCTGTATCAAGAGAAGCGTGGCCAACAGGTCAAGGGAGGGGATTGTCCCCCTCTACTCCACTCTCATGAGACACCACCTGGAGTACTGCATCCAGTTCTGGAGTCCCTATTACAAGAAATATATGGACATGGTGGAATACGTCCAGAGAAGGGCCACGAGGATGATCAGAGGGCTGGAGCACCTCTTCTATGAAGGCAGGCTGAGAGAGTTTGGGTTGTTCAGTCTGAAGAAGAGAAGGCTGCGAGGAGACCTTATTGTGGCCTTCCAGTATCTGAAGGGGGCCTACAAGAAAGCTGGTGAGGTACTTTTTAGGATATCAGGTAGCGACAGGACAAGGGGGAATGGATTCAAACTAGAGGAGGGTAGATTTAGATCAAACATTAGGAAGAAATTCTTCACCATGAGGGTGGTGAGACACTGGAACAGGTTGCCCAGAGAGGTGGTGGAAGCCCCATCCCTGGAAGTTTTTAAGGCCAGGTTAGAAGGGGCTCTGAGCAACCTGATCTAGTGAGAGGTGTCCCTGCCCATGGCAGGAGGGTTGGAACTAGATGATCTTTAGGGTCCCTTCCAACCCTGACAATTCTATGATTCTATGAAGAGTCGCCTTCACTAACGCCCAGACATCTGAGCCTAACTTGGAGTACATGTTTAAAATGACACAACTCCTCGCTTTTCTGCTTTCCACCACTTATGCTATCCTCATTTGCAGAGATACAATTTTAGAGTTAATTCATCCACACATCAAAGTCAAAATTGCTTTCAAATCTTTTCCAGCTGTAGATTTCCATCTTTCCATTTTCATCTCTGCAATACAATTAATTCGCATTTAAAATAAGAAAAGTCTCCTGCCTCTATATGTTGCCTTTGTAGCTGCAGCTACTCAAATCATTTTTTGTCTACTTCTTTCATTTCACTTAAGGTCACACTTACCTTATTCATTGACATGGGCACTTTTCAAATTAGCTTTGAAAATGTTAACAGGCAAGGAAGTCTGAAAGTACAAGAGGTTCTAAAAAATAAAAAAAATCCCATCATGTATTATCTGTTGCTATGTATCTGCTTCTTGGTTACTCTATTTCCTCCCCTCCTTACACACACAAAAAAAAAGAAAGCAAACAATGGGATTTTCTGTGGCTTCGTTGTTTATTTCTTTATTGTAAATAGAGTCCAACTTAGGTTACTTATTCTTGAAAGAAAGAATGTACTTACATTTTAGTAGTATAATTTATTGTTCTGTTTTGGATAACAGTTTTTGATGTAACTATGGTTGATGTTTTAGTTAGTGTCAACTCTAGACTTCCTAAATTTGTTTCATGATCACCATAACATGATACTGACCTTGAAATAATAAGATTAGAAAAATAATCATGTTAAGTCTTCTTATGTGTAGTCTGTTTTCTGAAACATTGGGGGTCACATTTTTGAGATTTTTCTTTCCAACCACACCAAGAACGTTCTCTAAAAAAAAAGATAAATACAAAGCTGAGGCACTCTGCTCACTGAAAGAAGAATTGCAAAGTGATGCCTGAAGAGAACAGAAATGGTTGTGAGAGTCATGTTTAAAATCACGGAGTTTGGTTGCCTTGCCTTTCCCAAGTTGCGAGCCTAGCTGCAGGCTTTCAAATCGTTAAGCGTGCACCAACTGAAGTTTTCAACCCTTCAGAGGTACTGAGCATCTAAAGCTCTCTTCGATAACAGTTACTCAATGCATCTAGAGATAAATCTTCTTTATGTAGTTAAGCTTGGCACTGTAACCGTTATATGAAGGTCTATTAAGAAGGTAGAAGTACTGTGAGTAATCTCCCTGTTAAGACAAGACTGCAAATGAGGTGAATACAAGTTATGTGAATCCTTTCTCTTCTATGGTTTTTGTTTGCACTGTACTTGGCATTCATTATTAGCAGCTAAATAAGTTCCAAAGTTTCTTTTCATTTCAAATAATGCTTCCTGTCCCTAATGGGATTTGTCAATTTTCTTTTTTCCTCCCCAGAAAAAAATTGAGTTCTGATTGCAGATAAATATAATAATCTGTGCTTGAATTCACAAGGCAAACCATTTTGTTATTTGTTATTCTCTAGTGAATATTGTTTCTGTCTACTTATCTCAAGTAACTCGTGGCACCTCTGAAGACGTCATGAGATGCTTGGAATTACAAGGTACAAAGTGGGTTTTAAAGCCTTTTACCCCTATAACATTTGAATTATTTTATCTCTGCTTTTCTCAAGTTGCTTACCACTCAGCCAGCCCAATTTTCACCTCATACTTCACAGCAGGACCATCTGCATAACCCAGCAAACCATCACCTTCCACTGCCCCTGCATACTCTGAGAAATGACATGTTGCCTGTCAGTAAGAGATTCCTGTGCCTCACTTTTCCATCCATCAATTAGCAATGAAAACGAGTAAACTGATGTTAACCAGACAAAAAGCATTTACAGTCTTATTCACAAAGACTTATTTTTTGTAAGATTATTGAACACACCAGAGGACTGAGTAAAACAGAGTGTCTACCATATAGATTAGCTGTTCAGTTATTTCTGGTACTAGCTGAGGTAATGAGAAGAAACCTCCACTATCAATTTTCAGCAACAAGTCATTTCAGTGAAATCACCAGACAGTATTTATCTGGCTGAAAAAAAAAAAAATGAAAAAAAAAATAAAAACAGCATATTTGAGCTGAGGTGAGGGTATAGTGGGGTCCTACAACATTTGAATGAAGAGAGCATATGTGAAAAGATCAGTGTCAGTAGGAGACTGCAAGAACATGAGCAGAAGTTCCGGAAGTCAATTTGGCAAAGGAGATACAAGTAGAGAGGTTTGTGAACCTCATCTTAACGGTGACAGTCTCTGGAGCTAGTTGAAAACAACTTCTATATGCATCAAAAGGAAGATGCAAAGACGACCATGAAAATATCCTAGATGATGCTTAAAGACTTTCAAGGCTGGTTTTCAGCTCAAGGATGCTTTGGTTCAGAGTCACAGCCTCTGATTCTGGTTGTAATCAGAGCTGGGGTTATGTCTGATTTTGTTCATCACCACCTTGTACTGAAACCATCTGCTAATGTTTTATCATGGTCAACCTGCCTGCTCAAGGACTAAATGCAGATAAACAAAACTCCATTGTCGTCTTCTTTGATAAACTCTGATTATAAACCATGCTCATAAGTCTCAGCAAGGCCCCAGGCAGGGCCCTGTAGCCACAACTCACCACCTGGGCAGTAAACCATACTGATAGCCTAATCCAGATCCTACATAACCCAGCATGAGATCAGTTTATGAGAACTTGGTCTCTTCTGAATTTGGTGTTCATGCACCTGGAAATCAATCCCTAAGGGCACAAGTCTTACCTTTGAAGAGCTAGCATCTTTATCCTCTATTATAAAGCTCCTTTAACTGGCCATGGTCTAACCAGATGTTCCATTGTCTATACCTCAGCAGTCATTCTACGCTAACCAAGAGACAGGTCCTTAGTTCTTTCTTGTGTTAAAAGGGTTGACTTAGCAATATTCCCCTTAGGCATCCTTTCATATCATGTGCCATCTACTCTATGGAGCAATGCTGTCATTGAGATCAGAGCACTGCTGAAAACACTGAATCAGCTCCATGATATTTCATATTTCCATGCCTCTGAATCATCACTGAATTGTAGCTCCGACTGTCCCAAACTCCTCTGGTAGCAAAGCACTGCAACAGATCACATCTACTAATCACCAGGGACTCTTACGTTTTAAGAACAAATTATTTATTCATGCTCTCCACATGTAACTTAACTAACCCAGGCAAGAAAATCTCAGCTGGCCATTTGAAACTACATATATATGAGGATGTTCTCAGAAGGTTTGGATGATGACACTTAGCAATGAGGACTCATTTTCCACAATTTATTTTTTTTCTGGTGATAACTATGAGTTATCCCCCAAAAGGGGCTGGCTCCTTTTCAGTGCTACAACTATAAAAAGAATGAAACAGGTGCAGAGGACCATGCTCCAGCTTTGGGAGTGCCAGCCATGAAGACTAACAGCAGGAAATGAAAAGCAATATTCCTGATGTATATTTGTGGTTTCCAGGGCTGACATGAGAGTGTTGTTATGTGGAGAAAGAGTTGAGATTTGCTGATTGGAAGGTTCTTGCTCCATTTTCCTTTCATTTGTGACACACACAGAAGAGTGTGTCACAGAGCACTTTTCCTTGCAATTTCTTTTACAGTCATCTATGGACTAATGTCTCTTAACTCAGATTACCTTTTGTCAACAAGGGACATTTTTTTCCTATTTCTATTCTATCTATAACAGAGACTGCAGGTCTCTGTTGTTCTCCATGCGTGCTTTACTGCTGACATTTCTGGCTGATCTGCCTTAGCTTTCCACAGCTCTTGCCTGGTAATAGCCATGACAACAGTCCAGCAAGAAAATTGTGTAAACATCATGAATTCATTGTCTTCTCTTGCAGTTTAGGGCTGTTCATCCCCCAGCCTCCTGCAGGTGAGAAGCTCTCACTAGCTATCTCAGTTATGGTCAGGATCTTTTCTGATATCACCTAAGCTTTTGCTGGATAGCACAGGAGCTGGTGCTCAGCCATTCTCAAGGAGGGACTGGACCAACATGCTGCAGTGTGACTTCCACACCTAGACCTTGTTGTCTGGTACATGTCCTGCACAGCACTTCCAACAGCAAGGGGGAGCAGATGAGGAAGAACAGGAAATGAAGCCTTGTTGAAGCCACAACTGCCACCATTCCCTGCATGACTCTCTCACTTTCCTGTGAGATTTGGAAAGAGAAAACCAGGAGGTACAACTGGCAGAATATTCTCCACAAAATCTCTGCTTGTGGCTTACTGTACAGTGAAATTGCTACTTCACAGGAAAATAATAAACAGCCACTGTAGCACCTCTTGGTTTCAGTCCTGCAATTCACTCTCACTGCTGACATCCAAGGTCCACAGTCCTCTACAGCTCTGCCCAAAGACTAGTATTTCATTATTCCCCTGTTGTACTATGGGGGCTCCTTTCCTCTGGCAGCACTCATCATCCCAGGCTTAAAGAAACTAATGTCGTGTTTCCCTCAAAAACATTGGTGGAAACTTAACCTGACGAATCAAGGAAACCTGCAAAGGAAAAAGAAAGAAAACATGAAGAATTCATCTTGGTGCTGGGAACAAGCACGTACAGCTCTTTATAGAGATTTCATCCTTGGGAACGAGGGGAGCTAGCCAGGATCGCTGCAAGGTCTCTAGGCTCAGCAGGTCTGTGCTTGGCCATAAACTGCTTCTTGTTTCCTGCCATCAGATCACTGGGAGGCTGGCCAGAGGGTACCTGGCTGGCACATAGAAAATGGACACAGGCATGTCCATGTAGCATATAATCTGAAGAGGCTGTGAATAGCTGCTGACTGCTCACAGCTGCCTTTACCAATTCTCACAGTGTTCACCTCTTGTCCCGCTTGGCCCGGCCACAGAGCTGGCTGGCTTCAGGGACCTGGCAGTGCTTGGCTGTGCTCCACGTTTTACTGCTTCACTCCTCCTACTCCTGCATGCTGGCAGTTTGCAGTACCTCTTTGAAAGTTGCCAGCCTCTTTTCCCTCTTGCCTGTTTATGCAGGATCACATTCACCATCCTCTTGGCTCTGGTGTACAGCCATGTCATGGACAGTCTGGATTCACCCACAGGTGCTGAGACTATGAGCACAGGGAAATGAAAGTGATCTCTGTTCCCTTCATTTGCGGAGGGGCAGGAGCTGCTCTTCCTGACTTTTAAGGGTTGCCATTGTCAACCCCTCTCTCCCAGCATGACCGTCACCTTCCTGCTCACAGTGTAGTGACAGTGTAGTCACCTCTCTGACTCAGGAGGGAAAAGGAATTTGGTTTTAATTTGCATCCAAGAGAAGGACACATGGTGAAGGAAGAGAAGGTTGAATGCTCATAGTGGTACGAGCTATGACTGCAGAACCTGGGGTGTTTATGGAAAATAGGGAGGACGTAGAAGCAAATTCAGATGAAGGGCTTCTGTTCATGGCCTGAGCCTGAGATCAGTGTTGTGCAAGAGCAGTGGCTGATTACCCTGTTAAGAACAGCTCTGGATTTCTCATGCTGGATGAGATGATCCTGTTCCAGCTCAGCAAACATGTTTCTTTACCTAAGCAAAGGGACTTTCAGCCAAGTGGGCCTGGATGCTGGAAAAGCCAGAGGCAGTGAGGCAATGCAGGCCAGGAATAAGAGCAAGGCAAAGCCAAGATGTGGGACCTCCACCAGGTGTTCTTGGCCACTTGATGAGGACTCCTCAGAGCTCTTGGCCCACCATAGGTTATTGTATTTCAAATGTAAGATTTGAGTCCAGAGTGATTTGGCCCATCAAGAAAAGTTCTGAGCCCTGTGACCGTTCAGGTGGAAGAGAAAGTGCATGGCTAGAGGCAACCCGCTGGGAAAGAGGGCAACATCTGTAGACCCCGAACCTAAGTCATAGGAAGTCCGAAGTGTGTTGTAGAGACCTGAGAAAAGGCCAGGGTAGGCACAGTATGACAACTGTGCAGATAGCTGGGCAGAAAATGCATTTACATGGCAGGACTATTTTTAAATCTGTCAGTCAGTGCTGTAAAACCAAACCTCCCACCATGCTGCTGATGGGGAAGGGGCACAGTGACAGCAGCAGAAAGCAGGCACAGAAGTAACAAAGCTCTCAGCATCTTTTCCCTGAGCTTACAGACCTGGGAGCAGACACATTTCTGCTGGTATGCCTGTTATCTATAGGAAAGATGAAATCTATTCGCAGCTGTGCTTTCTGCAGAAGCTGAGAAAGAGTTGCCGTGTGCAGGAAAATATATTTCAGCCTTCCTGCTAAAGCAGACCATGGATGGAGGTCTCCTGAGCTGTCCCTCCTCTTGTTTTCCCACCATGGCTCTCCTCTGCTCTCTGAGGGTATGTTTAGAAGATAGCGCCTTTACTCTGTGGTGCTGCTTATACTTGCTCATTCAGTGTAAATAACTGTATTAACTTTATAGGCAGCCCCGGTTTGAACTGACTGAGATTCATGTAGCAAACTGGAACCACGCCAGGCCCACCAGAGCAGAGTCCTGTTAGTGTGAGGTGGAGACCGAGCAGCTCTCAGGATGGGAGGTCTCTCCAAATGAATGTGATCCCTCCTTGCTCTTACAGATTGGTTTTAACATTGACACAATGGCTGCCAAATACTGAATCTGCCAGAAATGTTAACAACAGGCACTTTGATCTCATTCACTTGTTCTTGCTAAGAATGTATTGTATTATTTTGTCTCCTTTGCGGTCAGAAGAAAAATGTTTTACCCTTGCATATCAGTCATGTTCAATAATCTATGTGCTGTGTTACACAGGGCTTCTGCTTTTCACTGCTACTTGCTCCTGTGATGCTTACTTTAGCAGTTGTTACATGCTATACATTTGTTTAAATACTTTAGGGAGGTTTTATATTTTTTATATAGAAGACCGAGATTTGTGGATTCTTCCTGATGTTCTCATCTAAACAGCCAAGGAATTTAATTTTTATTGTGTGTGTAAAAACTACTTTAAAATCAGTTTAAACTTTTGTGCTAGTTTTTAAACTCTTGGCTTAGTAGTTAATACAGTTCATGTATCTGGCCTTGGCACAAGGTTTATATTTTTCTAACCATATATTTACTGCAAAACGCATCTAATATTCACTAATAAAATGATATATTGACAATTATCTAGTATTTCTTGCAATGCATCAGCCTCAGAGTGTATTGTAAAAATATAGTATCCGAATCAAACAGTGTAATTCTTATCTTCAAACACAGTGGAATTTTATGGAAAATGTAATCCCCTTTAGCAAATAAAAAGAAAAGAGGAAGCTGTTGATGAGGAACTTTGGTGCCAAATCAAAGGACTGCATTTGTTTACATATAAAATTGAAGAATAAGACGCAACATGTTAAACTTGTTGCCATGAGGTAGTGAGTATACTCTGATAGTTTGGCATGACAATACAGTCAGCAATTATACTGGAGAAGATACAGACAGACTTGCAAAATAGAGTGAACATGCGTCATTATTGCTGTTACTTGATATTCTGAAAACAGTGCTTTTTTTTATCTTTGAGAAATAACCACATGGAAAATCTCCATTATCAAAACTCAAAGAACATTCTGTTTTCAAAACAAGTTGATTCCTTGTGTTGTATATCACACTGCAGTTGATCTATTCTCAATCTCATCTTTGAAAGTTAAGTTTCCGACATGTGATCATGTAAAACAAAAATTTATTGTACTCTTCCTCCAAAGGCTAGAAGTAAGAAAAAAACGTATGCACATCTAGCAAATGCTGCTCCACATTTAGAAAACTGTCCAATGATTCTTTTTGCAAAGAGCAATTTTTATTTTCACTTCCAGATTATTGAATACCTGATAAGCACACACTTTCTTAACTTCATGTTGTAATTTCTACATGCTCTGTTTCCATTAGTAAAAGCTGGTAGGTTTCCTTTTTTATTTTTCTTCCTTAATTTGGTGGGATATTTTCACAAAGACTTACATTTCTTCTCTTTGCAGGTTTGCTGCCAAAAGGAGTATGTGTTGATGGTAAGATTTACTGTCATGTCAACTAAGTATCAGGATCAAATCAGTATGTTATCGAGAACTACTAAGCTTGACCCTAACATAACAACAGATATATTCTTTTGGGCTATGAACAAAATGCAATACAAAACTTAGCACAATTTAGAGAAATGTCATGATTTCAATCCATAAAGTTGTAATGGCGACCTTCTTTCTTGTTGGTGGTCAATGTAACCCACATTAGGCACTACCAAGAACATGAGGTGACCTCCTTGAAGTTATTGACCTGCAAAGTTGCTGCTTCAGTATAATGGTGACATGATAGGTGTTACTAAAGTCTCTTTCTGAGGATTTCAGAGCCATCAAAACAACTGGGTAAGCCCCTTTGCATGCATGGAATCCATGCAATGGCAGATACATCTTCAGGTTTTCAAGACTTTAAAGTATTTCATTCTTATTATCTGGAGAACACATTCATGTCAAAACCTTATCTGTAATCCATTGAATAGATGTGTTTCTCTCCTGTAGCTAAAAGTGCTCTGTTTAGCACATTACGATTAAAGATACTGAATGTTGATGCCGCTGAGGTTGGACTTGGACAGCACAGAAGCATCTGAGAACTGGTATTTTTACCATTCAATC
Organism: Baryphthengus martii; assembly: GCA_013396935.1. Classification (NCBI taxonomy): domain Eukaryota; kingdom Metazoa; phylum Chordata; class Aves; order Coraciiformes; family Momotidae; genus Baryphthengus; species Baryphthengus martii. The sequence continues at coordinate 224,837 of VWZK01013489.1, read as the reverse complement.
AATTTACTGTTTACAGACAAAATGACAAGGCTTGGGAAGAATAATAGCCTGTAAGAAATTCACCAAGATAGGTTATCTGAGATTACCCAGCTCATGCAGACTTGAACACGGACCTCCATAGATCTTGGATTTTTTAAGCTTGCAAGTTGTGCAACCTGCTTGTTCTCAACAATTCTCTCCAAGCACATGTTGCTGTTCTCAGGCAGTGACAACCATTAGCAAAATCACTGTGGCACTACGTGCTCCAGGGTGAAAGGATCAATTCTGACTAGCACCAGTAGAGATGGAGAGATCAGGACAGTCGGGAGGAAATAGAGAGAACAGAAGGATAGAAGAGGGCACATTTTCCTTCTTAACAAAAATCCTTCAAAATCCAGATAGCTTTGCACAGTAATCTATAAATTTCCAGTGTGGTTCAGTCTCTCCATTCATGTTGTCAAAGATGCTCTGACAGCTGATAAAATTTAAGACAAGTGGTAGTTGCTGTGCACTACTTGTTCAAAATGACAAAGTGTGAAAATATGATCAATGCAGGGATTCATATGGGGGAAAAAAAGCACTTTGCCGTCCTTGAAATCTTTTAAGTAAAATTGTGCAAAAAATTGTGACTAAGAAACATTAGTCACTAGAAACTACAAGTAGATACCTCAGAAGTACTTTAGTACAAACTCATTCTGATTCAAGCGTTTCTGGCAAGGTTTTATATTAAAGCTGATGTGCTTTTGACATTGGACTCTGAGTTGGTGCTCTCTGATGAAGTAAACCTCTCACTCATCTGCTTAGGAAAGCAGTAGAATTCATGTAAATGTACATGCTGCTTACAGCTTGTTCCTGATCTTAGTTTTCAGCCTTGCTAGTGTCTTGTTAGTGAACAATTAAGGTCACCTTTTACATGGCAAATATTTTGGATCAATGTAATTTTTAATCTTCAGACGACGACCTAATTCTACTACTCTTTTCCCTGTGCTGCCTTCCAAGAATGAAGTGGGGAATGAAATCAGATACTTCTGCAAGATTACACAGTTTTAAAGTCTCAGCGACCTGAATAAACTATTATTTAAATTTTTCTAAGATTCTTTGAGCATTTCCCAGTTGTAGATGTACTGGGTCTATCTGGAATGGTTAACTCACAGCTACAGAACATCAAATGGAAGCATGGCAATTAGCAGTAGGTGAAGGCTACTTTAAGTAGGTACTCTGAATTAACCTGCCAGGGGAAGATAGACTGGGAGGAAAAGTGAAAACACTATAAGATACATAGCTATGCCCTCTATTGAGTAAACGTCTATTGTGTTTGTTATATAAGCACCCTTTTCCCTTCTTTATATCAAGAAAGTTTGACAGGGTTATTATCATTCTACAAAGATAATTAAGGGACTGGAACACCTCTCTTAGGAGGAAAGGCTGAGAGACCTGGGGCTGTTTAGCCTGGAGAAGAATGAGAGGGTATCTTATTAACGTTTACAAATATCTGAAAGATGAGTGTCAAGTAGAAGGATGGGTGTCAAGGGCGGATGGGTGTCAAGTAGGCCCATCTCTTTTCAGTGGTGTTCTATGATAAGATGAGGGGCAATGAGCACAAACCGGAACCCAGGAAGTTCCACCTCAACATGAGGAAAAACTTCAGCTGTGAGGGTAATGAAGCACTGGAACAGGCTGCCCAGAGAGGTTGTGGAATCTCCTTCTCTAGACACTATCAAAACTCACCTGGATATGTTCCTGCGTGACCTGCTCTAGGTGATCCTGCTCTGGCAGGTGGATTGGACTCGATCTCCAGAGGTCTCTTCCAATCCCTACCATTCTGTGATTCTGTGATTCTATGATTCTGTGATGCTACGATTCTATGATTCTATGGTTCTATGATTTTAAGACCAAGAGCAGAAGATGTAGCTACAAGGAGTTCAGGTAAAAATGTCTATAATTGAAAATGTCCAACCCTTACAACTTTAAGATGCCAAGTCTTAAATCCTTATCACTTTGCTCAGCTTTATTTGGTAGAAAAGAACCTAAAAACATTTGCCACAGGCTGACTTTTATTTGAAAGTTTCAATTGAAAGGGATGGCCCATTTTTCAGAATGACATTAAGGAGGTAATGTTATTTTACCCGTGTTAAAAATAATATTATTTATCAATGAAATTCTGAAATATAGGATCTGAAATGCGTCAGGGCATTAAGAATTTGCCTTTAGTCATTCCTTGGGAAACTTACCTAACTTGGATTAAAATAAAAGATTATGAAAACTCTCAGTTTGCACCTGAAAATAGATCACGTGTTAGAGATTGGCAGCTGCATTTCCTCAAGAATGTCTGTCTGTTTGGTACAGTCCATCATGAGGTGGAAAGGCACAAGAATGGGTTCCCCTGAAATTACTCCTGCAGGCACTCAACCATGTGTAACTCAGTAACTAAACTCACAAGCAAGGAAACTCTCTCGTATGCTCCCACTGTTTTTCCTGATGCCTTCCAGCTTCCTGAAAGAGAAGGAATAAACTGCCTCATATCAGAAGGAAAAGGGAAGCAGTGGAGGGAACAAGGGAGCAGGCAGGAACTGGGGAATGGGGTTCGGATAGGAGCAGAGGAGCACGGCACCCTCAAACTTCAAACCAGACTCAAGACCTCTGAGCTTCTGCATGCTGCAGTGTTGTGTACCTGGCTAGTGGGATCTTATCAGGTCTCCTTGTAGAGCCATGCTGCTGCTATCAGTTACCTTTAATAGCTTAAGGCTACCGTGCCACCAGTTCCAGGTCTGAATGCCACCAACAGCCAAACATGGAGTCAATAGTCTCCCACTCATAGAACTCCTGCATCTTGTAATGCATGTGTTTCCATCTGTTTAGTTTCTCATTTGCAATTACATTAAAAGAAAACTGTTTTTTTAAATACATTCAGGTTGAGGGCTCACCGACTTCAATACACACATTTGTATAACTAAGCCAAGTGGAGTTTCTGTTTCTCAATGTTGTTAGTTTCTCATTGCATCAGGAGAATGAAATCTGAAAGCAGGGAAATACTTAGGACTTCCAATTAGCTTTTGAAAGCTTGATGAGTGCTAAAAATACCATGTAGAGCAGGAAATAGACCAACAGGCCTATCGCTCATTGATGTGTTTGGTTTAGTCCTTTGTGTATTTTCTAAAGATCCACTGATTACTCTGCTATATTTATTTGGAAATGCTACACACCAGAAGGCAAAAAGGATGGTACAGTAGAAAAGAAAAATATAATTTCCCACGGTTTAGTGAGAAAATAAAAATTATCATAAAGTCATAGTGAATTTAGATATTAATTTTACCATGAAAAAAATTTTTAAAGAAAGCTGAAGCATAACACTTTTCGAAAATTGCTTATGCATAATGAACTATTTCACTTATTTTGTTTTAAGCAGTTCTTGATTACAAAAATTGTAAGACAGGTTTTTTTCTTAGACGTTAATAAAATTTGAAATAAGTAATCTTTAACCTCACTTTAATGGGGTTAAAGGAATTTATAATAATGTGAGAAATCTGTATCTGATTAAGAATATTTTTTGAGAAACCAAGGGATCGATTCCCTAACCGCAGAAACTCATTTTATGCATATGTAATTCTTCTGAGTATTACAGAATTAAACCTGTTCAAAGAAGCTAGCAGAGGAATCTGTAGGGGTAAAACAGATAACTACTCATTTCTCCATTCAGCCTGTAGCTTCAACTACTGCATTTCTGATCTCCCATAAACTGACCAAGCACGAGTACATAGCTGAGCCTGTTGTCCCAAGAAGATTTTGTACATACAAGCTCTGAAAATATGGATTGCAATCTACTGTGCAATACCAAGAAGCACTTGGAGATTTTTGTTTAATAGAAAATGGACTATTTCCTCCTCTTGTCCCCAGTCAGCTATCTATGAGTCCTGCTGGATATTAGAAAACTGAGGCTCTCTGATCAAGTTTCAGGGCCACATAACCAAACCAAACTTAAAGACTGATCAAAATCATCACTGTGAATGCAGAAAAGGCAAGTGCAGAAGTTACAGCTTAGCTGTGAATGTCATGTCCTGGCCCCAACTCGGTGATCAAAGACATTCCAAAACAAGCACTAACTGTTTGCAAGCTGCCAAAGAATTTGGGTGCAGTATTAAGAAGAAGATGAAGAACAGATTATACATCGGTAGCAGCTACTCCCTAGTTTGACAAGGATGGGTTTAAAAAAATAGCTGGGAAGATAAGCCTGTCACACATCCACAAAGATACTCAAGAATAGTGGTGGAATGTATATTGCACTGTAGTGGTCCAATTTACTATTTAGGGAAAACACAACAAACAAGATGTTGTAGGATAGAGGCAAGAGAGAGAATGATGAAAGAAATGATTAACTGAGAAAGGAGAGAAGAGACTAGGAAGGAATCATTATACAAGGGCAGCTTTGAATCTGGGAATCTCCTGCTCTGAAGCTAAAAACAATTCGGATTGATGGAAATTCACATTGCAAGAATTAACAACTTTCAGCACCTCTTTCCTGCAATGACTTCAAGAGAGGAGGGGACACAAACATCAAAACGTAGAGAAAGCTTTCATGTTTGTCCTGAACAAGTGACATCTTGTTTTTGAAAAGCAAAACACAGTATCTGCCCTTCTGAAAGAACTTTCTTTGGCCATTCCTCTCTCTATAAGTACCCATTGCAGAAGGATGGAAACAAGCTCTTCAAAAGCTAACAACGAGCTCTGCTTTACTGGTTTGCAGCAGTGTCTGGTGTCTTGGAAACCGCTTCTTCATCCAGTTCTCTTGGCCGCTTTGATGATGAAGTGATGTTCAACTGCAATATGGTTAGGCTTGTTTCCCAGATCATATCTACACTGGCCTGTGAAGCTTCTGCCTCCAAAGTACTAGAGGTAGATAGAGAAACTGCTCAGAACATGTATGTGGCTGGAACAGACTCACAGCAGATGGCCATTTAAAATAGCAGTCAGGAGGAAAGTGTCACACTGAGCAGATGCAAGTGTTATCCTTGAGAAAAGTCTTCCCAACTGCCATTTTCCTGTGACTCATCTTCTATAAGAATTGTGTTTATTTCAGTCAGAGACAGTGTTGAGTCACAGATGCCACACGTCAGACAAGTTCACTGGGTCCCTTTCGTGGCTGGGGTGAGGCAATTAAATTTTTTGCTTAGTACGTGCAGAGCCTCAGCTTTGTCTTATTTTCAGTTACATGATTGATAGAACAGTGGCACACCTTTTGAAGGACTAATGCAAAGACAGACAAAATATATCAGGTAGATATTGCTAACAATGATAAAGAGAAACCCCTGGATTTTAAGGAACGTTGAATCAGCCTGACATTAAACCAGAACTTTGGCTTTTAGTGTTAGATGTTAAAAGTTATTTTAAATGCAAGTTGGCTGAGATCTTTACAGACTTAATAATGTGAAACAAGTTCCTTTGAGCACCTGCTCCTATACGAAGTGTTCTTTCAGGTTTTCTGCTCTTGAGAAAGCTTTTTTCCTTGATATTTCAAGAACCGCCCTTTTCAATACTTAAGCCACGATTTCTTTGTACTAAAACGAGATAATATAATACAATGTCATTAAAGGTAAAAATAGAACTGGAGAGGGTTGGTTTTTTTTAATTTCCTACTAATTTCCTTAGCAAATCTGAAAGGTTTACAGCCATTTTATCAAACACCGGTATTGTCTGCACTAAGCATATGGTCTATTTTGATCTTCTTTCAGTTCCCAAAATAAAAAGCTAAGGGTCTTTCGTGAATATCTTTCCTCCTCAGCTATAAAATGTGTGAAAGCAGCTCTATCACTACTTTTCCTAAGCCCAAATCAATCTGTGCCATGGTAGAACAGGTTTCAGTTCCCACCTTAGACTAGCCTACAAAATACTGTATGTTTCTTTGCTCCAGCTGTTGGACTCTGCCTTTATCTATTCCTGCTGCTCACCATCAGTTCCTACCATTTTACTGAGGCAGGAGATTTAATTTATAATTTTCTTGCTATAAGTTTTAAACCACTTTCATTTCAAAAAATCCTCCTCTTTTTTTTTGCCAAATAATATCTTTATGCTACTCAAACTTGAGGGTTTGGGCCAGTACTGTTCAGTCAGTGGACTAACTCCAAGAATTTCCCCAGAATCCATTAAACTGGAAGGAAGACAGAAGCATTTGCATTTCTTCAGAGATACCAGGCTGCCAAGATTTCCCAAGTTAATTATTCACCATATAGACTTTTCCAGGATGCCATAAAATAAATAAACAAACAGCAGCAGAAGAAAGGTGTCTTCATAAAGCCTCAACATCACATACAAGGACAAAACTCTTTGTTCTGTTTTTATTAATTTGATGTATTTTTCCATGGCACTGGACCAAGTTATGCAACAAGAGGAAGACTGTCAGCATTTTAATTTTTGGATTACTGCATTGCCTTGATTCTTTGGCATCACTGAGTAAACCTGCATGATTTTCATACAAGGAGAAAACATCCTGCTTGTAGGTGGTCAAACACCTGCTCCCCGAGCTAGAAAGGCAGCAGCTGTTGTGCTTAGTGTGTCTGATTTAAGGAAAGTAGGATGTTGTCTACATGTTTTCACAATGCCATTTATAAGGCAATATTTGTGGCTTGCTGCCATATGATTTATTGCCTTTGACAGGAGAAATAAAATTTTAATACAAGACTTTGATAGGAATACTCAAAAGGCATTTTTTTGAAACACAGGCTGAATAAGTCAACTCCTTTGGAAAACTGAATAAATTCTGTTCTCAGAGCTGCTTTGCTGCCCTCCGGAACAGAAACTGCAGAAGCCTTTGAGTAAGTCCAGCTTCTTCTATCCTGAGATAATGGTTCCACCATACTTTGGGCATTCCGTGTCTCTGTTGAAAAGCCAACTGTATTTGGTCTGGTTAGGATGAAGTGCAGCAGATCAGCATATTCAGATGTCAGGATGTTTGGATTCTGTAAGGAGGCTCATCTGGAAGCAATGTATGTTTCAGTTCTTTGTAGAAAATGCTTAATTCTAATTTTTCACGAAAGCCCTTTCTCTTGGAACAACTCATCTGCTTAAAATTAGGCATGTACTTGTTTGTCTTGCTGACTTGAGACCATACAATACACAGTCCTCTGATGCTGAGTAATTTATGTGCTTGCATAAATCAGTGGGCAGCCAACAGAGGACAGACTGGATGCAACAGTTTCACACACGCATTTTTTCATGGTCAAAAGATCATGGAAATGAGCCCATACTTCATGCCTTCGAAAGTCCCTTCCTTTTTCTGTCATCTCTGTGAAATGCAATGGGTTATGGTTATTACCATATTTTTAGTGAATTATTTACAATCCTCAGTATAGAAAAACCTGTGGACTTTGCTATCTTCTCCAGTATTTGGAATGAAGGTTACAAAGGTGACCACAGTCTACAACGATTCTTTCTCTCCTTTCACCCCTTTAAAAGATTGAAATGTATGAAGACTGTGTAAAGCCTGAAGCAGTTCTAGTCCTGTAGGAGAGCCAAAGACTAAGAAAGACACATGTCCTGCCCTGACTAGCAGAAATTATTCTGTAAAGGAAAAGTTGCAGAACTATAACTGCACATTTCCAGGTTCCTCTGAGACACAAAATGGAGTGCACTGAACTAAATTGTTCTTAGAAATACCTCTTGTCGATCTTCTTGAGTTATGGATAGGCTTTCATATTGATAGCAGCTAAGCTAGCTTGTCCTGTTAGCATACGGAAAGAGTTTTTCATATCTGCATGGAAAGTGTAAGCACAGCCCTCATCCTTGCCAAATCAAAGAAAAGATGTGATAAATGCAGTAACATAGAACAAAACATTTGCATAGATGTGAATAATGCAGTAGAGAAGAGGTAAAAAAAGAAATGTGGATGAGTCCAGACTAGCAAGATCCCCACTTCCAGCCATGGTCTGCTTGCTTGCCATGTACTAATGCTTATGGGATATACTCGGGAAAAGGAAAGACGCTTTACTAGGTAAAGAACACACTGAAGTATAGGTCTTTCTGAGGGTTATTTACAAGACCACATTCAGTAGGTTTCAACAGACCATCCTGTAGCATACCAAGAGCCATGAAATCCTAGAGGTTCAACCTAGTGCAGCTCCCCCTGTCCTGCTTTCCTGCAAGCTCTAGAAGTGACACAGGGAGCTTTTCAGAGGGAAAGAGGGCTTGTGATCCTGCCCTGGGGAAGACCCAAGACCCCCCCGCAGGCAGGATGACAGGAGAGGGCAGAGGTGCCTGCATCCATGGGGTGCATGGGTCCCTGCTGGGAAGCAGCACCCACAGGCAAGAGAAGTGAGGAGTAGGAAAAGCAGGTACAAGTCAGCTTCTGCCATAGCAGCTATAGCGACACCAATGCTGCAGCAAGGTGAATGAATGAACATACTGGTAGGATTTGTTAAAAAATTAATTACCTTAAAATTTTTGCATGTGTGAGGCCAGACTCTGCTGATTTTAAAATCCTATGAAGCTGTTAACATATAATTCATCACTATTTTCCACCTCACATTTGTTAATGGTAGAGATCATTCACTTGCATTTAAATCCTTCCTGTAAACTGCATATTAAACATTTTGTTAGTAAATTACATATTAAAGCCAAAGGAGTGGCAAAGAGGTAGCACCTCTCAACCCTTTTGAATTTAGAGGTGGGGATCAGAAAGCTTGCTAAACACAGAGATAATGGAAAACATCACAAGATTTATGAAAAAGATACAATTTTTTACACCAACCAGAACCTGAACTGACCCAATTTCACAGGATTTTCCTATCTAAAGTGACAGTCAAGCATGTGAATTGAGGAAATTCACAAGTTAGTGAATGATTCTTTCTTCCCCTCTGAGGCCGTTCCACACATGGTACAGACTACGTGTGATACTGATATGTTAATGCCTTGTATGTGCCTCTGGTCATGAACAGAGCCTCTAACATGGCAGGCAGGAGAACATCTGAACTAGGCTGACATTGGACCAGACCACGGTATTTGAGTTTTATGAGTCCAAGCAGAACAGACAATCCTCTCTACCCTTGCTCTAATAGTTTCTTTAAAATCTGGGAAACTACAGAGAAAGTAAACAGTAAGGGAATTAAAAAATGTATTACTTAGTTCATCATTATGGATGGGTGAGAGTTTTTTGGACAAAATATTTTTCCTTTAGGAAATACCTGTGCTTTGAAAAATAAAAAAATATCTATTGCAAATAGTAATTTTTTCTCAAATGACTTCTTCTAAAAACACATTTTTTAAAATGTCATGTCCAATTTCAACATTTTTAATATGAAAATTCATCTTTGGTTCAAATAATCTTTTAGAGCTTCAAACCAGTTCTAGTAAAAACTGTAAATGAGAGTCAAAATCTAAATGAAAACTCTACAAATATTGGCAGACAATATTTTAATTTATTCAAATCAGCATTTCATGTCTTATTAAATAGATTTCTGGAATTTCTGTAAGAGTTTGATTTTTCATCCTGATTCAAGATAAAAACTTCTCTTCAAACATCAGTTTTCTCAAGAAAAAATACTCTTTCTTCATGGGTTCCATTCCTCATGAACTTTAATTGTTGGTGTGAAAATGATACACTGATTTTTGCCAGCAGATCAGAGTGAGAATATACTGTGGTAGAAATGAACTCCATTTTCATTCTGAATTATCTTAAGCAGCTCTGTTAATATAATAGGCTTGTGGGCATATATTATACAATGACACAAGGCCTAACCTTTCCCTTTCAAGCAGTTTCTCATTTCCTGACTTCAACAAACATAAGAGAATATCACATGGTAAAAGAATGCTGTGAAAAGTATATTGAATCATCTGGCAGTATTTAAACCATGAGATGACATTTTATTTTGCTTATTCTACGTGGAAATTCCTAACATCGGCTCTTGCTCAAATGCATCAGTCCAGGCTCTGCTGTTTTGTTTCAAACATTCTTTATTTTCCCTTTTCTTGTTCTTGTTATATCTTTTTATCTCTTAACTGGAACATGGATTTCTGTGGATGTCTGAAAGGAGGTAAACACCCAAAGTCTGAGCTTTTAATTTCTCCTTCTGAAAAAAATCTGAATACAAGGCTATCTAACAGGACCTTTTTTTCTCTCTCTCTTTTTTTCATTTTTCCCTAGATCACTTCAGAGTCAGAGCTAATCAATAGTGTGTTAATAACAAGTGCACCGTGGCTGCCCTGATACTTCAGGGATGCTCTAAGGGAACCTTCAATAGATAAGTGTCAAAATAATGACATTATTTATGTTTAAATCAATTGATTTCTGACCAAGTAGCCACTAGGCTTTGGAGGCTTCATTTTAAAACATGATGTTTCTCACACCAGACTACTCATACACCTAAAGCTGACTGCTCTTTTAAGAGCTTTCTTGGAGAAGGTCCAGAGCTCTCAACACCTTGAAGGGCTGAGCCTCAAACACAGTTATTTCCCAGAAGAGGAAGCACTTAGTAAAGCTATAAAGGAAAAAAAAAGTATGTGACAGTACGAAAAGAAAATTAACAAAGCGCAATAATACATCAGTTGCATACCTCTAGAGACAAGTAAACAAAGCATTACAGCCAGCAAGTAGCAACTGATTGCTGCCATTTTAACCGAAAGGAAAAGACTTTGTTGTTAGCAGGGAGGATCTTATGACACCCCATATTTTTTTCATGGATTTGAAACCCAGAAAGGACTATTAGATCTTCTACTTTTACTTCCTTTATAGCACAGACCATAAAAATTCATACTCCTCCTTCCACTCAGTAATGACTTGTGTTCTGGCAAGGGCAACATGCTCCCCAGGGGCACCTCCAGCCCTAGTCTGAAAACTTCAGCATGAGAAGTGGGTCTCTTGGTCATTGTAGCCTTGTTACAGTCCATCCATTCCAGTGAAGGTTTACTAGCCCACATGCACTCCAACACCAACATTACGTTATCCAGTGACATATAATTATATACGACAGATGATTGTGATTCATTGCTTGCTTCAAGTGTTCCCAAATGGATCTTGGTTACATGCCACTGCTGATGATGACAGCAGCTCCCAGCTGGACAGGACACTCCAGAAATGCACTGCTTCACTTTAGTACACACACTGCAATTTGGGAAGAACCAGCCTGGCTGAAAACTAGTTTGTGGCAGCTGTAGTACCTTTGCCCATCATTTCTGTCTAGAGAAAGGTAAAGACATTTGAATGTTACAGAAAACTTCTCAAAAAGCTTGATTCTCAAACTCTCTGTAGACACAAGGGAAACTACTTCTTGCTTCAGCTGACTCCATGGAAGACACCTTAGGGCTAGGCTTACTCAAGGAAAGGGGGAATATGTGATTACAGCATTAGATATGGTATTAAGTAGGCCAGAGCAACATGACCTTACTGTGTTCTTTAGAGCAATTCCCAGAGAATCTGAGAATCGCTCTACTGTCTATGAAAAAATACCTTTTTCTTGAGTGTAAGAGTTATAATAGTCAGTTTCCAACAAAACAGAAAGAAACATTTTAGAGAAGGGGACATAATCATACTTGTCCTATAAGAGAGCTTTGCTGTAATGATGTATGCAAGCTTTCTGGAAGGAATTTTCTGTCTCCTTTTTTTTTTTTTTTTTTGTTAATAGTAACTCCTAAACTTAGACATGAAAAGACTCTCTGTTTCTTTCTAGGTTATATAAAGTAGAAGCATCAAAACACATTTGTTGATCAGCTTATGAATAGCTTCTAGGAAAGGTGCATAACCATGTCCAGTTTTTATTGTAGAGAGTTTCTATTCCTTCTTCTTCAGTAATATGGAAATGGATTAAATCACATCTATAAATGTGCAATTTTTTTATCTTGGAGATGTAGAACTCCTTGCAACTGGATAGCAAGGATTACTTGGTGTAGCCATAGAGGGTTCTCAGAGAAACTCCTTGAACTACAACACTGATGCCTGTTTGATACAAATCCCTTTCACGGTACAGGTATATATATATCATTCTCTAGTCTAAGATAAAGTTCCAGTCATCCCACATTTCTGTAATACTGCAAATTCAGAGTTTGTCTCACTCTTTAATAAATGGCCATGAGATTTCTGCATGCCCAAGCTGAAATTGTAAGTGGCACATGGAAACAATGGCAGCAGCAAAAGAAGTCCAGGCCCCAGAAGAATTTTCCTTAAAGTTAAACAAGAGGTTTCATTGTTCCTACGTGGCGTGTATCAGAGTAAAGTCTAGGAAAAAGTCATTTAGCTCTCAGAAAGCAAATGCAGGCTTTCCAAAGAGCAAAAGGAAGGCAGTGTGAGGGGCAGGGGTGGGGGGAAGGGGGGCAGAAAAAAAAGAAATTAACTTGATTCATCAAGGCACATTTAGACATTTTGCTTGCAAACAAGAATTGATCAGTCTCAAAGCCTAGTCTTCTTTGATGCTTGGCTCTTACTGAGTTACACGGGTGCCCTGCACTTTGCAGCAGCTACATTGCCTATTTCAGTAGTACAAAGAAAGTTGGAGCCTTAGGTAACCCTGCCTGACTTCCAGCCATCCTAGTTACAGCTCGAAAACAACCATGCAGTGTCTGCGAAACATCCAGGAGATGCCAGACAAATTATCTCCAAGGTTTTTTCCAAAACAAAAGAGAATCTTTAAAGATATTTTATTATCTATAAACAGTTGTGAGACAGATAGCAATTCAAGGAAGACAAGCAACTTCAGAAAGAGTGGAAATTCTGAATTTGTGCCCAAAATTAAAATAACTTTTTAATAGCTTTGCCCTTAAAGAGGGATTAATGAATGCTCTTTCACATCTTTACATAAAGCTAGACTCTGGCAGATGTGAGATAGATTACTACATACAACATAAACAATATTTGGTCTTTTATCCTGGCAGTAGAGAGCATATGTCTCTGTGCTTGAACAAAAGATCATTTCTAGCTCAGCAGAGGATGTAAACCACCCCAGCTACCAGCCGCACTCCAGGAACCCACAGGAATATCTGGGCAACATTTCTACCAAACCCTGAAAGCCAAGCTAAGGGGCAGGCAAGGAGAGGGGGTGAGAGGACCCACGGCAGCAAGCCTGGGCTAGGATTTGGCCTAAACACCAGGATTCATCATCGGTGTTTGATTTTGTGCAGGCTGAGGACTGCCAGCCTTTGCCCAGCTGAGCTCTTCAAGCTGTAGCTAGGAGACTGCCTCCAACACGCTAAAAATACATCCCCTGCGCTGGTCGGTGACAGCTTGTTTGTAAGTGAGGGGGGAGACTCTGGATGCTGCCAGACCTCGTCTTCAGCAAAGCAGGGAAGTGGACACCAGTAGAGCTCGAGCACCCAGCACGAGTGCAGCATCCTGCACTCTCCAGGTCTGCTGAGGCTGACCCCACTCCTGCCTCACATACCACTGACCTCACACAGATGCTACTGACCCAAATTACCACCACCAAATGGGTGGCAGCTTGTCCAGAGGAGAGTTCATATCTCCTGCTGACCTCCAGCCAAGTGGGACGGAGGAGACCATGCAGAGCAGGACACGTGCACCCACCCTTTGGGGGAGAAACATGGGGCAAGACCTCAAGGCTCTTTCTCTTGGGCAAAACTCACCTAGTGCCAACCAGTGTTTCCTTAGAGCACCAGCTTTCATCCTCATGGAGTCAATCTCCAGCTCTCTTTTCCATAGCCGCGGTCACCTGGTTTAAGTATCTGGATATCAGAGGGGACATCCATCCCTGGCTTCACCACTGCTAGCAGGCTGCAGGTGATACAAGGCCTCTGTCGTTCCATTAGTAGGCTGGAAATATTGCCCCGGAAAGCCTTGTGACAGCCACACAAACCATTTCCAGACAAATATATAGCTGGCTGAAGCTGATTTTTTGTCTCTGAACTAACTTGAGCAATGTGATACAGGGCTGGGAGTGGGACTGTGTGTGGTCAGGAGTGGGAGGATGAGTCCGTTTGGGTCATCAGCCAGTGAGATGCGTCTTGCTCATGCTTGAAAACAACTCTAGGGTGCAAGTCATGCTAAAATGTATGCCAGAAGAGAGAGGTCATTTATTACCAATTATTCCCCGTTAGTGCCGCCGTGCACATTTTGCCAAACTAAAGGTAAGACCTAGAGTAAACAATTGCAGGGTCCAGCACAGAGATTTCACTGTCTCCAATTTCTGCAGATATCTGTGGCTATTCCTAAATTCCCATCCACATACCAAGCACACACATTTGCAACACAGGAATATTTGTTTTGGTGAACTGTGCTTACATAGTACAGCAGGCACCCTGGGCAGAGGAGCTACGAGGCGCTGTATGTGCCATAACCACAAAGGTACCTTTGATGAACTGGATCTCTTGCATTGGTACATTTATGATTAAACTTAGCTAAAAAAAAAAAAAGTAATTTTCTTTAACTAGAAAAATCTATACCTCCTGTGTAACATTTGTATCCATGGAGATAGAGCACAAAAAGCTATTCTAGTGTTGGTTTATGACACCTTCGTTCAAACCAGCAGAGAAGCACGAGCACTAATACCGGTTTAGTTGCTTTGAAATGAATAATGTGCCACACCACTCTCTGCACAGGGATGCATTATGGCCACAAAGTCACCTTCCTCTCCTACCCCTTCTGTCCTCGAGACTTTCTTCTATGCTTTATTCTCGTTTGTATTAGTATCAATAATTATTAATATATCACCTTACAGTAATCAATGGAAGTTTAACGTCAATCTGTTCCAGCATTTCAGCTATTGTTACATCCTGGAATGAGCCTGGCAGCATTTGAGTGGGATCTGGGTTTGCAGGAGCACAAAAACAGGTTTGCAAAGAGAGAGTAGGTAATGGAACACCAGGTAATTATATAAAAGATCACAGATTGCATACATTAATTTGAGACACAGCACTGAAACAAGGGAGGGGCCTACTTAGTGTTACATCCTCTAATATCCTGATCCCTTCAAGTTGTTAGTCATAAGAAGAGCTTTATTAAAGTTACTGAAGATATAAGGAAAAATAAATAGAGTGACCTGATAAAGCAGGAGCTGGCAGAAGTTTGAAAAGCTTGCCTGCTGTTTTCCCTTTGAAATCTTGGCAGGCATGCAGAGTGCTCAAACCTGCTCCTGCAGCCTCGTTGTCATTTCCCATCCCTCGGTGGGTACCTTTATAATGCACCAGGTATGGTCCAGAGATTTTTATGAGTTTCACAAAAGGCGTTGCACAACCTGGAGACAAAACATATAAAGAATACATTAACTCTTGTAGACAGTTTTGCAGACAGTGGCTCCCCCAGACAACCACATGACTGTTTACAGTAAATGGTATCACCTGTTAATCAGGTATCCGTCTGAATCAAGACTGGAGGCCGCATTCTGGGGTCCCTTGGCACTGCAGAATCTTCTGCCTGCACTAGCTTTGCGACTGGCTTCTCCTTAACCTATTGATAACCAGCTGGTTTAATATTGTTTTCTGGTGTGCTGAAAAGCTCTATCTACCCCAGACAAAGCTGTGTTTGAAAACCTTTGCTTTTCTCAAAGACTAGACATGTCCTTGATCCTTCATGTCAAATCATCCTTTAAAAGGTGGTTGAAAATGTTTCTTTCAGTTCTATATATTTGGGGTTAACCAAGAAGGAGTCTGAAAAGCACGTTTGGATTGTATCTATAAATCTAACTGGTTGGCATTTTCAGCCAGATTGGCCAGGGTGACAGTAATAGCTCCTTCTACCCGTACTGTCAGCATTGAACTCAGTAGTCCTGCTTGTGTGGTCAGGTCGACCAAGTTCAGCACCCATTATAGAAGCTGATTGTCAGCTTCTTGTTTGTACAGCTGCTCGAGGTTTATTCTCCAGCGTTTTGGGGGTCGGGTGCTTTTTGCTGATGAGCTGTGAGTGCTAGCACCTTGTCTGCTTTGGGGAGTGTGGAAGCTGCACACCGCTGTAAGAACACCTGCCTGATGGGCAGCATGCAGCTGCCTGTTATGCCTCCATTGACATCAATACAGTTACAGGGATGTCAGGAAACCTGAAGGATCACCTAGGACTTTTGCAGAAGTCCAGCTGGGGAACAGAGATGCAGAACAGCAGCTTCTCTGAATGTTCAGATGACACTTCTAACAACATCCCCCTGCATTCTTTTGTACACTTCATACTCATACCTGTGTACACATGAAAGTGTACTTTAATGTATAATGTTTAATAATATTCCTGGAATAAATATCACCAAGACACATTAATTTATGGAAAATACAGTTTTCCATATGCTGCTGACTCCTCCGCTTTCTCACTTTTAAATTATGTATATATATATATGTTTCTCACAGTCTTTTCTCTACTTTTTAGTTTGAACCCTTCTCATGCCAATGTAGCTCCTGTTTTCTATTTCCTTTTCAGCACTGTTCACTGGTATCCAGCTGTAACACAAACCCTCCTCTTTTCAAATCCTTTCAGAACACTTTGTATTGTGGGTAGGTTTCGGTTTTGTGTTGTTTTGGTTTTTTTTAAGTGGTCGTTAGGAAGCTCGAGTACTCTCTGAGCTTCTTCGGCAATGATTACGAAAATGTCTGAAGCTGGTTGAGGTGGGCCCGTCCCAAGCCATAGAAGAATTGCCTTTCCCCTCACTCTGATCTTGAAAATTCAGACATGTATTGCAAGGTAGTGACCCTTTCTGCAGTCGTACACCCATAAGCAATAGCTACCTAAAGAAGCAAAGGCAAGGGCTGACTCAGTGCAATTCCTGAGCAGACTGGGCAATGCATTCTTCATGAGCACAGGGTTTTCACACTCTTGCTAAATTGAACTAATATCTCCTGTGCAAACACTGTCCTTGCAACATTAAACACAAAAGCAGTTTTCCTTTAACATACAGCACATATTTTTTCACTGTTATTCCTGAAATATATAGTCAGTCATGCCTGAAAGATGAAGGAGGCTTTGTAGGATAAACCGTTTGAGAACATAATTGTTGTAAATAAAATGACTAGGATAACTTCCTCACACTCAAAAAAAAAAACCCAAACAAACAAACAAAACAAATTCAACAAACCAAACCAAACTGAAAACAAGTAATCAAAAAAAAACCCACAAAAAAAAGATAAATTAAAAAAAAAAACAAAACCAACACCTCTTGGGATGAGTGAGTGTCCAAATGATGTTCTTTTTTATCCATATTGGATAATAGTACTATACATTATCTGCAGCTGTCTCACCATCCTTATTCAGAACAGTGACTAAATACCTTTCCCTACTGGTCCCCATGGGGCCAACCACACCTCTCCTGGTGACAGAGGCCCCACACCTATGATATGGGGACATGGGGGACTGAGGGATATATTACACCCTGTGACAGCCATGGTGAAGTGGTGTTGCCCATGATTGATTAGGAAAAGAACTGTGTCATTCCATATCTTGAATAACTTCTCTTAGATCATGTATATCTTGATTTATCCCCAAAAGAAAACTGTGGAGGCTGGCAGATGGGCTGGAGCACAGTTGACTATCCTACTTGAAGTAGCTGCGATTTCTCATGGTCTAATTTTAACTGAATCACAGTATGTATTTGTAATTGAAACCAGTTATTTTACTTTTAGGATATTCTACCCTGTCAGGACTGAGCATCTGCTTTAATGACCCTCAAAATGCTCTTAAAATATATGTAAAACCACCTTTTCCTGCACCTGCACTTTACTTCTTACCATGCCTTTCCAATAAAAAATACTGGTTTCAAATCCACAGTCTCACTCAAAAATATATCAAACAATATGTAGGTTTTTGTTTCATATGGCTCTTATTGCCAAATATTTTTATTCAAAATCCATACCATTTCAATAAATCATATGACTAATACATGCAGGTTATCTCCAACATCTGTCATGCAAAAAATGAATTGATGAACTCACTCGTATTTTTTGTTTTTCTAATATACAAGCCAAGTTTCAGCTTTGAAACTAAGCAAAGATGTGCCAAACACCATTTTAGTCTATTCAGCAGTATGTGTACAACAGATTTACATACTTTTTTTTCTTTTTTTTTTTTTCTTCCATTGAAGTTCAGTTCCTCACCTGCTGCTTATGAGGAGACGCCCTTTGGCTTTCGCATTCTCAGCCTGGACCAAAGATTGCAGTTGGCTCTGTTGATGTTTATAAAACACCAGTGCATGATTTGGATTTCTTGGAAGTAACGTGACCCAAATCACCACCAGCTTTTGCCTACACAACAAGATTTTTAAAATCAATGTTTCATGTACTTTTTATTGCAAAATCTGCAAAATCCAGAAAAAAATTCTAAAATGCGCAGGTTGAGACTTGCAAACATAGCTGGCTACTGTGTAGCTCCTCCTGTCAATGTGCAATTTACAGCAAAGCAAGGATATTTGCATGCTCAGTTCATGACAGCTTATGTATTTAAAATTAGTCTCACTGTTTGGGAACTATAATTTATTTTTCAGATACTGAATTTTCAAAGAGAGCTAGAAAAAAGTCCTATAAAAGTGGCAAGAGAATAAACAGACAACTATTAGGCAATTGGAATTTCCATTCAAAATATTAATGTTAATTAAAGTTAATTAAAAATTGTGATACAGACACTCCACTGGCAAAGAATATTGTATGCTGTTGTATGCTATAGTGCTGCACAGAAATGTTTTCAAATAATGCAACAGGATTTAAATTATGAACTTGTAGAAGCAGCAGGGAGTTTAAGAAAAACAACACATTGAATCATATTTTCCATTTGCACTTTTAATCACAGATTTCAGCAAACAGAGTCCTTGTAGTGACAGTGATGTTACCCTGAGAAATTCTTATTAGAATTTAGAAAACCAGCAGTGCTTTAGTCAAAACATTGTGGAAGTATCAAAATTGAAAAGAAGTTTTACTTTATGCAAGAAAGGGTTAGAAAAGCCCCAAGGAAAATTCATGTTTATTCATAAATCCAAATTATATGAACTGAAACAATTAAGTGGTAGTTTAGAAGCACTGACTTCAAGCCAAACTGCTACAATGGTGTTGCACTGCAGATTCATTAGTTGGCACTACGCTTCGATTAATTGTGTTCAGAGACCAGCCTTTGTCAATTAAAAATGATGCATGTCCCTTTGTGCGAATTACCACTTGTTTTAGGGACAATCCATCCATCCAGAGGGAAACTTATCCATTTAGCTTCTGACAAGATTTTTTTTTTAAAGTTCTCTAATCTCATTGGATAACATCAGGCGGGAAGGTTCAATAATTAAATGTATATTGATTAGTATAACCATGGCTACATTTGCTGGACACTGCTGCACTATGGATGGGAGTGGGAAAGCCTTCCTATTGTTCATTTGGACATCTTTCACTCCCTGGGAGAGTGCTAAACCATCCTCTGCTACCTATTCATTGCTTGATAATTGAGACGGACAAGCATCCATATGCTACAATTAATTCTGAGTTTTTCAGCAGATGCTGGAAAGTTGGGATTAAACTGTCTATCCAAACGTTGCTGTCTTTCCACATGTTTATGTGAAAGGAAGGGCAGACAGACCGGCAGGTTTGGGTGTCACAGAACAGGCAGTGACACAAAAACGAATGGAGCATGAAATTAAATTTTAGAACTCGTGCAATGCTCTCTACCACAGTGATAGTCAGGTAATGAAACTCCCTGGGTTCAAGGTATCAAATGATTTCTATAACCCCATATACTTAATCCTGGAACTCAGCCAGGTAATGATTAAACCTGCCAGAAGAAGATCCAGGAAAGTGTACTTTTAGATTTGACAAAGCAGTGAGGAGTTTGAAGAGATTTCAAACTGAAATAGGCTGGAAACGTCCGGTCCCCAAGCAAAGGAGCTTCATTCTTTTTTAAACACACAGGAAAACTATTTGCTGATCAGGAAAATATCTCTTTAATGCCATCACTGGACAAGCCCAACCTGGGTTTTCAGACAAAAACGCACTCTGATTTTAAAGTTCACACACTAATTTTGAAATTCTTGTTTGCATAAGTAAGAGTGAATGAGGATTTCTTTTTTCTTTCAATTTTAAATAAACACTTCTATGAACTTCTACTCAGCTCTCATTTTTACACTCTTTTCATTCTTCAGTCAATAAGGATGGTTGCATATCAGAAGCAGAAAGATTTTAGGATTTAAGTAGTCTTCCATGAGAAGATTTAATAAAGCTGGAACTTTTCTGCTTTATTCAGTTTCAAATCAGATAGTCTTTTCCAGGAGCAGCTTCTGGCTACCTGTTCCAGTCACTTAGCCATCTTTAAGTGCACACACAGCTTTCACTCTCTCTTGAACTTCTCATTTATTTTATTTACTTTTTACTAATGATAAAGAGAACCTTTTAATGCAGCTTTATTAAATAAATTTTAGGAGAAATGTGACAAATGTAAAAGCAAGAAAATATAGCAGAGCCGATCCAGGAGAGAGCATGAATTTCTTGAAATAACATCTTATTCATATAAAAATTGCAGGCTTTATTTGCTCATTTCATTTGGACCATCTTTTCCTCGAATTGCTGAAATGTTATCCACAATAAATCAACACATTTCTCTTGATTCTCTTGTCTGATCGATCACATTCTTAGTCTCCTATTTATTCCTGCAACTACAGTGATTAAATACATTCATTGCCTAGAATCACGAAACAGAAATTTCATCTCTGTTTGTCATTACTGAAAAATGCAGCAATTAGA
The DNA here is from genome assembly GCA_013396935.1 of Baryphthengus martii. Taxonomy (NCBI): domain Eukaryota; kingdom Metazoa; phylum Chordata; class Aves; order Coraciiformes; family Momotidae; genus Baryphthengus; species Baryphthengus martii. The sequence goes on along the minus strand of VWZK01013489.1, from coordinate 204,245 downwards.
AGTAGACTTTAAAAATAGTGACTTTTTCTGTAGTTCTCAAAGCATATTCAGCAAGTTTGGGGTGATGTAAAATGATGCACAAATAACTTCTGAGCTGGATTCTTTCATATGCCATGTTCACTGTCACCAAGAGATTAAGTTCCAAAAAAAGACCCCAGTGAAATTTGTAGCATTTCAACAGCACATAGCATGCATGTCAGCGAAATGAAATGCCAGTGCAGCCAGCTATGCCATTGATATGCCTCAGCTGAAAATGCCTTCTGTGACATGCATTTTACCCCTCTGAAAGCCATGCCAAATGTTGTAAAATGCTGAAACTGTTTTGTCACATGAAGCTGAGTTATTTCTATTTAGCAGTGGTTTTTTGACACAGGACACTATGAAAAATGCAAGTGGCCGTTGCTGCTTGAGTTTCTTTTTTATCTTTCCTGACTTCTTTCACATGCTAAATATATTGGCACTGCCCTGGATCTCTGAATAGGTGTAATCCAGATGTTGATCTGAAAAACCAAAGTTTGACTAGGAAAGTCACAAAACTTCAAAATGTTCCCAAATGTTAGTTTGCATTTGGTTGCAAGCTAGTTGAAAAAGGGATTCAATGGTATCTATCTCAACAGCTCCTTGTTGATACTAATCTGAGGAAGCAAATGAATCATCTGAATTATGTAAAATGCACTCACAAAATCTGCCTCTGTGGTCAAATGACATTTTTTTGATTTATCTCGGTACACATTGGTATGTGCCTTTCTAGCAGCTCTTCCCTCCATGTGCTTAGAAGGGGATATACATAAATGAAACATGGACTTTGGAGTCTGTGCCCTTCACAGGAGAAACCATGACTTCCTTAGAGTTTGCAGGGTAGTATCTTTGAGCGAGAAGCTCTGACTAAAAGGATCAGGCTTCTGTAATAAAAGTTTTTAAAAGCAATAAGAGAAAACTTACAGTGGTAACATGATTTAGGAGTTGATTGGGAAAGGCACGGCTCTGCGTGCCAGGAAGTGCAGGACAGGTCTGCCTGGCACAGCACTGCAGGGCTTTGCAGCAAGGATAAACCAGGAGAAAGGAAGGGCGATGTCTCCCGGAGGTACTTTAAAATAAGATCCTCGGAGCTGCAGATTTGTTACGGGAAGAAGGAGGTTTTGATTATATCACATCCAAGCCCGTACATGGTCTAATCCCTCACTGTCAGGACCCCGGCTCCAGCCATCCCTTCCTGGAGGAGGTGGCGTTTCTCACCACCACCACGCCGCTCACAGAACAAGGGATGGGATTCAGCCTCACACTGTAAATCACATCCCCAGGCAGCTCACTTCACAGGCGTGCCTTGGGAGATAACAGGGCCTGGCAGCCACATCGGCTTCCGAGAGCTCGCCAGCCACCCGCACCAGCCCCGCTGCTGCTGAAAAATCTGCTTTAGTGGCGATTAGCAGCGGAAGGGCCAGGCATGGCTGGGAATGCCTGAGCCAAGGCCAACTGCAGCACTCGTTTCAGTCTTTGCTGAAGGCTGTGAGAGTTGGGCTGATGACAGAGGTGTAAAGGAGAGAAGATTTTGGATCTTGGCAATTGCAGTAGCCTGTGCACTTAAGGCAGGCTCTTCCACTCTGTTGCAAGTTTTGTGGTTGTTTTCCCTTCACTTACTTAAAGTGCATATTTCCTGTTGTTGTGTTGCTTCAGACAGGAATTCCGTCATTTCACCTTATCTGTCTTCAAAGCACACAGAGGTAGCAGAAAGGGTCAGTCTGACATTTTTCACCATGAGATTTCTTGTTTTGGTGACCTGCTCACATTTTCTGCAGATTCTCTGTCACCAGGACAATCTTCCATGCTGTGTACAGAACACGCGCCTTCGGCGCAGACTGACGGGCTTCACAAGCACTTCCAAATTAAGCCTCGTGACACCCTTGCTAAGCACTGTTATCCTATGTCTCTGAAGGAACTTTAAAACAGAAAGAGATTAAATAACTTTTTCAAGGACACATAGCAAGTGTGTGACAAAGATGGGAAAAAAACGCAAATTACTGCAACTCACCATCCTTTGGCTCCATTAGCTTCCGCCTTTTGTTGTTATTGCTATTAATAAATGCAGACAGTATTACAGCAGGCACAGTTTCCAATGAGGAGCAGAGACCATTGCTCCAAGCATTGCAAGAATACAGATGAAAGGATGGCCTTTGTTTTGAAGAGGTTGAAATCCAAAAATAAGCCATTCAGTCCCTCACATTGCTGGGACTATCCTGTTCAACCTTGAAATTTTCACCGTCCAGTTACTGAATATTTTCTGAATGCAGTTGTCTATATGAGTCTGCCTCTGTAGGGGAGGCAGGATGCCAGGAACATGAGGGGCACTGAATTTCACCTTACCATTTTTTCTGTCTTATATTGAAAAGCACTCAAATCAGACAGGCTTTTTGCTCATTTCTCGCGAAGGGAGCTGAGAGGGAAAATTACTGACAGCACTGACTGACCGACAAGAAACACACGCATCTTTGCAGGACCGTGCTCAAAATTCAATTCGATAGCAATCCCTGTACCAGCCAAGCCTGATCTAATGCCAATGTGACAATATGTAGTGCTGCCAGATTCAGGTCTGGCTGCCTTTACAGATTGGTCACAGGTTTCTCCTTAGTTATGAAACAGCTTCCAAACTTCAGAAGCAAGTGCAATGTTCTGACTCACTGCCAGGTATGTCATGCACAGGACAAAACTGTCCAGGAAGTGTAAGAATCTGGATTTATTTTTAAACTTATTTTTATTTTGCGCTTCTTAAATGCAATAGCAGTACATTTCTGCTTTTTCAATTCCTTTTTTTTCCTGAGCTACAAACTAGGTGATCAGGCAATAAGTAACTCCAGGCACTGAATTTACAGGGAAATTGTTGCACTTTTCAGGTGGTTAAAGTCATTAACTCATACCTTATTACAGCAGCTGAGGCGTGCAATAATCAGCCCCAAAAGTACTGCTCTTTAGGTCTTAATGCTCAATTAATTTTCTGGAATCCACATCAAGAAACAAAGGAACGAAACCACAATAAGAAGAACCAGGCAAAAAGTTACTGTGTTTCCTTTACTCTTTAATTTCAGCCTTGGTTTATCAGTATAATAAATATTTCAACAAAACCCCACACAGGTCAAGCCTTGCTGCCAGTCCAAATTGTTCTTCTATTTCCATTGACTCAAAGAGGATTGATTGCAGAGGGCAGCCATGTGGATCAGACCAAAAGTCTCCAAAAGCATATACCCAGGAAACAGTATAAACATGGGGCAAGTAGAAAGTGGTGCTTTCTTGGGACGTCCCCACAGCATCTCTGTGAATCAGAGATAATGTCTTTCTATCTAATATCCTTCAGTAGACTTTTATTCCATGAAGGTATATTCAAGGCCTTGAACAACCTGATGTAGCGGAAGCTGTTCCTGCCCATGGCAGGTGGGGTGGAACTAGATGATATTTAAAGTCGCTTCCAACCCAAGCCATTCTATGACTTTGTGAATCCATCAAGGTCTATAATGTTATCATCCACAACATTCTGTGACATGAAGACCTTGCAAGATACCAAGAGGTGAGTCCTTCCATTTGTTCTGGACTTGGCAACTGCCAGGTTTTTTTGACATCACTACTTTCTCTTCAGCTGTGTATTACCACACCATAGCTAAGAAAAACTATATGGTAGTCATTTAGCTTCCCAAGATGAATAGTGTTCCTTTCTGAAAGGTAATAAATGCTAGTTTCAGTGTAAGAATATTATAAATGCTTATTTGCAAAAGAAAAAGGAATGAAAAAAAGGGACAAAATGCATTTTTCACAGGCCTACAGAAGAGGTTTTATGTCTGAAACACCTAACAGAAAGCCTTTCCCAACAAGCTACGCTTCAAAGCAGCACAGACGTGCAAGTTTCTGGACAGGACTCAGCCTCCTTTACTAGAACAGCTGCAGAGGAATGTTATCAATGCAAGCTTGGGAAACAAATATGCAACTCTATATTCATGATCCAAGTGCAGTACTTCTGAATTTTCCTGCTGCTTACAAGGCCAGAAAGTGTCTTTCTGATTCTCTCTAGTCTGATCACATGGTTGTGAATCTTAAAACAGCACTGCTGTCATCAAGCCCACATTTTCTTTCAGAGATAAAAAATGCTCATGCTAATTGGGAATTTAAGAACACTCTCGGGTGCCAAAAATCCATAGTTGAGAGAGATAGAGACAATGTTCTGCTTTGTTTTCTTTTAAAAAAAATACTCAGAAGGAAAATGTAATAAAGAGTCATGAAATTATTAAAACAAATGGAAAAGCAAAATAGTTGACAGCATCAAATACCATGGTAGAGTGGGAAGTGAATAAGGCAGGAAACAGGACACAAGATAAAATCTGTAGCAAAACAAAATTAAGGACAAAACAAAATTTAAGTATAACTAAAATAAAAGAAATCCTGACAATGGTTTTAGTACAAGAGGGCAGAAGTGCTTAATAAATATTTCTGGCCTTGTGGTTGGGAAAAAGACAGATTTATATATATGATAAAATATTTTGCATAGCAATTATAACCATTTCTAAAGAGGATGCTAAGCAGCAGATTCCAAATGAAGATTTAATATCAACAAAATCAGATAATTCCCATGTATGAATTTTAAAAGAGCCAGACAAGGATCTCATTAATATTCATCATTGTTTCTAGTAAGTTTTGGAACACCTAGTAATTGCAGAGGATTAAAAGAAAGCTGACTCTGACTTTGTGACAATACCTTAGAAGTGTAAGCAGACATTCTGAGCAATCACACTCCCAGCAGCCTGCTATCAAAGGCAGTGGAACAGCTACTGTTGGTTTCTGTTAATTACAAATTTGAAAAAGTAATAAAAGAAATGCCGATTAACATGCATTTATGCAAAATACATTTTGCCAAATTAGCGTGGTAACATTTTCACAGGATTTCATGTTTAGGTAATTCTTTATACACTTACACATTGCTTAATACAGCGCTGGAGGCAGAGACAGCAAAAGGACGTCTCCATTGAGGGAAGATGGTGGACACTGGGGGAGTGAGGACCAGCCACAGCATGCAAACAGACAAGCATCTCCTCAAATCTTTTCCTATCAGAATCAGACAATGTGTAAATGGCCTACAAAAGCTATTCAAGGGTGATTAATTAAGCAAAAGGCCACTATCAGATTATCACAGTTCAAAGCAGAAGAAAGGTCCACCTAGCACAGTAACAAGTCCTAGTGCACCAGTCCCAGACTGGGCACACTTTTCAATACATCTTTGTGAAGAGTATTGAGGGAAACCAATATGAAGACTGTATTTATAATTATTGTACCAGTTGCTCTAAGGTTTATTTGATGTTCGTTTTTTTTATGGATTCTGTATGTGCTGTGAGTGACGAACATACGACAATGTAGTTTGATCAGCGTTGTAGTCTTTTACTAACTTAGTTTAATTCGTAGTTTTACAGCTGATCCTTAGACGTGGTTAACAAATACTGCATAAACCTATAAATTCTCCTTTTGACCAGGTATGAGAATATGCTACAGTTTCTGCACCTTACAGTTAACAGAGAGGAAGACTATTTAATGAGATCCAGTCCAAGTAGTTTCTGAAAATTTAGTTTAGCTGCTACATTTCCAAATAAATGTTAATTAGCACCTATTTAATGTACTATGTGCATGAAATGTGCTTAAACTATATTTATGTTGCAAACTTGAAAAGTTACTTTTCATTTTCTAGCCACTACCAGATGACCAATTTTGGCAATTTAATCACTTAATATGTTGTAAAGCATTCCTTTTATTTATTTATTCCATCCTTTGCTCATTGTTAGTTTTCTAATAAAATACGATCTTTCAACTCTGCTTTTAAAATAAACTTAAATTCTCTAAAATATAAAAGGGCTTTAAGATTTGCATTGAAGTAGCCCATGGGTATAGCTTCACCATTTGCCTTTTGTCAGAAAGATTCAAAATCTTTATGTAATAATTACCTATGAAAGAAGGAAAATTAAAGCACAACTGGCCAGTGCTTCTTATAAACAGATGTGATTTCAACGAATACTTGAATTTTCTACATGTCATTTAGTTAAGCAAATGCTTCTCCTACTTTAGTCCCTGGATGTTTTTATATTCCTATATGCAACCAGCATTTTTGCCTAAGATTTTCAGAAGGAATATAAGTGCAGTGTCATCAGGCAGTGTTTGCCAGGTACTGGAGGTTTAAGACATAAGGTGACGCAGCCTCAGCCATTGATATCAACGTAGGAAGTACTACCCTAAGAAAATGCAAGTCAATGAATCTATCAGCTGCTTCTGATGCTCAGTTCCTCCCTTAAGTTCCTCCTCACTCCTGCTCCACTGACCTTCGAATCCCCCTGTATCCTATCTTACTGACTTCTTTTTCAGCATCCTCATCACCACTATCTTTAAGCACTCTGTTTCTGGCCCTCGTTCTTTATTTTCTGTGTGTTGTTTCTAAGAGACCATTTCTTAGTGACAGCCTAATAGCCATTATATAAAGTGGGAGGCAGCAAAGGGTGAATGACTAAATTAGAGGAGAGTAGATTTAGATTAGACATTAAGAAGAAGTTCTTCACCATGAGGGTGGTGAGACACTGGAACAGGTTGCACAGAGAGGTGGTGGAAGCCCCATCCCTGGAAGTTTTTAAGGCCAGGTTGGATGGGGCTCTGAGCAACCTGATCTAGCGGGAGATGTCCCTGCCTGTGGCAGGGGGGTTGGAACTAGATGATCTTGATTGTCCCTTCCAATCCTGACAATTCCATGATTCTGTTAATAATAATAATTAAAAAAATCATTAAAACATATATATTGGACTGATTCCTTCAAATCCCCAAAAGCAAGAACATCTTTAAAACAACTTAGAATGAGCTTTGTGGGAACAGCATTTTATCAAGGAAGAAGTAAGCTGTGCTTTAAAATGCAGATGGCTCAATTAATTTCTCCAACTCTTTTTGTAGCTAAAATAGCCACTGAAAAAGTTCATATTTTTAGCAGCATTTATAAAGTCAGATCTTATTCCATCAATATTTTGAATGAGTAAAAATGGAAATTGATAGAATAATTTATGTTTTTTAAAGATATTTTATCTTTATGCTTTAAAATTTGGTCTTTTTTAAATATACTATTTAAAACCAGAAATAATTTGGAAATTAAATATCCAGTGAAATCTCCAGCCAATGTAAAGCAAAGCTTAAGCTGGACACTGCTCAGCTCCGAAACAAAATATATCAAATGGATTCCTGACACTAAGTAGGAATGTGCTCTGTGTTGCTGAAACACAAAAGAATTCTACAGATTTTAAAAGGACACAATTCGAAATAGTTTTCTCTACTGCCATAGCAACTGGTACCTAAAACTAATACAAATGGAAAAGATCAGCTGAACTGTTTAATCCTTTTCTTTGGAACAGTCGCCGTCAGAGTTTCCCTCACCGCAATGACTTGATTAGGGTGGGATGTTTCCCATCTTTCTGTTTCTTTTACAAAGCAGCAATACAGAGAGACACTGCTCCGAATGGAGCAAATGTGCTTACAAAGCCCAGAAATGTTGAGCAGGAGTGTGAAATGATGGCTGCTCTGCAGTATTCTGGTACTGACATTGCAAGATAGAAATACTGTGTTATTTATGCAGAATCATTTCGAGATCATTTAACAGAGAAGTTTATGGCAAGCTCTGGATAGCTCTTTATGAACTCCCAAAAATAAAAATGTATCATGTACAACCCACTTCCAACCGTCATGGGTGCCCATGTAGGGAAAACAGTCTGTCCCCAAACCTGGGTTACAAATGCCCCATCCTCCTGCGTCCTACTTCTCCCCGCTGTGCCAAAGCATAGGAAAAAGCTTTGCAGTGTGCCCAGGTCGAATATGTGGACACCAGGGCAAAGCACAGCCCAGACGCAATGGGCTGAAAAGGGAGAACTTCTTTTCAGCAGCCCCTCCGCTGGGACATCCAGACAAATGTTGTGTCTGGGAAGTATGAGAAGAAAAGCTGTCTTCTAAGCATATGAAAAGGTGACTCAAACTTTTCTCGACCTTTCCTATAAATGGAAAGAGAAAACTCTTCGCTGCTGAAGCTGTGGCTAGCACAATGTGGTTGGTATGTGTTTTTTCAGTCTCATAGCATCTGTAAGTGTTCAACCAAACTGATGCACCATTTTACCTTTTTTTCCCACGTATTTGTTTTGGTTAAATGGCACAAATTTACTCTGAATTTAAGCAGACATCACCATGGGAATATAAGACATGCAACCCTGGCACTGACCAGGAACCTTGTGATTCAATCTCTGAAGGGAGAAAACAGCAAAAAACTAAGGGAGAAAAGTGCAGTAACAGTTTCTGTTTTGCCAAGACCTATTTTCTCTGAAAAACTAGCATTTTATGTCTCTCTATAAATTTCCTCACTATTAAATTCTTCTAGTTCCATTTCTGTCCTTTTAGTATCTGAGCACGAACAGCATGATGCAGCTGTGTCCACAAACTCATTCCCTCTCATGTGAAAAAGAACAGCCTCTTCTCAACTTTAAACTTCTTGCTGCCTCCTCATGAAGTGTCCTAATTAGCTTGCCTGGTGCAGTTAGTATTTCATACGCAGCAGCCACATTCCCTGTCGTCTCCTTTCTGAGCTAAATATAGAACAAGGCATTTTGCAGTGCTAAGGGCAGCGCAGCTGCATGAGTGGCAGCTCCTCGGCCGCCCGCAGTGTCCGAGGCAGCCGCTGTGCTACTGCAACACCTCTTCAAGAGGAGATGTCTCTTTAAAGTTTCCTCAAGTTCCGTTTTCTCAACAGGATCCAGTCCTTTGTATGCGTGCATCGGCCAAAAAAACAGCTAAGCAGGCCAGCAGGAATTCTGTCTTTCCTAGAAGAGAGGAACACACAACCCCCTGCAGTGTGTGGGACGCCAGGCCAAGCCTCTGAAACAGCCGTTTCCAGGCTCTGAGTGCACTGACAGCCATTCTGGGTTCACATAGAATACTCCAGAAAAAAAAAAAAAAAGTGTCTGCTCGCATTGAGAAAGCCATCTGATAAATTAGCATTTTCCAAACAAAAAAGTTTTGCTGAGAATTCACTGCTCGTCTCTGTAACTTGTACCAGTGGAATTTTAACCTGTTTGAATGCTGGACCACATCATGTGGGACTGGAGATCCAAGGATCATTAATTATCTGTAGTTGAAGATCAGTAGTGTGCAAATTGCTTAAGCAATTTTTACAAGTGTTTTACCTTGGGTTTGATTAGAACTCCAAAACTGCACCTTTGTGATCGATGGCCTTGGTAACTTGATTTAAATCTGTGTGCCATGAAGGTAATGTAATCTGAGGGGTTTTTTAACTGAGTCAGATAAACCTGAAAGAGAGATTTAACTGAATTTCACTTACATTTTGGAAAACTTTAATGGAAAATGTTGCTTTATTCTTGTCCCCTGGTCAGCTCTGCCAATTGTTCTTCTTTTAAAAAGTAAGATAATTTCCAAAAATAAGGTATTTCTCATGTCAGTGCTAGTAGTAAGGAAGTGAAACAAGTTCAGCAGCTGGCACTCGCTGCCAGCTGTTTGCTATTCGTGCTGACTGGTCACATTAACACTGAGTATCAACTATCAAAAGGTTTAAAATATTTGTGGACAAATCCAAGATTTTGAACTCCAGGTCAAATCATCTCCCAAAACCCAACTGTGTGAATTTGATTGGGCATAAAATCATCCTTGAGGGGAGAGATGATAGGAAGAAGTATATGTATTGACTTTTGCTTGCTTATTTTAATCCATGATCTGTTCCTGTGTATGTGCTGTAATGAGTCTAACAATAGTTTAAATCAGGTTTGCATAGAAAGGAGACTCTCGATAAAAGTGTTTGCACGTCCTTTGTTCATCTCAGAAAAATATGATTTAGATGGATTTTGAAAGAACCATCTTTGCACATCTACCAGCTCCTGCTTCTGAGAAACCACTATTGCCTAAGTGTCAGCCATGGGAACTACTAACAACATTAAGCAAGTTTCCAAAATTTTTCACAGTTTGATCCACAACGTTATGCTCAGCCTGCCTCATGGGCTAAGATCTCCTCAGCACTACTCTCAGTCACCAAGTCCTTGTAGAAATTGTGTCTCCTCACTATGGGAACAGTCTGAGGAACCACTACACTAAGAATAAACTTAATATGACTCTTGGCTCTTGTGGCTGGAATTTAGTGGCTGGAAACAATGAAGAGGAGTTGTTAGCATGTGACCAGCCAGCTCTCCAGAGGCTATTGTCAAATGCTCTGGGAACCACAGCACGGCAACCCTGTTAACCCCTACAAAACTCCAAATTCACAGCTTTCCCAGCAAACCGCATTCCACAGCACAGAAAGCAGTTATAAGTATTTTTTTTTAGTATGTATGTATTTATATTTGTATATTTATTTATCATTTATATTTACATGATCATGCAATACTATGGAACTGATGCTGTGTAGTTAGGAGTGCTGGCTATGGCTGTTGATGGTCCTTGGTTGCTGAGGTCAAGATAGTCTGTCCCTTGGGTTCATCAGTGAGGGCCTGTTTTTACTGTCTTTCCTCACTTATTATCAATGTCCTATTCTATTCTATTCTATTCTATTCTATTCTATTCTATTCTATTCTATTCTATTCTATTCTATTCCTTTCCATTCCCTTCTATTCTATTCAAAATTCTATTCCACACTTAACTATGGAGCAGAGTGCACACCTACCAGCAATAGGTACAAGTTTGCCAGGCGTGCCCTTGATTTGTCTTACTATTGCCCCATGTATCTCATAGAGGATTAGGCTATCGGCTGGGGCTAGGGCAAGACAGAGGAGTCACACACATTTGTCATCTTCCTGACTGGCTTTCAGGTGGGCAGCAGTGCCTGTGGGATAAGCCTCCTGCCTCGTCTTCACTGTCCTGGGAGAATGGCACGGGACTGCAGCTCCTGTGATGCTGGTGCCCTTGAGCTAGCAACAAAAGTGTATGAAGTGTGAGCTTTAAAAGCGTTTCTGCAGGCCAAGATGTCTAGAAAGCTATTTGAAGGGAGCAAGGTGAAGGAAACTTCAAACTGTCATCCAGCCTCCTTAAATTTGGGAGTTTCTGTTCATTAGATTAAGACCTCAAGCTTGGAGTCTTTCTAGCAAAATCTGGCAGTCCTGATTCCCAGGCCCACAAGCTGACCAGTAAGAAGGAATACTGGTACATCAGTTGAAAATACGAGATCCAAAGCCCCAAAACTGAAGGCTGCAGACACATAGGAGCATATTCTGAGGGAGCAATGCTACATGCTTACCCTTTTTTTACCCACTTCCAAAGCATACATTATCTTCTTATATGAGAGACAGACAAGAGGGTTAGATGGACCTCTGTTTGAATATGGTATCGCCACTCTTATATCCCCAGGAGGTCATGCCAGCTATGGGAAGGTGTGCTGGGCACCGCGCCTGGTGCTCCTTCTCCCTGGCTTTCCCATCTGGTCACCCTTTACCTCCCTGTGTCATCTGTATTCTCAGACTTGGTTTGAAGGAACTCCAGCTATGGAGAAGTATGGTGTGTAGCCCCATTTTCTTTCTGCACAGAGCCAGGACACAGAGAGAGACTCTCCAGGAGTGGGTCTGTGAGTCACATTACAAAGAAGCCATAGTATAGACACAGTCTGTGGGAGCTGCACAACTTGATGTCAATAGAGGAAGATCAGACCCTGGTGCATAACATTACTTGCTTTGAGTTAATGTTAAACATATTGCCAAAGCATCTTACACAATTTCAATTACACACTGAAAGAATCCGCATTGTGGAGTTCAAGTTTAATTATATTGTCATTTACTCCGAGGAATGCTTGAGGTTTAATCACTGTTTACATTTACTATCTTTCGGTTTACATTTTTTCCCAGATTAATAGATCATAAGATACCACTGCATCAAGATTTCACATTAAGGCAAGATACTGTTCTAACATTATGTGGTAACTCTTTAAAAACCAAACAATTGTCAACCTCATCCCACTAAAATAGATGTTTGTTCCAAATTCAAGTCCCTGGAAGTGCTGGAATGTCCTCATGGCGAGGTGGTCTGCCAAATGGCTGAGCAAGCGCTGGGGTCGCTCCCCTGCTGATGATAATGAACAGTAATGATTCCATGGAGCAGTGCCAATGGGGATTTTGGCCCTCCATATAACCCTTCCCAGGATTTCATTGTTCAATTATATGGAACATGCACATGCTCTGGACATGTTATGTCCTTTGACTAATCCATCTAGGCAAAGTGACTTTAGGAGGCTGGTTAATACACAGCAATAAGGAATCTGAACTGTATGTTAACCCTATGAACATGGCACCAAGTGGCTTCAGAACCCTTCCATCGCAAACTAGCCGTGAAATTACAAACTAACCACAGAGCTAATTCTCATCTCAAAGTAGCTCAGTTGTGCTCTGGGTCCTAATCATGTCATCAGGCACCAGGTGCCTTCCCAGACTATCCAAAGGTCAGTCCTGACGTTTAAATTCTGGCCCGAGTACATAAGGTGCTTGCAGATGCTGGCATTCATAGGTTGATGTATAGACAAAAGGTGGCCAGCCGGAATTGGATCACCAGGTAGAAGAGTCCATTATTAGAGCAAGGCTTGGTTTATACACATTTATCAATTACATCAGTGTCAAAAATATCATAGAATCATAGAATCATTTTCATTGGAAGAGATCTTTAAGATCATTAAGTCCAGCTGTTAACCCAGCACTGCCAGGTCACCACTAAACCATGTCCCTAAGCACCACATCTATATGCCTTTAAAATACCTCCAGGAATGGTGACTCCACCACTTCTCTGTACAGCCTGTTCCAGGGCTTGATCACCCTTTCAGTGAAGAATTTTTTTTCTAATATTCAATCTAAACTTCCCCTGCTTCAACTTGATGCCATTTCTTCTTGTCCCATCTCTTGTTACAAGAGAGAACAATCCAATCTCCACCTCACTACAACCTCCTTTCAGGTAATTGTAGAAAGCGAGAAGGTCTCCCCTTGAGACTCCTTTTCTCCAGGCTACACAACCCCAGCTCCCTCAGCAGCTCCTCATAAGACTTGTTCTATAGACCCTTCACCAGCTTCGATACTATTCTTCAGGCACACTCTAGCATCCCAATGTCCTTCTTGTAGTGAAGGGCCCAAGACTGAACACAGTATTCAAGGTGTGGTTTCAGCAGTACCGAATACAGGGGGACAATTGCTTCCGTAGTCATACTGGTCACACTGTTTCTGATAGAAGTCAGGATGGTGTTGGCCTTCTTGGTCACCTGGGCACACTGCTACCTCATATTCAGTCAGCTGTTGACCAACACCCTCAGGTCCTTTTCTGCCAGACAGCTCATTGTAGTAACTGTAGAAAAAGACATTAACTTATGAGATCATGTAAAACAATATGTAGTCACAACATTTCACAACTTCCAGATGGTGAGTAAATACTATAAAAGAGAGGAAGAGAATGAAGACATTTCTTCCGCTCTTTCCTACCTAGCTTTCTTTGAGAAAGACATATGTCCACATTTCATTTCGGATTACCATGTAGGTAGGACAAAATCTCCTCAAGATGAATTCAAACTATGCAAACTCCAGATTTCTCTTCAAGCAAATGTGTGTCATTCAATGAAATCTCAAGCAGAGAAGAAAAATGCTGTGCTGTCAGGAAATACATATTATCATAAAATAATACCATACTAGACTGGGATATACTATAAAATACAATAAGGACAAATATGCATATAGATTCATTAACATATATGAATGCAAAAGCACACATACGAGTCTGTTCTTACCCCTTCTTATACCAACAAAAACATACATGAAGTTTTCTGGAGCTTTATGATACATCATGCATCTGTGGGGACTGCAGAATCTGGTCATATTAGAAGTAATAATGTAAGAGTTTGTCCACATTCCTCAGATAAATTACATACTAAAACAAGGTACAGAGGGCTGTCATCTGTAATAATGCCTTACTAAAATACACATGGCATGATCAAATCTATGCACTTAATTCATACTTCCTTGTTTTAATTAAGTGACAGATGTGCCCCATATAAACCACGAATGTGTGTGGAGACTATTAAACTACTCATTATAAATGCAGAAATTTCTGCAGACAGTGAATCACTTGCAAATAAATTCTGATTTCATTCTAATGCATTCTGCATACTCAAGGATCCACCACATATTTTCTGTGACAAACTTTCAGCTGATGGGTCCTACTCAACATTCACTGAGCACAGCTACTAACCCACTGTGTAGTCTTTGACTTGATTGGATGAGAAGGAAGACTTTGTCAACAAGAAAATGAGGAAGAACGATTAATTCACTTCCCATCTGAATTTTAAGACATTCAGAATCGTTCATACTAAAATTCATGAGGCTTTGGGGATTTATTCACACTAGAAAATTCCTTTCAACTCATTTGTATAGAGACTGACTCAGTGAATCATAGATCAGTGACCAACTCAGTTCTTTCATGAATTTTTTCATTCACCATTTGTTCCTGGATTTTTTTCTCTTCTTTGTTTTATTTATTTGACCAGATCTAAAATAGATATTCATATGTACCTGTACATATATAAACACAGGAAATATCATGGTGGCCATTATGGCCAGGAAAAAACATGGTGAGGGGCAGGAAACACCACGGTGGCTGCCTCCTTGGAAATCTGGTAACAGAGGGGATGCTTTTGTGGCCAAGGCTGCGCTCTCTTCTGGTACTCTGTGCCCCAGAGCTTTCCTAAATTAAAACTTAGGAGGAGAACGAATCAGACCAAACTTTAGCCATCCAAAATGTAGGCATCAGTTAGGCTGGTCAGCTATACGGTCCCTTGCATCCACTGCAGAGACAGCCCTCCCATGATTTCCAGTAGTCCCAGAACGGGACAAATCACCATCTGGAGATATTTATCCATCTATGAGTAGGCGCGACTGTCGGGATAACTTAGGCAAATAGCTTAGTGAGAAACTTTAGTTTTATGTAGTTCATCCTAAGTCAGATGAATCTCGCCCTTTTGTCTGAACTTGGGAAAATAACCAAGTAAAATCAGGAAGTCATAAGAGATTCAGTCCTTTTTTTCATTACACTCTACCAAGCTTCACATAACTGCTGGCTAAAGCATTTCTGTGTCTAGAACAATAACATGAACTGACACTGCTGGCTGCCTTTTACCCCCCTTTCATTCTGCAGAGGCTGAACACAGAAAACAAGTCACTGGGAGGGAGGGAAGAATGAAAAATGTGTCTCTGTCTGCAACCGAAACCTTTTGCTTATTAATCCTCAGAGGACTTAAGGCAGAATATCGTGGAAGTTTAAGATCTGACAAAGCTTAAGAAAAAAAAAAAAGGCAAGTCCTAAAACTTTTAAGGTAATAAATCATAGATTTCAGATTACCCATTTCTTAGAATGTCAGTTAAGATGAAAGAGCTTGAGAAAGAATAAAATACCTAATTATTCTTCTTCCAAGTCATCATTCCTGTGTTTCTTTTTATTTTACCTACAGAAGATCCATTTCTCTCTGTGTAACTTACAGTTAATTTGCAGGGGGTCAAACCTTTCCATGGCTTTTTGCAAAGAATGTAGAATAATCTCTGCAATGGACTGTCATGAAATAATATCCTAATGCAGCATACTGAAAAATTATCTCAACTTTATCTCCTACTAGACAGGAGAAAGATGCATCAGATGACACATCTATTACTCAAATCAGTCAGACACAGTATCATTCTATCACATATGGCCCTGAAATTGTAGAGGAAGACCACTGAAGTTGCAAAGTACAGCATACAGATGCTAGAAAGTCCCAAAGTTAAGGATGTATTAAGTGCAATGGCACCGGGGCTTCATTGCACATTTGTACCAAAGAGCAATTTGATATTCCTACGCTGTGCACAGAACGACCTAGATGCAGCCAACAGAAATGCTGGGCATAGCGATGTTTCCTTTGCAGCTTGGGCAATTAAGTCAGGACTGCATAGAGATATTTTTGTCCACGTGGATTCTAAAATTTGGAGTTTACTCTAGCCACTAAGTAACTACAGCTGCAAGAGAGGAAGTTTCGTCACCACGACTTATGACAGGAAAACAACTGAATAGGTGAAGCACTTAACCAGGAGGAAATGTGTGCTTAATTAATTCTGAAACAGTATTTGAACGGAATGCTGACCAGGAGACTCTTCTCACCACTGAGGGTCAGCTGGGGGTAGAGGAGCAAAGCCACACCCTCATTTTGGGAAAGACCACTACACTGCTGAGCATGGAAGTACCACACCACCGAAAACACAAGAAGTGAGAAGAGCTGGAGGGCCTAGGTTCTTTGGACAGGTCTGTCAGATTGGTCTCTCCAGGGACTTAGGTGACATTTAGGGAACTCTCCACTCATCTATCTGGATCATGGTATGAGTGCACTCATAAACAAAGAGTTGGTCTGTCCCAGTTGCTGTCCTGCCTCAAGCAGTTACCATCATCTGATGCATGAAGAGAATTTGAAGAAGAGGGCAGCCATACAGCCATGCTTCTCTGGTACCTGCCCCACCTTGTGGAGTAATTACTGATGTCTTTTTGTCGAATGGCCCTGGATGGCTTTTTCTTCTGTGGACTCCCTCTCTAAGATCATGAACAAAGCCAATCTTCTGAAGTGACAGGGATATTTGTGCCCCCACAGGGACCTGCAAGTCCAGAGTGAGGGGCCAGCCTACAGCAGTGGGAGACAGGCTTTATGAAGGGCTCCCCTGCAGCCAGGTGTCTCGGCTCCACTCCAGCCTTCCAGAGGTTCTGAAAATAGCTAGCCTCAGTCTGGCCTCAGGAGTTTAGTGTTCCTTTTATTGCTGAAGCAATAGCATAAAACATCTGAACAACAGTTCCAGAATGTAATCTAACACATTGTTTTGTTTGCATCTTTTTAAAATAAAATTACTAGGGTATAAAAGGCATTCTGTGAATTATGCTGGCTTTCATGTGTACTGGAACAGGATGTTTGAAGCCATTCTGAATAAGAGTCTGCTGTGGCAGATACCATGTTCACACGGCAAATTTAGTGTTATCTTACGATCTGAGAGAGGACATTTTCAGAACAGGTAATCCTTATCCTTCTGGTTTTTAATTAAGCTCCTTAACTCTGTGCTGTGACATGGACATTACAGACACAAAGAGGTGTTCCTTCACCCTTCTTTAGACATTCCTCAGGGAGCTCAGCAGAGCACCTCCTCAGCAGCCACCATCACAGATCACAAGTGCCTGACTTGGTCGTCCCCATCACCTCTCCGGGAGCTCAAAGCAGACAGCCTGGCTACCCTAGGGAAAGATGAATTTTTCAGAAGACTTCAGCACCTACGAGCGGGGCCAGGTTTTTAAATCCACACGGAATCTACCAGCTCCCGTGAAATCTGAGAGCATTTAAAGTTTCATCACTTCATATAGCTGGGAGCTGGTGGGTGCTGAACTCTCTTGGAAATGCCTGCCCTGTGAAACTAGCCTCCAAGCATTTTACATCACAGCTGACGGTGTCAGTGTCAACTTCTACGTGTTGAGTAAAGTAAGGTCCTGACATAATACACTATAATGACTCCCTGTGCAGCTCTTTAAGGCTTTTATGTAAAGACAGACTTAGATGTCTTAATAGCTCAGAGTTGTTACTTTTACTACTCATAGCTGTCTTACACATATGGCTTCATATATCGATTCACGTTGGTGTAACTGCTAGGCCAACATACTCACTTGAGCGTTGGAATTTTTCTTGGAAAATGCACCAAAGCTTTCCACCCTTCCTGTAAAATAAATTACATTCATTTGATGGGTGCTTTCTCTGGTATTCAAAAAGGCCATTGTTGCAAGATTTAACCAATTATCTACCAAAAATTCAGTCATAAAGATATGCCTGTCTGTGTACTCACTAAGTTAAGTGTTTTTCAATCTAGTAAATTAAAAACAATTCTGCATTTAAGTCTCAGGTTTTTAAATTAATCGTTCTTTGTCTTCAACTTTGAAGGGCTTTCTTCATCTAACCGCTGAATTCCTGAAAAAAAAAAAAAAAATAGTTTACGTCTGGAGTTCTACTGTAACAAGAGACACAAGCCTTTAGATTGGATGTATACTTTAGACTACATATGCATTTTACAAACACGCTCCATGTGGCCATGTTTTAACAAAATAAAGTGTATCACAATGAATGAACATTTAAAAGTAATCATGTAAAGGACAGGGGAGATCTCTAGACTGACTAATCACTACAGTTTTTGGGTGGTCCAGGACATGCTTGTAAAATTTTATGCTGAGCAAATTTAATATTATGTAGAAAAATCATCTTTACAGTATATTTCACCTCTGCATTCCTATGTCCGCCTTTCTCTCTAGCAGAGCCAACATGGGCTCAGGCACTCACAGGGCCTGAGCCCCTGGGAATGGAAATGTATTGTGGACCCTTCACGGCTGTAGCACCAACTCTGCACGTATGTATTTGTTGGTAGATGATGGACTTTTTCATCAGTACTTGCCAGACCGACAAACCAGACCAGCTCCTCTTCTTTCAAATATATTCCTGATGTTGTCGAGACTTGGAGAAGGCCTGTATATTAATGTGTTTGGTTTTATTTTTGGCAAAGCAGACTCTCTGAACTCAACTCAAGATGAATGCTTTTTCCCCCTTAGCCTCTAGCAATATGTAAATAGGTAAAATCATTTCTTACATTTGAAAAATAATTAAAAAGAATACTATCTAGCTAAATCCACTTTTTCAGATCTGGCATTTATTGCTTTCTCTGTTTATAAAAACTAGGTCACAGTATGTGTTCACTTTAAAGAAAAATATTTAAATACACCTTTCAAGTACAAATTAATGTGTCCCAGGTACATTTTCCTGTCGTGTTCAGAAAAAAAAAACTTATTTAAAATAACAAATTTAGCATGGAAATATGAAAAAAAGTTATATTAAAAGAGAAACACTATCATAATATCCTAACTAAAGCTTTAAAGTTATCAGTTCCAGAAAGGTTAAAGCCAGAATGATAAATCTAGTAGTATCACTCAATGGATAGATTTATTGGTTATGATTGTAATTACTACATCATTCACCAGTAGTACTATGTTTTTGCGAAGAACATGGAGCTTTTAATGCAATAATAACTAAAAAACTGTCCGGTAAACAAAGAATGAATGAGTGGGGAAAAAATAATGCTTCTCTATAGAAAGACAGGTTAATTAACCTTACTACAGATGTCAATCTGAAAACTATTCAAGCAAAAGAATAATCCAAAGGGAAAACTTGTCTGCCATTGATAATAAATCTTCTGAGATCTTCTTCAGCTGCAATGGCAAGAGAGGAAAAGAGCAGAAGAAGCCAAGGCCTTTGGCTTTCTTCAGTGAGCGGGTAGGGGTGATTCCCAGATGTCAGGAGCTGCACGTACAGCTCATCACTCGCCTCAAGCCAGCACAACAGCACTGGGGCTGCAGTTTCCTCCGGATTATTATTACTTTTTCAGTAATGAATCAGATCGGAGAAAACCCCTTGGTAGAGAGCAAGAAAGAGAAGAACTTTGTTTCTTTTACAAAGCTTGATACAGTTTTGGTTTCCCCTAGGGGCTAAGGAAAAGAAGCTGTGCCGATAGCTACCAGCAGAAGCACAATGCAAAGGGCTCTTGTTGCCTTCGGGAGAATATGGGAATAGCTCAGCCCTCTCGGCTGGATGCAAACAATATGGTGAGCGGCAGCGACAGAACAAAGCGTACACACACCTCTCTGTTTACTGTGGTCTGTGGCAGAATACGCAGCAGCTCTTAGTTAATATTTGAAGTAAGGAGTGACTGAAACAAGTGATCAGCTCTGGTATGCCTGTTGGTGGCCCAGCCAGTGTTACCCTTCACCCAGGTGTGGGTCCAAGGCAAAACAGCCCTATGAGGGCCAAGGCTGAAAGGAGGCTGGAAGGAAAATTGGCCAAGAGACCAAGGGGGAAAACTGCAGTGCTGCTGCCCACATTATCCTAACTGTGTGGATAAAAAGCTTGACCTTACAAGTACTCTTGCAATGTGTTAAAGCCTTTCTTTCTCTCTCTCTCTCTCTCTCTTCCTCCTTTCTATCCCCTTTGTCTAATAAAAAAAAAAAAAAAATTTGACTCATTCTTAATGTTAAAACTCTCTTCATTGCTCTGGCTAAGGAAGGTAATGAAAGAAGACAAATCCTGAAAATGCCTGTTGCTAATGTTAGCACAGAGGTAAACAGTCAGGTTTTCACACTAGTAGTTCATTTTGAGAAAGCTCTCTAGAATTATCATTTTTCAGCTCACATTCAACACATAGCA
The DNA here is from genome assembly GCA_013396935.1 of Baryphthengus martii. Taxonomy (NCBI): domain Eukaryota; kingdom Metazoa; phylum Chordata; class Aves; order Coraciiformes; family Momotidae; genus Baryphthengus; species Baryphthengus martii. The sequence goes on along the minus strand of VWZK01013489.1, from coordinate 183,952 downwards.
GGACTAACAACTCATCCTCTAACCCACTGGCTGCAGAGGATACCTCTACATGTACATCAACAGACAATTGTGGATAAATATAAGTACAAACAAACCTGGTGTTCCTGGCCCCTACTGTTTAAAACTGGCAGCAGAAATAAGGTAATAAAACTGTTATTAAATATTTTGAAATATCTACTCAGTCGTAGCTAAACCAGACCTAAACCCAATCTTTTTTGGAAAGAAGGAAGAAAGAGACACTTCATTTCTGTGCCTCAGCTACTCATGAGCACAGCCCGTGTTTGTAAACCTGGCAGGCTCAGGCACATGGACCTTAAAGTTACAACAGCATTATATGCATAAAGCTGTTTCCACGGATCCTTAGGAATACCTAATTGTGTGTCTTTTTTTGGCTTGGTCCACGTAAATACAGACTACTAACACAAAAACACGAAATACCTGGGACATTGATGAAGATATGAGAACCCAGTAATCTTTTTCCCTCTTCCTGTAAGACTTTTTCAGGAAGGTAAATTCTCTGGAAACTGCCAGAATTTAGGACCTAATCCCATTGTAATTGCAGATTAAAGCATTTTCATCAAGTATGGGGTGAACTGGATCAGTTTTCACTTAAGGTGAGCTAGATATATATTTACCTGTGGCTTTGCCTCTCCTAAGCAAGTCACCCCTAATGATCACACCCCAGAGGACCCAAGCCCCACCAATGAAGGGACTGTACATACAATAAAAAGACTGTCTAAAGGAGTTTAGTCTATCTAATGTACAGACAATCAAAGAATCAGCTGAATGCCAGCTGTATTTACTTAGCTGGTTTTTCTATCCCAAATGTACACAATATGTGTAATTTCTTTAAAAATCAGTCGCATATTAGTTGAAAATTGACTTAATAAATAAAATCAGTACCATATATTGAAAATACATTCATTCACTGATTTCTTACACTGGTTATTTAAAATAATAGCATATGATTAAAAATTGTTTTGGCTAAACCAAAATATCAGTTGTCCCAACCATTAAAATGTCCTGGCTATGCTCCTAGGTGATGACAGTACTATATTTAGTCACTGAGTACCACCAGCTGTCTCGCTAACAGAAGTCTGGCGTTTTCCTTAATTGAGAGATGCAGTATGTGTGAAATGATACCACTCACACTCACTCATGATAATACTAGTATGACCTAGTTGAAAGCTTTTGATTTTTTTTTTTGCTTCTTTGTTCAGAAGAATAACAGTTGGTTCAGTACAATGTTAAAAAATGAAACCTATCCAAGGGGTTTATAAAGAATTCTTTGCAGATTATGATCTAGAAACTTCATTTTTCTGAGTCCCACAGCAGGAAAGGGCAGGTGAGGGGGAAGAAATGGAAAACGTAGCCTTCAACAGTTGACAGTTACCTTCCCAGTCACCCATATCGTGCAAGTTTGGGTGATGTTTTCTTAATTTTTTGTTGCATAACTGAAACCTGGGCCAGTGATATCTCAGGATATAGCATTCTGGAGGACATTGCTGTTTTCTGTCAGCCTTCTACTTTAAAAACAATGGTATAACTAGAGGTGGATGATGACTTCTGTTGCTAAATAGTTTGTCCCAAAATTGTAGCTTTGGATACAACAAAATTATTTGTGAATTCTGCTTTGCATTCTTAGAGTACAAATTTCAGAGAAGAGCCGATGATCCCTTTTCCCATGCTCACTCCAAGGCTGTATTGCTCAATAGGTAGGACAAACACCAGGTCAGAAATGTAACTCAGTGCACTGCTTACCATTAGAGCTCCTTGGTGCTGGATTCTGAGTGATGGGTAGCTTAGCTCATTTATTGTTTTTTGTCAACATTCTTCCACTTACATTCGTAAATAAACATCCACTGAAGCAGCAACTAAAAATCTGAAGTTCCCCTTGTCAGATGACCTAATAATCATCTTAGAGAAATGTATATTATTTTTTATCCAATAAATATTTAAGGTTTCACTGTTAAGTAGTGTAGTCACAAGAGACGTGTCATGAGACCCCTGCCTCAGCACACAGTGCAGCTTAACATTTGCAATATTTTCTGAGTGGGGCAACTTGAGGTTAAAATTCCTGCTGTGGACAAGACAAAGAGGGAATCAGACCCAAGGTTTCCCACATATGATGTAAATGTCCAGCACTGGGATCTGGGGCACAGGAGGGAGGAATAGCTCCAATAACAGCTCCTCATGATTACATCATTTCTCTTGTGAAGCCTTTAGGTTTTTTTAGTGAAACCAAATGATTCAAGGTGAATGAAATGTTGCAAGCAGTCCAGAACTGCTTTTTTTTGTAATTCATTGAAAACGTTGAAAAGCCTTGGCTGGAGAAGCAATCAACCACAACAATCAAAAAAGATGGAAGAATGGTTTTTGAGCAGGATACATCCTCATTCACTATGACTGCTCCTGATGGACCAGCTGGAGCTGACATGTGAAGTCAACCATCCTTACTGAGAGTGCAATGGCTTGTGAATGGACAAAATAAATATTTTACAGTATTTATAGGCACTGTGGGCAGATGAGGACACGGAACCTGAGCCTGCAATTCAGAGATGTGAACGCAGTTCCCAGCTGAGCCACAGGATTTCCGTGCAACCTCAGGTGAGCCCTTTATTCCCTAAATGTGCAGATGCAAACTGTTGTAGCTCTGTGAGAGGTTTCTCTGCTTCTGTGGACTAGTTATACCAGCTGGAGATCAGGGCCCTAACACTTCATGCCCCTTGGTATAACAGGGTGGGTAATGCTTTCCTAGATCTTTCGGACCTTGGACTAACAATAGAGTCACTTATGGTTTATGGCTGCCTATTGTCATGGGCTCATAAAGACCTAATAAACAGAATGAGAAAAACAAATAACATGGGAACCCCTTAAGCAGCAATTTATTGTGTACTGCAGAGCAATTTGCTGTATACTATATCACACTGCCATCATAGGTTTTAAAAGCTTTAAATGCAGGATGTTTTCCTGTTCTCACACACTTGATGCTTCCTCCCAGTGGGGAACTCCTGGTGTGTACGGCAGATCAGTAGTTCCCATAGTCATTGTTCTGTGAAGTCACATTTTTCAGGAGTGAAGCTGTGGCTTCTTGCTTCAAAGGTGGTTAAGAAGACAGCTGAACCCATACCACTTAGCAAAACAGTGTAGCTGGTCAGAATTTCCTGACATGTATTAACTGTGAAATGTTCTTGAAAATTGAGATTTTAATTAAAAATCAATGTTCTTACCTGACATCACTAGAGGGTCACTGAGCAGCACAAGAATGCAAATGAAGTCTGGCCTGCTCCAGCAGTGGTTAACAAACCAAAGGAGATTATAATGTCTCACAGAGAGCCCAAAGAGCTGAATAGGAAACATACTGTGTTTCTGAGCCTGCCAGTAAATAGATTATCAGATCTGTTTTTCTGCTTTTCTGCTTTTTTGTTCCTTGTATCTGCCACAAGGAAAAATCTGGAAGGGATGAGCAGGTTCTCAGTCACTGTTTAAGTACCTTGCTTTTCATAAAAACTTGAAGCAGAAGTGTTTTGTTTTCCATCGCATTTCACAGCTTCTGCACATTAAATGCCTTCAGATTCCTGCAGAGAGCTAAATCTGGAGTGCAGACTGCAGCAGGTAAACAAGGTATATCTTAATGAACTGCCAAGTAATAACATGAGGGAACTTTTTAACACATCTTTCATTACTCATGCTAAACTCCATGACTGCTTCTATAGCCTCTAAGCCCTGAAAAAAACAGTGTTTGTTCCTGTGATTCCTAATGTAACACGCTGAGGGGCATGGACGTCCAAACATGATCCTAATTTAGCGCAGCTGAGTTGCATGCCTTTTACAGAGACTGAGTTAATTTTTTTTTAAATATTTTTTTTTATTTTTTTAAGGGAAAAGAGAAAATGTTGCACATCTACATTTAATTAGAGAAGATGTTTGGTTTCAAAAATATGTCTAGCAGTGTGGCATTTAGTAACAGCACTGTCTCTTCTGGCAGTAGCTTGTCAGACTAGGGGCACCCAGTTCCACCTGCTGTTCAAACATGAATTGAGAAACAGATCCTTCCCAGAATATTTTAGACTCTCAAAATAAAATGTGACAGGTTGGTGCAAGTAAACAAAGAGGGCTTGAAAGGGAGAAGCAGGGAAAAGGAAGGTCATATGGCAGGACAGTTTGGCTTAGTGTGACTTGGGCACATGAACTTTTAAGAAGATAAACAAGAGATCCTAATAATATCTGTGGGCACCTTCCATCAACTAGCAGTTTGTCATGGACATTGTGATAGTAAGGGATCTTGAAAACCGACCTGAAGGAAAAGACATAATCCTACAGTCATGGAATGGTCCAACCTCCCCTGCTCAAACAGGGTCACCTAGAGCCAGTTGCCCAGGACCATGTCCAGATGGCTTTTGAATATCTACAAGGATGGAAAAAAGGAAATAGTTTTTACTCGTAGGTTGCAAGACTCCAGATTTCTGTGTTCACAAGTCACGGGATGGATGGTGATAAAATTCTTACCAGGTTACTCACAAAGTGCAGCATTTAAGAAACAACATGTCAGCTCTAGACACTGTAACTTGAAGACGTCATTTGAAAAACAAACACATAAAAGCTGGAGACACTACATGCAATATCTTACTTTGCAGTAAGCCAGGGTCTGCATGTTCTGTTTGAAATTGCTTTGCTTCTTAGGTCTTCTAGCAGGGTTGCTTATAATACCACGCTATCACTTCACAGATTTCAACATAGTTGTTCTTCTTTCTAAGTCAGCCACCTATTCCTGCTCCAGAAATCTAAACTTTCATTTTGTGGTATATTCAAATCATTAGCGTAATTAACAGTAAAGTGTCACATAGCCAAGATAAGTTCTCTGATGTTGCAAACACCACGAAAACAACAGCTTTGATGTGTGACCTGTACTCATTCATCTCAATGCAATATTAACAATGAAATATTCATTACAAGCATAATGTTACTTCTTACATCAATGTTTTAATCTATTTCTCAGGTCACTTCTCTGAAAACATCACCAGCTGATGGATGCAGTAGCAGATGATACAGAAAGATCCAGTAGGCCGTTTGCTGTTGTCACTAATGATGTAAATCTCAAACATTCTTTGCCAAAGTATAAATTACTTACCAGAAGCAGAATATTCCCCAGGTTTTGCATGGAAGGAATCAGCTGTCTTCTGTTCCCAAAAAATCACAACTTGGTTACATGTATCTGTGTCTCTCAACGTGTTTCTCCCAAGACAATTTCCATAGGGCATCAGTGGTGCAAAACTGAATGGTACCAGATTGACCAGCTGACCAACAACATATTCAGCACTGATTATATAGTTCCAAGTGATGGCATATGGCTTGCTCCCATCCAGCTGGTGTCACCTAGTCCTGGGTTATTTGCTGACTCACAATGATCTATTTCTTCATAGGCAATGTAAATGGTTGCTAGCGATGAATCAGACCTATACAGCAGGACATATACTCTCAACACAGGAGCCAGATGTCTAATACTATATACCAATGGAGAAAAGTGGTGTTGTGGTTTTTCTTTCCTTATATGAAGACCTAACTTTAAACAATAAGCATTTGGTAGAATTTGCAAAAGAGCCTTGTGGAGCTGATGGGCTATATTTTACTTCTTAGGCAATGCAAAGCCCACAAGGGTGTATCTGCCGCATCTGAAGTTGCCTAAATGACTTTCAAGACCTGAAAACCTTTAAGGATTTGAATCTCAGCACTGGAAGGTACATTTCTGAAGAGCGTATTTTGTAAGATGATTGTCATCTAATTTAAAGGGCCACAAACTGCAAAAGATGAGCCTATTAAAGCTCCCCACGGCTTTGGGAGGACAGAAGTGATCACAGGGCTGCAGAGTGAAACAACATCTAACCACCTTCTAGCTGTCTTTCAGCTTCAGAAGCTTTGCTTGTGAAGAGCCTGTAAATAGGAAATAGGTCAGAAGCTGGAATATTAGACATGAAAGAAAAATTCCTGTTTGGCATAGCCTTCCACCACGTCAGGAATTGGACAGCTGATTGTAATGAATGATGCCAGAAACTGCTCTGAGCCTGCATTTTTTCCAAACACATTGACTGTGCAAAGAGACTAGCCACACCTCAGTGAGGTGTGGACTTGCAGGGTCTCTGGTGATATATCTGAATTACCAAGGTAGGAAAGGTAGGAAAGCCAAGGTTTGTTTAGCATAGAGGCTTTGTTTCAATTGAGGATTGAAATCTGTTAACCACTCTCTAACCAAAACCTGATCATGCTGTAGCTTTTACAAGAGGATTTCTCCCTTTTTCTATGTTCTTCTGTAAGGGCAAAAAGTCTAGTTCTAAGCTAAGTATTTTTCCTGGCTTTGCTATTTCTTGACTGAGATAAGCACAAATGAGTAAGGAGAGTGTGATAAATCACATGACAGATTATTCTCAATAACTGAAGCAGAAGCCACAAAAATAAACAAACAAATAAATCTGAAAATACAGAAGGATCCATTTATAAAAGTGTAAGCCTCATTTGCACTGTTCATTCCTTACTTCTGTATGTAAATTGCAGTGGGATGTCTCCAATATTTTCCATGCCTATTTATCTTATGATATTTTCAATGCTCTAACCTCTTTTCTTCCCCTCTGAGACATTTCTAGCACTGTGGCTGGAGAGCCCAGCTGGGATACAGCTGTATACTGTCCAGCTTTGATGAGCTATAAATGTTTTCCCTTGTGCTAACATTGTGGCATTGCCCATTGCTTTGGTTTCTTGAAAGCTGGTGGTTAAAAGACAGACCTGAAATCCCCCAAACCGCTCTTTATAGTCAAGTATTGCTCTCCTTTTGTATGAGCAGTTTCTAATTAAACAGCACCATACTAGAGGACCTAAAGAACATTAAAGGTTGTCCAAGAATAGAAACAGAATGCAGGTGTTGTTCACTCAGTGCCTTTTCAAAACAGGTCAGTCCCCTCGTTGATTAGGAACTGTGTTAAATGTCTTATAAAAGTCTGACCCTAACACTGTTAATACCTTCGGTCAGCCAAATAAATTCTTTCAAACTTTCACAGTGGAAAAAGCCTTCTGTTTTATTATTTTATAACCCTGTCATTAGTAATCTTTGAAACAGCATTCCACCCCCAGGTTGCGTTCTGTGGTTATGAACTTCATTTGATCACTACCCCATCAATTTGACATTAACTGCTACAATTTACAACTGCTCTGGCTGTCTACCTATTATTGTCGTACCTCTGCAAGTGCAAAAACTGCTGCCCAGGGGAAGTCTGAAAGAATGTAAAGTCTTGTTAAAACCTGAAAAGACACTGGAGGTGGGGGGAAGAACCTCCTAGAAGAGAAAACCAAAGGTTTGGTAATGAATAATGCTTCATTCTCTGCTGTGAACATGGGCAACCTGGCATGTAGACCACAGCAAAGTAGTGAATAATTCACTCAGAGAGTCATAGACCTCCTGGTAGACCACAGCATTGCTTTGTCTCACAAATATGTTCTCCCACAGACCAGGGCTCGACAGGATGTTTCAGTCTACAAATGTTTAAACAAAAGGTGGGTGTGACGGGGTATGTAAGGGGAGTACCGTGCATGGAGCAGGACAGCCTTCATGACTACTTTTCCATTAAAAATTGATTGATAATTCTATAGGCCCTGCACATAAGGGCAATGGAGAGAAGAAGGGCTTTGATGGAGCTGAGACATAAAGCTCATGTCTGATTTCTAACCCAGACAAGAAACCAATTCCACCCTCAGACGGGGACATTTAAGCAGCATTAATTGTCTGAGTTGAAGCCACAGAGCACGGACATTTTGAGCAGCAGTTGGAATTTGGGGTGATTTCCTGACGTTTGTGCTCATAAAGGGAAAAATATCCACTGTGGGGCTGGAATACGGTCCCAGTTTCCATGTGAGTTACTTTTTTTCCTTTTGTGGGTTTCTCTGCCTGAGAGACAAATCTGAGGCCAGGTTGTTTCTGGTTTAGTTTGCAAAAGGAAAAAAATGGATCTTAAGTCACTGAACACTATTCAGGCTCTACCACCTTCTGTCTCTGAGCCCAGGACTGTGAATACAGGCCTAGGTCCTGAGGGTTGTGCTGGGGAAAGGGAAGAGCAGTGAAAACCCTCATAAATCCCAGCTCTGATCTGGGTTTCAGTTGTGTTTTGGAATAAAGATAGGAGGTACTTGGATGCCAAACTGTTTATAGAAGCTTTTTGCCATATCTCTTTTGCTTTTCCATCTTTGTAGCCAGAAATATTTTGGGACTAATCTCATGGTATATTTGAATTTTAAATTGTTGAGATTGATGGGGCTTCTGAGGAAGTCACTTCTACATCCAGATCTTCTCATACCACTTTACTTACACTAAAAAAGATCTTTCAATTTCATTGTAGTTATTTCCAGCATAGGAGATAATTGATGTCTAACCTGTATTTTTCTTCTCTTACTCAAATGAGCTGAGCTATTCTCAGGATCTGTAAATTGCACAAGAGTCAAGAAACTATTCCTCAGTTCTTCTTCCCGATTATCCTCCCATGTTGCACAACCTTTTGTAGATCTATTTTTCTAACACAAGAGGCAGTGTCTTGTCCTTTCACATGGTGAAGGACATGTCTGATCTGTCAGCTTATGTGCTAGGAGGAAGATGCCCAGATGATGAGGTACTGAATACCTTCTTTGCCTCAGTCTTTAATAGTAAGATCAGTTGTCCTCTGAGTGTCCAGCTGCCTGATCTGGACGACAGGAATGAGGAGCAGAATGAAGCCCTAATAATTCAAGAGAAAATGGTCAGTGACCTATTACACTACTTAGACACGCAAGTATATGCAGCCAGATGGGGTCCACCCAAGGGTACTGAGGGAGCTGGCGGATGTGTTCACCAAGACACTTTCCATCATTTACCAGCAGTCCTGGCTAACCAAGGAGGTGTCAATGGACTGGAGATTAGCATATGTGATGCCCATACACAAGAAGAGCCAGGACGATCTGGGGAACCACAGGCCTGTCATTCTGAGTTTGGTGCCAGGGAAGCTCATGGAGCAGATCATCCTGAGTGCCAGCACAAGGCATATAAAAGACAACTAGGTGATCAGGCCCAGTCAGAATGGGTTTATGAAAGGCAGGTCCTGATTAACGAACCCAATCTTCTTCTATGACAAGGTGACTCTCTTAGTGGATGAAGGAAAGTCTGTGGATGTTCTTTATCCAGACAGCAGTAAAGTCCTCATCACTGTTTCCTACAAGATTCTCCTGGAGAAATTGGCTGCTCGTGGGCTTGGACAGGCATGCACTTCACTGGATAAAAAATTATCTGGATGGCCAGATACAGAGAGTGGTGGTAAGTGGAGTTAAATCCAGTTGGCGATCAGTCACAAGTGGTGTTTCCCAGGGCTCAGTATTGGGGTGAGTTCTATTCAGTATCTATCAACAACCTATATGAGGGGATTGAGGGCATCCTCATTAAGTTTCAGACGATACAAAGCTGGGCAGGTGTGTCAAATCTGCTTGAGGGTAGGAAGGTTCTTCAGTGGTATCTGGACAGGCTGGATCAATGGGTCAAAGCCAATGGTATGAGGTCCAACAAGGCCAAATGCTGGGTCCTGCACTTGGGTCACAAAAAAACCCATGCAATGCTACAGGCTTGGGGAATTGTGGCTGGAAAGCTGCCTGGTAGAAAAAGACCTAAGGCCATTGTTTTACAGACATCTGAATATGATCCAGCAGTGTACCCAAGCCAAGAAGGCCAACAGCGTCTTGGCTTGTATCAGAAATAGTATGGTCAGCAGGACTAGGCAAGTGAATGTTCCCCTGTACCCAGCACTGGTGAGACCACATCTTGAATACTGTGTTCAGTTTTGGGCCCCTCACTACAAGAAGGACACTGAGGTGCTGGAACATGTCCAAAGAAGTGTAATGAAGCTGGTGAAGCACCTTAGAGACCAAGTCTCATTAAGGACCTGCTGAGTGAACTGGGGTTGCTCAGAATAGACCTTCTAGCTCCCTATAACTACCTGAAAGGAGATAATAGCAAGGTAGGGGTTGGACTGTTCTCCCAAATAACAAGTGGGAGGACAAGAGGAAACAGCCTCAAGTTGCAGCGGGGGAGGTTTAGATTGGATATTGGGAAAAACTTCTTCACCAAAAGGGTTGTCAAGCACTGAAACAAGCTGCACAGGGAAGGGTGTAGGCAAGCATCACTCCCAGAAGTATTTAAAGGACATGTAAGTGTCTTGCTTAGGGACATGGTTTAGTGATGAACTGGCAGTGCTCGGCTAACAGTTGGACTTGATGATCTTAAAGGTCTCTTCCAGTCAAAATGATTCTATGATTCTCTGCTAAGACTTCAGCCTGGGACCATATCCTTTGGGTATGGGGCAATAAGGCAGAGGACACAACTTCTACTCATGACTTGGCAACTGCTCTGTCTGGCTCAGGAGGTCACCACACAATCACAGAATCATTGGAGTTGGAAGGGACCTCTAGAGATTGTCTAGTCCAACCTCCTTCCACCAAAGCAGGTTTGCCTAGAGCGTATTACATGTGATTGCAGCCAGGTGGGTTTTGGATATTTCCAGAGAAGGAGACTCCACAACCTCCCTCGGCAGCCTGTTCCAGTGCTTCATCAATCTCACAGCTGAAGTTTTTCCTTGTATTTAGATGGAACCTCCTGTGTTCCAGCTTGTGCCTGTTGCCCCTTGTACTGTCACCAGGCACCACTGAAAAGAGTCCAGCTCCATTGTCTTTGCACCCAACCTTTAGATATTTATAGACATTGATAAGGTCTCCTCTCAGTCTTTTCTCCTCCAGGCTAAATAGTCCCAGATCTCTCAACCTTTCCTTGTAAGAGAGATGCTCCAGTCCCCCAGTCATCTTTGTTGTCCTCTGCTGGACTCTCTCCAGTAGTTCCCTGCCTCTCTTGAACTGGGGAGCCCAAAACTGGATACAGTATTCCAGGTGTGGTCTCACCAGGGCAGAATAGAGGGAGAGGATGATCTACCTCCCAAGTCAAAAGAAAGACTGCAGGTTGGCACTGTGTTTGAGAAGTGAGCAGGATATCATCCTCAGTGCATGGGAAGGGGGAGACAGGGTCCAAATGCAGGACTCCCATGCTGTGCATTGAGCCTCCAAGAGAAGTAGATTGAGTCTTGAATGAGAAGTTGTCTTTCAGTTGCCTTCCTTCTTAGCACTGTTTCCTCAGCATCACCAGTACTGAGTGATGCTCTGTATGACTCAATTTCACTCAGCTAACACCACAACAGAAAAGATGCACTGCCATTGTGATCCTATGTCAAAAAGCTTTTTGGCTTTTCCATTTGCAGATCATGGCCTGGTAAGAATGGGACATTCATTCTGAAAATGGCCTTTCCAGTCCATGCAGTTCTGTAGAATCCTCTTTACTGAAATGTTCACAGTAACCTGGTTTTACAACTAACCAGAGAATGATTTTAACTGTTTTCCAAATGGATAATGTTCTTGATTTACACTGCATATTGCAAATTTCATTTTGGTCTAAGTGACTGCAGAAAAGTGGCTCTTCCACCTTTTTTATGGTGCTTTTAACTCTAAGATCAGGCTCTTCTCCTACTTAGTAAAGCCATAAATGCTTTATAATATCTGATATTTTTATTCCAGATTCTCGGAATGATTTAGTCATCATTTTGACTGGTTAAAAGGGATTTTAGAAGCTACACCTAATATTTAAAAGCTTCCACTGTAATCTTATTATTTTTTCCAGCCATCGAAATCACATGGTCTCCTGCAAATTGGCTCATGGAACAACACTTTCTCAGTATCTTTTTTATTATTTCCATCTATCACATACTACCCTCAAGCTGAGAGGAAACTTTAAAGACATATAACTAAAGAATCTTTGTTTATTATTTGGAAAATCTTGGATGTATTTCTTTTGGCCAGATTTTATTGACTATGACTGGAGAGCTAAATGTCCCTGCTGTTTCCAGTAAATAACCTTTTAAATACAGTTTTCTAATCCATAGTAGATAGTAGCAGATATCACTGTTATTGGTATCATATGAGTGCTCGTATTCTCCCAACCAATGAGTATCTGGCAACTTCTATGGGAATTTTATCTCACAATGCACTTCCTTATTGTTCAGCTTCCAACAGGATGCACAGGCAGGATCCTACTACTTACTGTCTCCTGTTTTCCTGCATTCTGGAGTGGCTTGATTTGGCTCCCAGGTCCCACTGAAATGCAGGGGAGCCAGGAGCACTCTCAGTCACTCAGAAACCACTCATGGCCTTCAGAGGGCTGAGTCCATTATGTTCAAGGACTGCTTGAGCAGTCTGAATGCACCACAGAGATAAGAGAGCTGAAATCCCAAGCAGAGATGCTCTGCGAATCACTGCACAACACCTCCTGCAGATTTTAATAGGTGTCCCATCTCCTTCAAGACAGACCATTATTAACACAGTACAACTCCAATGGTTACTACACTGATATTTAAATCTACTTATTTATCAAGGTGTTGCTCCTGCTGTGTGGGCATCACTCTCTTGTCACTGACCTGTTAATGAGACTTTATCTACTGACAGTACAGATCAGACTCTGTTCCCATGGCGCACACAGAGAAGCGCTTTCCTTCTCCAGTTACCCCTTGGAAACAAGACTGACAGAATCTAACCCTTTGCCCTATAAAAATTGCATGTTGTTCTGAAAGTCAAAATGCAAATAATTCATGAATTTTGTAAACATCTCTAAAGGAAGAGAAAAACGGTAGGCAGAATAGGAGTCTACTATTTTTACCCATGTGCCTAGTTGATTACATGTCATTCTTCTCACACAAAACTAAGTATCTTAAATGCAAATAGCCAGAGGTTGTTGTACGGTTTTTTGCCCTTTCCACAGCTGTTCATTACAGAGCTCAATAGCAGCTGACAGCAGGTGAATATGTGGATGATGGGCCATGGATATACTCTGTTAAATAGAATGAATAAACCATTAAATGATCTTATTTCACGACATGCCTGAATGCAAGCTGCATCTACAAGTAAAGCAACATTAAATTCTGTAGAGCAAATCCCCCTTGTATTTTGCAGCACATCAGTCATGCAAATTTTATGCTATGATCCTTTAAGTAATTATAACCTATGTTTATTTTTAATGATATTGAGTATCCTTTTGCTTTTAGTTCTAGACAATTGAAATAAGGATTGAACCTGGAATATTAGACAACTTATGTTTGGTTCATTTTGTAAACTATATTTAGTGTTTTATATAAATTGTTTGATCTGGGTAGGAATGAGTGACAATATATTTTCCCTTTTTGAAAATCAGCATCTTTGAAATTCTCTAACAGACTATTTTAGCTGTATGCCTGTATGACATGGCAACCAATTCTAATAGGAATTGAGAATAATTTACAGATTGCCATTTCAGAGTGTATGCATATTGCATGTATGTAACATATATCCATGAATACAATAGAGACATAAATTGCACAACTTAGGCAAAAGGAATCAAAAGATGAAAGAAAATATAAAATCGGTCCTAAAGCATCATCTCAAAAAAACAACCACAATATTTTGACCACTTTCTGCTTTAGAAAGCTGCTGCTGGATTTGTAAGCATCTCTTTTCAGTTTACAAGATTCTATTTTCTATATGAAGTATTCCTTCAGATGCAGCTCTCTTCTCCATTTGCTCAAAAAGGGATGTATTTCCCAGTAGCTCTAGGAATGCAGGACCTCCAAACCTTCCACTGCACACCGTCACACAGGTGTGACCATCCGCCAGCCCAAGTGCTATTTCACCTGTTCCACAAGAGGATGGGGTTTTGGAATGTGAAGCAGATCAGAGCACTCCTCTGTGTGAGGAGGAATTAAGAGGGAGAAGTGTAGGACCAGACTGGGTTGGCAACTCCACCTGAGGGAGATGATTCAGATATCACCTGATATCACTGCACAGCTATTGCTTTATCTCCAAATGGAAGAATGGCTGGGAATAAAAGTGACCAAAGAGCATTAAAAATTTAACCATCCCTGCCATCAGGAGCTCTTGTGCCTCATTGCTTACTCTCCCCATCTTGCTTACACAACAGTTCTTGTCTGGACTCCAAAATCTGGAGAGAATCCTCACCACCTTCACAGAGACTGGCACAGCATTACTCACTCTGGGAGCTGTAGGAGAAGATATCCAACTTGGATTAGCAACATCTGCCTCTGTGAGAATTGCATGAGTATTGTGAAAAACAGGAGGAAGTGCAAAAATGATCAACTCCAACAGCACTAAAGAACAGGTGGAGAAGAGAATATTAAATATAATTGGGAGATTTCACATTCCTTCCTTGTGTGTGCAAGCAGTATGAATAGTTTGTACTTCAATTCAGTAAAGCTCAGACACAGCAAGATTTACTAAAAACAACAGTATTAAGGCCTGTGCGTCACAATCTCTAGTAAACCAGAGCTATCTTATCCCACCAGCCCACATGAAAGTCAGACTTTAACTCTCCATATTTAAAATACTTATTATATTTTGTGTGGAATTAGGTTGTGTTGTACAGTTGGCCTAATACAGTTTGTTTGCAGCCAACTGTGGACTAAAGAGCAGGAGATAGATTTAGTTAACTTTAATCCTTTGTTCTCTGCCAGCTTCTGGAAAGATGTTGTATGCTCTATATTTGGAGTTTTCTTTCTTCAGAAAATTCCTGTGTTACCAGCTTCCAGGGAGTTAATTTCTTTCTGGTCATACTGCTGCAGTTTGGCCACAATTTTGACCTAATGTGCTTTAAAAGACAGCTGTGCCATTTCTTCTTAACAATTGAAACCTGTGAAAAAAGTACAGCGATCTGCTGAATTGTTACAGGTTTAAAGGAGTAGGTTTTGCCATTTGCAGAATTAAAGAAGCCTGGCAGCAGAAGTATTTAAAATATGGTAATAAGGTCTGAACATGGGCAAAAAGAAAAAGTAACATGTAGGCTACAAAAACACAAATTAGATAAGATTTATATATTTAAACATATTTTAATAATGTACAGAGAAGTTGCATTATAATGAAGAGCAGATACAAAACCATCTAGCTGTATACAATACTATAGATTTGTGCATGTAAGGACTATCATAAAAAAATGAACATTGAACTAAACCCAGTCAAACAGACCAGAAAACAAAGAGCAGCCCTGTCAGCACACCAAGTTTCAGTAAGATTAATCTATGTTGCAAGTGTTGTTCCCAATGTATCTCTCTGCACTCATCCATCATCTCCCTCCATGAAGCCAACATGAGCTGGCAGCCCTTTCGCTGCCTAAGGCAAACTGGTGTATGTGTGCTAGTGTGTAAATATAGATTAGTTGTCCAGTCCCCAAGCCAAGGGTCCTCATGCAGTTGATAGTCAGCAGGACATTTTGTTGTCCAGTCACTGGGAATACCCAGGCCTTCTGTTCTAATATTCACCCCAACTAACTTCAGCTGTTCAAAAAATGATCTTTTAGAGTCCCACACTAAAATCTGTGGGGAAAAAAAAAAAAAAAAAAAGTAATTCCAAAGGAAGGACAGTTATTTTAAAACTTTGGAAAGAGGAAGCCTAAATATTTAGCTTGAGCTAGACACCATTTTGTACATTCTTAACATTAAGCGAATTTGGTGCTTAGAAAGATACATCCAAACCCAGCTGCACATATGAGTAGCTGCTATAGTCCACCATAACCTGTCCATAGCCCAGGCATGCACTGGATTGGTGCTTAAAAAACACCATAGGCTCATCAGCAATTTATTCTCTCTCTCTGGCACACATTGACTGTGCTTTGAACTTAGCTTAAATTAACTTACTCCTTTATTTTTTTCATAACAATGGTAACTCATAGTGTTACTTCTCCAAGCCCTTATATAGAGCACTAGTCTCAGCTCCCTGTTCCCCCTGTTCATTCAGACATAGCCCAGAGTATGCCTCACATCCACAAGAGAGATGAGAGAGTAGTGGGAATTCTCAGAGCCCTGCCCCTGTGTGGTGCTATCTTTTTCCTCCTTCCCCAGATTTCCTCTGGTGTCACCTCTGATGTCATTACTAGCATGGAGCATGGCTAACACATATCTCACAGGAATGTTGTGGACTTTAATTAATAAATGCTTGTAAAATGCTTGGAAACCTTCAGGCTGAAAAATGTGTTAAAACTTTCCTATAAATATTGTTTTTATTTTCTATATCCAGATACTATGCCTCCAGAGGTCTCCTCAATTTTAAAGTAGGTCAAAATTCGGCTGTTAATAAGTTGAGCTGGGAACTCTGAAATTTTCCTCCAGACACAATATTGTACTGTTTAAATTAAGAAACATGAAGGTTGCTTCCCTGCACCCAAACACCTCTGCGTAGCAGCTGAGGACAACAATGAAGAGACCGGAAGATGTGCTCTGCATGCCCAGGCAAGGTGCATTTACAAGCCAAAAGCTGACCTTGAAGTGTCAACACACCCCATGCTAAGTCTCACCTTGGTTTTTGTGGGCTTCTAGGGTTTTATTGTTTGGCTCCCAAACAAAAGGCCGTACAATGTAACACTTGCATTAAAGTCTTCCTTTTGGAACAGCCATGATAAGCCAAGTGGATGTACACATTTGATTCAGGCCATCTAACCAGGCAGAACATGGGCTGTTAAAATTCTCTGAACATACCACCTGGAATGGCATCAACCCCTAAAAGAAATACATGGCATTATCCTTGTAATTTCCATTCTGTAGGAGCAGACACGGCTGAGACGTAGGGTGTTTCCTGAGGTTAATGATAACCTGAGGTTAATGGTTTCTGGCTGAACTTTAGGCCCTCAGCTCCCCCTAACCTGTCATTAATCCCCAGGAAATGCCTGAAACCAAGCGTATTATTTAAATCTGGCAGCAATTAATTTATCTCTGGACCTTACAGATGCTCATATTAAATTAAAAAGAGGATGATTTATGGAGAGCGCCAATAACATCCAGATCTAGGCAAAGATAGATGTTATCCTTAATATTTAAAATTCAGGTTTCCTTTCTCACTGAGTCATTTGCTGTCAGCTGCATTAAAGGTTTTTATTTAATTATTCTAGCAAATAGGATCTTTTCCCTAATTTTACTCCTTTTAAAAACCACTTTATCTTGTATATCCTGCCAGCTGCATCAAGATTTTATCTTTTTTTCCTCTCTAGGGTTGTTTCATGAACATTGTTCACTGTTACTTCTGAATTAGGAAAAAAAAAATATGTATTTTTAGAAACTTAGTTTATAAAGAAGCAATCAGAACAAATGCAGTGGCATGTGTAAGAAATAAGAATTATCCTTGTGTTCAGCAGTAGATCTACAAGTCTCGGACAAAGTAACAGCTGTGATTTTATTTCCGCATATTAAGAAGATAGGCCAAAAACACAATATAAAGTTGTCGGTTTCTGAAGAGCCAGAAGGTGAAGCTCTACATCAGTTTCTATTCTCAGTTTATCTCTGGGTTTTAGACTGAGCCTGCCAACAGCGTGCACACTCTCTATTAAGGCTTCTGAAGTCTAAACAGAGCTCTCAGTGATGTGGTTTGGCAATAGGTACCACTAAATCAGAGACACAGTCATCAGTGCAGTTGACTCCATAATTGCAAACAACAGCCATAAATCCATTGAAACTAATCCACATACCAACTGAAATAAAATCCTTAATCTCACCTTCTTTCTGTTGTTCAGCTTTCACTTTCAAGTCTTATCAGAGCATAGTGCCATTAGCTTTACAGATAAAATGGAGTCTTCCAGACTCCCTAAAATCTGAACTTCTGCTATAAAAATAGCTTTAAAAAATTTCTGAATTAAAGGCAAACTGTGAGTGGACAGAAATCAGAAATGTGGATTTTTTTTCTCTCCTTATAGAGAATCCATCCCATAGCATTTTTCTTGATAAGATGGTTACTGAAAAAAAAAATGTATTTCATGCTTTAATATTTCTGTAAACTGATTAAATCAATTCCCTACAGAAAAATTACCGCCTGTATTGCAATATGAGCTCTACTGATAGGCAGTATTACTCTGCTCCTAGAGAATAACAGGAACAATCTCACATGTGTATATGTGGTCACACATCTGGCTTTGTGCAGCATTAGCACTCCCTTTCCTGAAATCAATATCTCCTGAACATTTTTTCCTCAACAGCCTTTTCTCACATGCTGGTTCTGCTGCCTCTCAGCAGTTTTTGGTATAACACACCAACAGAGAAGAAGACGGGGCAGGTGCAGTGGTCGTGCTATTCTAGTAAGGCTCCTTCTCACCAAGATGGGTCTCAGCCCCAGTGCTGCCTTTTCTGAAGGCATTTCTACCCCTGGGAACACCAGCCTGCACATGTGGGGAGTACCTGTACACTGCTGTGCACATGTCATGAATACTGCTAGGAAAATTTCTTGTGAGGACTGGAAGAGAAGACTTCAGCTTCCTCCACTGACACATGGCTCCTTCATGTTTGAAAAAAAAATTTATTTCTCGAGATTCAGTACAGAAAGTGTTCAGAAACGCTTTTTTAATCCACTGTTTTTTACAAGCTTAGTTTCACATAGTAGAACTTCAGCGTCTCTGTTTGTTAAAGTATTTTTTCTCCTTCATTTTGAAAATGCCACTATATGTGTTCCAGATATAGATGTTGTCCAGTTTAATAACAACTACCAGAAATACATATTCTGCAAGATAATCTTCTAACGGCCACAAACGTGTTGCAGAAATATGGCTGTAAAATGCCAGTGAGCAAAGTTAAGGGCAGTGTCTGCTACAGCTGTACCTTCTTCTTTTCTGCACAGTCATGTACAGCATCCTTTTCTTCCAGGATGCAATCAAGCAGTTGATGAGCTTCATCGGTGCACTGGAACCTCCTGTTCCAGCTGATACGAGCGGTTTTGGGCTTTTTTCGCTTGTAGCAGTCAAAATGTTGTAACCATGTCTGAATAACTGAAGAGCCCACAAGTTTTCATGAACTAAAGAAAACATATTTCTGCTGTTCCTCTGATCACTTAGGTCCCAGTCTGTATCCTACATCATTTAGGAAGGACTTTGCTATGCACTTCACTAATCCTTGGTGTGAGAGATATAAGATGTGCTATCACCCATGCACGTTTTGTGGAGATATCTTTATCTCCACAAGAGAATCAAATTCGATGATGTTTGCATGTTGTTTAGTAAGTGAATATTATCTCAAGGAAAAAGAAACTATGAACATAGGGTCATATTTTTTATGATTTACTGATTTTCTGCCTTCTGGTATATCTAAATCTTCTAAATATGAGCTACTGAATCAGCATTTTCTATGCTCAGATGTGATTAGAGTTGTTCAGAGGACAAGGATTCCATTTTACTGTAAATTTCAAGGTTTCAGAATTTGCTTTCACTATTCAGAGGAATGAAAATAAACCCCTCAAACAGTTTTGCAAATGGAAATTGTTATGAAATGTCTGTTTCTGGATAGAAAACCTGATCTCTTCAGCTCAAGTTCTTTCTCCTCTGGCCATAAGTGACAAGGGAACCCCAGGCAAAAACTTTCTCAAGAAATGTTTGTCAAAACTGATATGTTGATACAACATTCTGGCTTTGATGAAGTGACATATTTCGTTTCGCTGAAAATATTCTGACCAGCTCCAGATGTGATTGACTTATATAAACTAAGAAAATGATTCATTGTGAGAGTCTGAATAAGCCAATAAAATAATAGAGTAATGCAATGCTCTTCAAGTCAACAGCATTGGATCTGAACTCTTGTCTTTATATATGGGATAAATTCATAAAATATAAACAAATTCATGCAGTAGAAAGGATGTTTATGTCCATCCAATATAATCTCCTGGATAATATTGGCCATTTCCTTTAGAATCCTGAAGTCATAGGAAAGTAAGGTCTGAATCCAACTTTCTCCTGTGCTGCAGAACTAACATACATAGAACACATCTGAGAAAATTTTGTATAACATCCACTTTAAGTTTTTTAATAGAAGAGAGTTGAAAAGTTTCCCAGATAGCTGTTCCTTTACTATCAGGATACGCTGACCATTGAACACGTCTTCCTACTACCTAACCTACATTCTGTTGATGAAACCCCAGCTAACTAGTGTAATCCAAACTTTGTTTTAGAGGACAATTAATCATAGCCCTCAAGTGTACCAGTTCCAGATATATTTCAAATAGAGTGAAACTTTTCACGGTTCCCACTCATTATTTCTTTTCCTTAACTAAATACAGAATTTCTTGAAGTGTTCCCCAACTACTTGTGTCTTCTAAACCTGTCTTTTGAAAGAGAAGAGCAAATTAATTAATTTTATCTGAATCATCTTCATATTACCTGATTAGTCATTTCAATACTTGCATAATCATATATTCTAGTATTTGGGTTGTATTTTCTACATCAAGTTCAGCTACTACATCACCTTTAGCAAAGAGTCTCAACCTCTACTTCAATAAGAGGAAGGTAGTCAAAGCATCCACCAGCTCACCACCTCCAGCTGTTGTAATGATGTCTGGTGTTAAGTGGAGCTCTGGCCACCAGCATGTCATGCAAGCCTTGACACAGCCACCAGATGCAGAAAATACAGGGTGGGTAACTTTTTGTGGACTTCACACTTATCAGGGATTAGAAATCCCTGACTGAACTAAAGCGTTAAGTATGGGCTGCGGAATTTCCTGAGCCATCTGACAAAGTGCAGGCATCACATCAATAGCTCCTGCCAAGCTACAGCAGTGATTCAAATGCCATTTCCTTCTTAGTGTGTCAAGAAGATTGGTGTGTTATCAGCCCAAGCCAGAATGAAACCACAGAGAAGGTTTCACTATGAACAGAAAAGCAAGGACGAATAGTCATTTGTTTTGTTTTCAAAACCAGAAAAGACCAAGACTGGCCGCATTGATTTTATCTCAAAATCTATAAAAGAAAAAATGTGGCCGGACCTTAACAAGGCTCTAATGCAGTCAATCAAACAAGATAACATAATTAATTTGGAATGTTTGCCTAATTAATATAATTACAGTATCTGTTTGATCCAGAATTGATGCCATTTGAGTGAGGTTTGAGCACCAATACAAAATAAAGCCCGATTCCTAGTCATTTCTCTTAGGAAGAGGCTGAACAAGCCTACCTAGATCAGAAAATCTGATTCTTACTGTTTTCTCTTCAAGAAGACTCCTGGGGCCAATGGAAACATATGAGGTTTCATATCAGGTCATTAAATTGTCATGCCTTGTCCTTTGATTTAATTAAAATCTTCTTAGTTATTCAGACTTCTGTGCTGCAAGCTGAAATGTAAATGAATGCTAAGATGAATGGTTTAATATAACATTCACATTCTATATTTCTTCTTACCTGAGAAGTTAAAATTTGATAAAGTATTTCTAACTCCACACAATCATCACTTCTCACTGTTCAGAATAACTCCTTGATTTAGAAAACCAGAAAACAGAATTTATAGCTTCTATACTACAAATATTCCCTTAAAAAAATCTAATTTTCTCTCCGGCAAATGTTGATAAAAATGCTAGGAAGTTTGGGGAACTGAACAACATCATACAGATCATTTTGATGTTTTCATATTTTGCCTAAATAAGCACAAAAGTCGATATTGTTCATAATTCAATATCCTCCTTTTTTATTCCTTTGGTGAATAGGAAAACACTTAGTCCCACAACTATAATCTACTTTTTAATATACCACAAATGATTTATTATAGATGTCTCTCAGGAAGAAGAATATGATTCTTCTGTATTCTTCCTCTGCTGACTTCAGCAATGTAATCAGACATTTTATTTTATTTCCACTGATACCACTAAGTTCTAAAATCTAAGAAAAACATGTGTATTCCTTGATACCACTGGAAACTAACATTCAACACAGATGTTTGCATTCTCCATATGTATTCTGTTTTTCAAATCTCAGCCCAGTGTAGATGGCAACCTACCCAATTACTCTGAGTATTTTGCTCTTCTAGACATAACATCTGCAATTCAATTAAAGGTTTCATCTTTTTTCTTCGTATCATTTCAGGATATAAACTTTGATTCTGTTAATCCAGCGTTGACGCTTGTTTCATTGTGAAAAGGACATTTTGAAATTCCTTAAAACAACGCAATGCTTGAGAAGTGAAAGGTAAACAGAGTATTTTGACTTGTAAAAAGGCTACTACAGGATCAAATCAGTGCTTGCTTCATAATCACAGCTTTTCCCCGGCTTGCAATTAGAGAAGATCATATATGCTGGATTTCTCTGAGGGCACTGAAGTGCTCAGTTTCTGTTCTAGTTTTGAGTAAGAAAAAAATTAACAGTTCTACGGCTTACAGTTCTGTAAACTGTTTTTCATCTAATTTTTACACTATTTGGTAACAATTCCTGCAAGAAAAAGTCATAGGTTTCAAACAGTGGTTTTTTAGAAAGAGATCTCACATTAATTGCTGCAGAGTAGCACAGCATTCGATAACCTGCAAAAACAGCCAATATTTCTAGAGACAGGCTAAGAAATGTCTACTTATCCCACATAAACGCTTTTGCAAGCCATCCTGCATTGCACTGGCTTTTATAAGACCTTGTTGTTATGGTATGTGAGCATATCCAGACATTAATTAAGTGACAGCATTATCTGTTGCATTTTCTTTTATTCTCTGTCATTCCTTCCTCATAAGGACAGCACTGCACACCTCTGATCACCATGTCTGTGCTGCTGCTTGCTACCTTCCCCAGGGGCCCTTTCCTGGTGCCTTCTTTGAGGTATCTCAAAGGGTGGCTGTAAAACCTGAGCTCTGTCTTATATCAAGAAGATTAAATTTTGGAACTTGCGACCTGTACATCTGCCCAGATCTAGACTCCTTCTACAAGACAACCTTAAATGTGGAGTGGTTGAGATACGAGTTCTGCACTCCAAGATTATGCGTCTTTTGTCTGGAGTATGTGCTGCCTTCCCAGCCTAATTTCTTTTCCTCTCTTCATTTGCATTGTGCTTTTAGCTTGCTAGACCAATGCACTTTATGCTTAAGCTACAAAGGACAAATTTTTCAACCAATAGCACACACAGAGGAGATGGCTTGTGACAATAGCATCAAGTGTTGATATTGGGGGATTATTATTTTATAATAGAAGCTAGAGCAAATTATTTTTTTGTGAAAGTCTACTTTCTCAAATGCATAAAGTTTATATAATAGTCAGAAATTGGCCAGTTCAGCAGATTTTATACACATAGAAGTTATATGTAACATTTTATGTATAAATCTTCCAAGTTTACTCCAGTGTAAAGTTTTTCTTTAAAGAGTAATTCTCACCCCATAATTCACTTTTATGATTTTCTTAGGGCTTTAAGTGTAAAAGCTCAATCTGTTTTTGTTTTATTCTTTCAAAAAAAACAAAAACGCAAGTTGATTTTTACATTGAATCTGCCAAAGGCATGTTGTCAGATCTGAAGTTAAACATGTCACTTTTGCAAACACACGCACACACACACGTGCACATGCAGATACACAACAGCTTTTTAAGGCTTAATGACAATAGAAACAGTTTCATGCAAGTGGAAGAAGCGAGGCCCAGACTGGAGCCGATGACTGCAGCAGGCTGTGCTCAGTCGTGGGCTCCTCTCCAACCCTCCCTCAGGCCCTCCTGTTTCACATCTAGTGTAAAGATGTTTCTCTCCCCCAGACAGTTTCTCACAAATCTGAAACTTGGGCTTTCTGCCAGAGCCTGGATCTTAGGCTGAGTCCTTTGCCTGTCGGTGACCTTTTCCGTGTCCTGTCCCCTCCCCTCAGTGTCAGAGAGCTGCAACAGACAGCAACAGGCAGGTTTTTCAGTTGTTCTTCCTCATCCTTTCCTGCCCTGTATGCACAGAGGAGAGTGCTGACTCCTGCTCAGATAAACCATGTGCACACACTTTCAAGTGTTTTAATATGACCCCAAAAGAGAGGAGATGATGAGGCTAACTCTGGAAATTATGCATGTTTGGGCTGGAATATTATCAGACTGCAATACAAATTTTTAGCCCTTCCCAGATCCCTCAAAGCCAAGGACAAGACTGCTTCTTTAGGGGAACTGTAAGAATGACTAGGAGGGGTGTCTGCTTCTTCAGTCTCTGTCTTTCCTCAATAGCTGTCCAGCTTTCAGATACACTGTGCAACCGACTCCTTTTTGCCACTCAATATTCTGTTTTAGACAGAAATTGCTCCCAGTGATTTCTAGGATCTAAACTATACCTTCTCTCAGAATTGCAAAACCAGTCATCCATGGTTTGCATTACCAGAACTGACTCCACTAGGGTCTCAAGTCCAAATACATTTTCTCCTTGTGTAGACTGCACTGTATTTGGGAGCCGCAAGGATTCCTCTCTCATTCGACCTTATATTTTAAAATGTTCTAACTCATGTACTTGCTGCAAAAAGGAAATGCTTTTCTCATTAGGATGCCATATGAAAATGTTTAAATCCCCTGCTCATCCACACAGGGGTTACCACACAAATAATGGCAGCAGCCACTCTACTGCCACTATCTCCAGAGTCACTATCATCTTACTGCTATGACCATTTCACATTGATCATGCTTAATAAAGTAACACTTTGGGATCAGCCAATAATGTGATCCCAAGATTCAAGGCTCAGGACAAATACATAGCATCTTATAGGATTCCTGCTGCTCTTGAGCAGTTTACAGTCTCTGGTATGAATATTCCTTAGTTATTTTACCATTTTTTCTTAACAACCACATTTCTAGAGGTGGATCTAGTTCTATAAAAGTCAATTTTCTAAGAAAACAGATCTTTTTTCAGTCAAAGGAGATATGCCCAACTCACCAGGGGCAGTCATTCAGACTATCAGAAATGAGAGATAAGCGTTGGTCTCATGGGATTGAAGAGGATTCCTCAAATCACTTAGTCCCATGATTATTCATGCTGCTCATACATTAGTTAGCTTTTCAAGTGAAAAAAACTTGTGTTCCCTAAGGCAAAAGCTAGGTGCGGATTTGGGGATCATTTACTCCAGGAGCTGTTGTCTACTGTGAGAAGTTTATTTCCCAGCAAACCACATAGTACATGGTCACAGATCGCCGTATGACTGACACCCTCAGTATCATCTTATAAATCACCTGTCTGCAATGTTACCTTCACATTTCACATTTCATCTTGCACTAAAAAGTCTTAAGTAAAAATATGTATTTATGTGTATGCGGATACACACATACACCCCTCTTTTATGGTCACAGAGATGCCACTGTTGTGTCTATGCACTCAGCAGGTCTGCTATAGAGAAACTGCCTCAAAAGAGTGTGAGGAAGAACTCTCTATGTGTCCTATTTAGGCACGGTTAGGCAGGATACCACCCTGCACTATTCTTGATGTCCAGAAAGAGACATCTTTCCTTGGAGCACTTCAATTGCTCATTCAGTGATTGTTATGTATCTCCTAAATGAGGTGTATAATCATGTAAAGAAAAACATTAGAAGTGCACAGCAAAGGAATTGGGCTAAGGTTGCACAAGCATCTTAATTTTGTCATTTCCTAGCTTATGAGTGCCTTCAATGTAGATTTTCCATTTTATTTTATTGTGAAAATTCTCATCTTCATTGTACAGATATTTCTCTGCTAGAGCTCACAGAAAGTTTGATTTGAAGTGCTCCAAAATGGGTTCCCACCTTCTTTACATCTTTAATCGCTTCTGGATCCAAACCAGAATGACTGGATAGTTTAATGTGTCACCATAACAACAGCTGAGCTCCTCAGTTTAAGTATTTTTTCTCTACTCTTCTGTTTAAAGAACCAGTAGACGTGTCATAGATTTCACACTCTTATTCTGAAACAGGCTTAATCAGACCAAGACAACCATACTAGTCTGTTTGTCCTTATTACATAGCATATTACAGGCCAAAGGTTTTCCTGATCCCAAGAGATAAGTCCATTGAAGAAAATACTTTATACGTGTTATTATACTTATTGTGTGATCAGCAAAATGTGTGCGTCTGACAAAACGTTTTTAGCTTTTGATATAGATACCATTTTTTAAAGATTTAAATTCCATTCCTAGCAAATCTTGAATCAACATCAATAAATGCATCTAAGGAACAGTTTTCATATGTCCATGCTTTCAGGGGGATTTCTTTTTCTAGTGAGCACACCCACATAGATTTTCAGATGAGCTTTAAAATCCTAGTTCCTTTGCAAGCAATTTTTTAAATTGAACTAAACTGGAAAATGTTGGATAACAAAGTTTTACCTAAGAAAGCTCATAGTATTTGAAGCAATAGTCAGACATGTATCCTCTTGGGCAGTTTTAAAACAATCAAGATTAGGATTCTTAGTTTTAGAAGTACTAAAATTGTACTTAAAATCTTTGATAACCAAGACTTGTTCATATAAAAAAATATAAAATTAATTATAAACCTCCATAACAAATTTCCTACAGAACCCTCTTTGCATTACTCACATTTTGGGGTTGCAGATAGGAGACACTAAGACACATATGGAAACCAAGCTTATACTTACTTCTACAATTCAGGTACTGAACTATACAAATAATGTGAAAATACCATGAAGAAAAAATTCTCAAAGATACATGATGCAATGTAATTTGGAAGATGTTTCCAGCTTTGTCAGAAACAAGCAAACATCAGGATTAATTTAATGAAGGAGACAGTTCTGCCATAGTCTATGAACAGCTGTACGAGTCAGAAGGCTAGGATGCGAGACAAAACATTAGCCAATATCAAACAAAAGCAAATGTGTATCATGCCCTTATTCATCACACCACTCCTTTTGAGTGGTGGCATAACATGAATAATTTTTAGTTCTCATGTTAGCAATGTCCCTGATGACATAAAAAGACAGCACAACATCCTGAGTGATGACATCTTAAAGCATTGCCTTTGAAAGCTGATCTACATTAACTCAAATATCAGGTGTAGATATTAGTCAGTGAACTTCTTAAACATGCTCTCTATCACACTGTGAACGGATAGGGTATAGACCAGTTCAACACAAATCCTCCTTTGGTCTCTCTACACATGAGACCACAGCTGAACACCTGTAAAAAAAATTATATATAGCTGTCTTCAAAGATTCAAACAAAGAAGAGCATTAAGGAAAACAAGGTGCTGTGAATTCAGGAATCTATATTTGGATCACTACAGTTGCCAGAGCACTGCAGAAGTCGGACTAATTTGTCATCTAAAAAGCTACAAAACTAGAACTGTCAAACAAATGTGAACCTCCACCAGACGTTATCCTGTTTAATGGCTGGAAGTAACATTTGATTAAGTAACTGAGAAGATAAATCAATTAAAAAGTAATAAAATAGCTTGAAGAACATAGTGTTCTATCTCAAAACTGACTATGTAGGTCTAGAAATTATTTACACAGATAGGGATCATTCACTGCCATCTTTCAGGAGTAAGACACAAACTTTTAAACAGCACACAGCAACATAAGTATTCAGAAGTATTTTCGCAGCCAAATCAATTTACTCAAAACTCTTGATTCTGAAAGAGCAACTGGACGTCTAGAATACATTATGCTGTTTTGAAATTGGACCTAAACCTACTTTCAATTCCAATATTACCCTGTGCCCACACTGCTCAGACATAGTTCCCTAATTTGTGCCAGTAACATTCCTTTTATCTCCCCACTTTGATATGATTCTCTGCTGACTCATTGAAAAGAATGCTTGTGAGGTATTATTCTGAAATGTTTCTTGATTTAGTGGCAATATAAAATATTTCATGTCAAATATGGTTGTCTTATTAAAGTAGTTGAAAATATAGGACAAGCTTGTCTCACTGAGACAGAGATTAAATCACCAGAAACATATTGGAGTATGCTCTGCAGATCTTTAGAAATGTTGGTGGCATTTCCATGAATTTAATAGATTCTTATCTTTCCTAGAACTAAAGAGGATGAGCTAACGCAGAGGAAAAGTTTTTTTAATATCAAAGAATGTTGATCAAGATACTCTTCTCTGACAATCTAACTACAAATTCCTGCTCTCCATCTGATTCCTTATTAAAAGTAAGTTTCCGTTATTGCACAGGACGGTATGAGGCTGTTCACACTGAACAGTGTGAGTGACTTCAGTAGTACAATAATGGATTCATCCAAACACCTAAAATAAATAAAACAAAAAAGACAGAGCCAGTGAACTCCGTTCTTCTTCAGGAAATCCTTTTGAAGGTGTCATGCAGACATTCCACATCAGCAAATCTCTCAAATGTGACTGTAGGAGACCCATCATATGGTCTCAATTTTCACTGGTTTATGCTAGCAAATTCAACAGGACCGGGCTGAGATGCCTGTACATGGTTGTCCATTCTGTTCAGCTGTTAGCAAGCTCCCTGTGATCTCTGTCCATCAAATCTCACACTCTTCTCATATAGGTAAAAGCCCATATGAAAGATTCTTCTTAATTGGCAACACGGCAGGAACTACTCTGTTTTGAGGGGAAAAAAACACTATGGCTTGTGCCCATATTGCTCAGACATAGGTCCCTAATTTGTGCCAGTAACATTCCTTTTATCTCCCCACTTTGATAAGATTATCTACTGACTCATTGAAAAGAATGCTCATGAGGTATTATTCTGAAACGTTTCTTGATCTAGCAGCAATACAAAATATTTCATGTCAAATATAGTTGTCTTATTAAAGTAGTTGAAAATATAGGACAAGCTTGTTTCACTCTGTCTCCTCACTTAAACATCTTCCAAAGCTGCTGAAAGACAAATTCAGCATCTTGGATTTTATTGTTGATGGTTTTGGTGTTGTTAGAATGCAAAGAAGCACGAGGCATAATAGGGAAATTTTTCCTACTATGCCCTATTCCCATAACCTTCTTCGCATTTTCTTTAAATCCCAGGCATGCATTTCTCTTCATTATGGAAAATGTATGCTTAATTTAAGGCCCAAAACTGAAATGCTGCTTACAGTAATGCTTTCTTGAGTCTTATTAACTTATGAACTCTTGGTGGGTTGCCCAGCACTCAGAGCAGCTTTTCTGTTATTTTCCAAGCTACATCAAAGTGCTTGTCTCAAGGGCCTGAGATTTTTTTTTTTGTAATTTTCAGCGAGTAAAAGCCTCAAGAATAATTTTCTAACATTAGTCATGTGTGCTGCAACTGCATTTCTCTTTATTCTAAGCTTAGCAGTTCCTTTACACAGAACACAGTGGGGAAACAGTACTCCAATGCTAGACACAAGTGATGTGCAGGTTGTCTGATGTATTACTCCTTCTAGCAACCTTGGGAAGTTAGCAGAAGGCCTCAGCATGCAGTGCAAACCTATACCCAAATCTGTCTCTGTTAACAATGACTCAGGATATTACACAACAGCCACAGCACACTACAGGTGATCTTCAAGGCACTGCAGCAATTATGATATGAGCTTTTTCTTACAGTGGCCCCTATCATTTCCATATACAGTAGAACCACATCCATGAAGAGTATGTATATACCCAAAGTTTGCTCTTTGGCAGCGACTGGCAGCATTCAAATCTGAAGATGAATCATGAACAATAAGGATTACTCACGTATGCACTCTTTGAATAATGACGGACCTTCCTTCTTTTCCTATAAAGCCAATTTGGGTGACCAGCTCTCTTCACCCCAAACAACATGAAGCCACTGCTGCAGAGTAAACACATTACTGATGGGATTTGGAAGGCTTAGAGCAGCCTATCTTACAGACTACAACGTCTACTTCAGCATATATTGGACAATATTTAGGTGATTAATATCCACATGTTTCCTGAACCATGCAGGGCAAAATTCATTTAATAACAGTCGCTGTCCTGCAGAGAGACTCATAAGCTTCCCCTGATGTCTGAAGAAGAGACTGCAGTGTCACTCAGCCAAGGATGCATGAGCACCAGAAAGCCCTTCTGTCTATATGTAGATGAAGTAGGAGCACCATTGCACACTGTGGAGCAACACAATTGTTTGTGCTCAGATTCAGTTCCTGCTCACACCCAGAGCTAGCAGCTGGCATATATTTTGCCACTGTATTTTACCTCACCAGTTTCAGGAAAATTAGAGAGCAGATTAGCAGATTTTAATTCTTTCTACTATTTATCCTTGTCCTGGCTGGAAGCAAAGCTCTTTTGTTAAACTTTCCAGATGCATTGCCTAGCTACTGGTAGAGTGAAGACTTCAAGCTGCAGCACATAATGATGCCAGCAGTTTTGAACATTTACTGCCTCAGCAGGAGACTGCAAATCAAACACCATGAGCCAGCAGCTCTCCTTTCGGCAAACAAATGTCCTGCCTTCACTTCCCAAAGGACCAGAGCTTCTTGGCCTCTGGCCTCTGCTTCTCACAGAAGAAAACTACGTATGTCTATAAGCCCCAGAGATCTATTTGACTAGAAGTGGTCCTTAAAAGCAACCTGGGCTGGAGCTAAGTCCACAATGTGATCACTTTATGTTGTTATATGAGATAACGAAGTCACAGTGACCTTCTAATGCAACTCTCAGATTAAGGGCAGATTTTTGCTAGCAATGAGCACTATGGGCATAGAATCATAGAATCATAGAATCATAGGGATTGGAAGGGACCTCTGGAGATCACCAAGTCCAACACCCCTGCTAGAACAGGATCACCTAGGGCAAGCCACGTAGGAACATATCCGGGTGGAATTTGATAGTCTCTAGAGAAGGAGATTCCACAACCTCCCTGGGCATCCTGTTCCATTGCGTCATCACCCTCACAGACCTGGATCTGCAAACACCAGCAGAGCTTGCTTTCTAATGCACACCAGCAAATAGATACAGACATACACTTCAGAGCTGTTCAGAGAGAACAATTAAATCATTTTTTCCTTGTTTGTTAGTTACTTTTTTTTTTCCTGTGTAGCAATGGAATGTAGGGATTAATCAGTATGTGTGCAATGTAGATGATGAGAAGACATCAGCTCTCATGGAACAGGAAGAGATGCAGCTGGACCATGCAGCCCTTATCCTGTGCTGCGCCAGAGATCTGCACAAGAAATCCCAGACGTGCCATTTCACAGGCCTCCCTCGTGTACCATGGGATATGCTGATAGCAGGAGGAGATGAGGTTAGTGGCTCCTGATTTTCCCCCTGCGCTGAGTCCCCTGTGCAATGCTCCGCAAACAACACAACACTGACTGAGTCCTCTCAATACTAACATTACCCAAACAGGGTGAACTTTGAGTCTCAGGCTGAGCTTTGCAGCTTACAGTGAGCTCTTTTAGTATGTGGTGGGTGATTTTATGTTATGTGTAGTGTATTGTAATCCACTATATATCCTCTTTTGCATTGCAGCTTCAAAGAAACACACTTCTTATTTAAAAGTAATTTATTCACTTGGGGCTACAAGCAACCTTAAGTGACCCCAAAGGCAGAGGCAGGTAACAAAGACAAGACCTAATCCTGAAGTAGATTAATGCTGAGTTTTGTTGGGAATTTTGTCTGAGCTGAGACAAGAGGATCTGGCCACAAAGAGTTTGTGGAAGCACAACTTTCTCAGAAAATGTAACCTATTGAACTCTTCCCACTTAGTAATCAGGCTCCTTTCAGTCTTCTGAATTGCAAACACCAGCAAGGGAGGGAGGGAGGGAGGGAGAAATCCATACCAGTGTTTTACGCCGATTAATTCCAACAGAACGTCAGAGTTTATGTATTATTAAACTTAATATGTAATTATAGCAGTGGTGTGCTAGGTATCTTAAGTAATGACTTTTTCCTACATCACTCATTCATTTCTTTCACAATTCTATCTGTCATTAAATAGTTCTTTTTCTTTTTAATCTCTTAGTTCTTTGGTACTGATTAGGCATCTTTCATCACTAACGTTGCTCTAACATCGACAGTAATACAGGACCAGACTATGGTCCTCTTACTCCAAATAGCCAAAACTTGTGTGAACCTCTACTGACTTCAGTGTAACCCCTTGTGTGAGCATCTGTTCACCAATGGAAGATGCCCACAATCTGTCGTGTGGTGTTTTACTGGTCACTGGCACACTGGCACTTCTGATCTCAGAGAATTTTTGAAAAGATAGTGCCTTGTTGCTTATTCTGTCATTGATCTAAAACCCGACAGTCTTGTAAAAGGTAAAAGAAAAATATTTCTATTAGCCCCATTTTACTGGTGAGGAAAGGTGAGCGGAAAGATGATGTACTACTACTAAATCTTGCTTCACAGGTATTTTAGGAATAAGATGGAAAGGGACTGCAGCACTCAGCTCACGGACCATAAGGCAGATTGTCAGGATACTACTGTCTGCATCTCCTGGGTTCATGTCTTCTGAGGCCAGGAAAAAACCCAGACCTAAGTTGTTCCTATCTATTATTTGTGTATTTATAGGGTGTCAGTTGCTTAAGTACTGAAAGGCCAGACTAGCCTGAGGCCACAGACTCAGCATCCAAACAGAGTTCAGATCTCAGGAATTCCTCCATCCCTTTCCCATGCTCCATTCACTCCTGAGTTTGACATGAAAATAAAAATGAATCTCAGGCCACCGTTATTTCCAGGACTTTTTGATTTGATATAATAGATACAAGTACACCATCACTGCCTCTAGTAAGTATTTATACATTTTGTCCACATTTTTACAGGAATTTTATGATGCAAAAGAGCAGTGCTGCAATTGTATAAATCATGAGACGTATTTCAGAACTGCCATGATAAGCCAATTGCATTCCCCTTGCTTGGAGTGGACGAGAAGGAGTAGGAGAAACAGTGGTGACAGAAAATATATGTGAATATTCAGCCACATCTCCAACTTGTTCAGCAGAGTGCTTGTTAGTTGTCTTAATTCAATCTCATGCTCTTGTTTTGTCCTGTTCTAGACAATAAAAAATGCAGCTTGAGAAAAGAGTAAGACAGTGGAAGAAGGGAACAGCTGGGAATTCTTTTGTACTCTTTTGTTGGCCTAAGCAATTATATTTTTCTAGTAATAAAAATTATGTTGTGATCAGTGAAGATGACCTTTCATACAAGTCTTGTGAACTACAGGAACTTGGGAACCTCAAACTGAAATCTGCTGAGGAATCTAGAAAAGTTAACTCCTTTATTCTCCTCTTGCCTAATCCAGTTAGAAATGAAGAGGATGGGGTTCATCTAACAAAATATATCTGTACCTGAATTAGTTATCCATGTTTCCTTTACCAATAACAGAAAGAAATAGGCATCTCAGCTAATGAAGGCCAAGTAACTTACTGTAATGTTTCTACCTCTCCGGTAGTTACTTAGGGGGTTTGTTGGCTACCTTGGTCATGGTTACCTATAGTAAGGTTCTATGAAACCAATGCCAATCTGAGTCACCACAGTTTAATCAGCTTTATCCTTATGATTTCTGGATTATGAACAGTTTAGTACCAGGCATGAAGTATAATAAAAGGTACATAACGTTTTATTTTCTTTGCTTGAAATCAATATTGTAGCTTATCATTTCTCTGTGCTCTCTGAATGGTTCCACCCTGAGGGCCCAACTCAGCAGGGCCAACTCGCTCAGCCACCATTTCTTTGTAATGAGTAAGAAATAAGGGCCCAACACCTGAAAAGCTCACAGAGCTCCTCTGCCCTCCTGTCTTTTAACTTCTCTCCATATTCTTCTCTCTCACCTAAGCTCTCATCACCATCTACAGCTTTTAGCAGCTGGTGGTCATGATAAAACAGATCAGCTGCTGAAATTCTTCAGATAACTTTTGACAGTCAGTTTGGATCAACAGTCTACAGGAATAGTGCATTTCTGAGAGCCACACTCAGTTTATACCCCAGTGCAAATGGCTAATGTTCAAATATGTCAAACAGCTCAGGATTAACTGTACTGGAAAGTATGAATTTAATTTCCTCTGTTTAAGAATTAGAAGAGAAGCTTGTTTTTAAACTTCACAGTTGCAAAATAGTAATTTCATTTTACTTTAGGGTTTTTTTATACAGAATGGGGAAGTTGGTGACATGTACAGCATTGATTCAACAACATGTTTAAGCACACACATTATTTTAAGCAAGCAAGTAGCTCTAATGAAGTAAAGAAATGCGTATTGTACTGTACTTGAAGACCTGAAAGTCTGAACAATCATTTTGATTTTTTATTCCCGCAGAATAGGCAATAGAAAAGCATTTACTTTTTTTAAACTTATTCATGCAGTAACTAATGGTTTGACTTTGGCCTGTGTTATTGTCTTGATAAACTTTCTTTCCAAGGTATTGCTTAGTTTACTCCAGACCAGTAAGAAAGCAAGCAAGCAAGCAAGATTGACACGGGGTTGTGTCTGAGGCCAGATTACCCAGAGGCAGAAAGTGGTGGGCAGCCTTCCTTGGGACCCTGTTCCAGTGACATAGTATGTCTTTTCATTAGAGAAAAACTGCTTTCAAAGGCATCATAGCAACTCCTGAAGGACGCTCTGACTTTCAAAATGGGACAGAGAGTTACTGTTTAACACTGAAATACTATTTATTAGATAAACATTACATTTAAATAGCAAGGAAACACATGAAACTATTGCAAAAGTTAATGTATTTTCTTTGCTGCAGCTTTGTCTTTCATGTTACTTTTCTCCATGAGTTTCATATTGGAGCAAAAGTTCAAAAAGCACCAGTAATATAAATTGCAGTTTAGCAGTTTACTTGCTCAGTGTGCATTCTCCACACTGTTCCATCACTGATTTCAATGTTTACTCCTGAATAATTCCTTTTTTTTATTATTATTTTTCTTTTTATTTTTTACAACTCAAGGAACTTCTCATTGGTGCAGGAAGAAAGCAAAAACTTCTGTGTGTGCAATATCAGTCTGCTGCCACAGCAGTGCGTGTCATCTTACATGCAACCTTTTGGACTAAATTCTGCTCTTAATTATACTTGATTCATGCTGTTGGCTTGCATACTTGTGTAGAAATTTAAGAGAGGAGAAAGATCTATTGCAAGACTGTTATGAGTACAGCTCTGCTCCCATGCTAATCTTACTTCACTGGTCACAACCAAGTTGCTCCTGATTGATACTAGTTTACCAGAGATCAGGTTCAAGCATGAAAATTAGCAGGAAGTAATAGACCTTTATTCAAAATAAAAATATTTTTCCTCATTAATCAGGACAGGCTATGGAAAACATAAAAAAAAAAGACTTTACATTTGCTGATATGTGGGAACATTTGCCCAAGTACTAAACCCTCCTTTAAAGAAAAATAGCATGTGCTGAATCTTTAGAAGAAGGCTAAACAGAGGATTAATTGAGAAGATTGGTTTCAGTTCTCCCCACCCTATTTTAATAGGCCTTTTCCCAATGGGTTTTGGGGAGTTTGGACTTTTAAACCACTTGTTTTTAACAGCAGTAAGAAAGAAATCTGGGAATTGATTTATCGTGAGGATTTTCCATTGTACTCAATGGACATTCTGTGCTGCCTTTTTTTGCATACTTTCTAGCTAATACAGATCTGCTGAAGTTTATACTTTGCATCAACCATTATCATATATCTTACTTAGACATTAAACACAAAAGACCTGGAGCATGCATTTAAAAAAAAAACAACAAAAGAACATTTCATGCTGATATTTTACAGCAACATATAGCTCTTATTTTCAGGTTGCTTGGGACCGTAAACTCTCTGATACGCTACTGTGCTTTAGAACTGCCGTGTATTAGCTGAGGACCATAGAGTTCGATCGAATCTGAGAACGAAAAATCTTCCATAACAAATGCAGCATTTGACCAAAGACCAAATCCTGGTTTCGTTTTGGGTCATAAAGGTGCAAGTCCCTCATCAATCAAGTTCTTTTTGAACCTATCTAATTCCAGGACATTAACTCCTAAGAGCCCCAGGAGCCAAAACAGAGAGGAAATTACTCCTTTTAACAGAGGATGCTCTTGTAACTGCGGCACCGTGACCCACCGACAAAGACAGCTGTGTCCCACGCCGCAGGAGCAGGAGCTCAGGGCAACTCTGCCCAGGGAGCTACATGTACTCTTGGTCATATCACAGGTGGGGACAAGCAGACAGAGGCAGCTATTTCTCCACATTGCTCTAACCTCCTGCTACTTAAAGCTCTGGCACAGAGCATTCTGATCCGGCTTTACTGCAGCTCTGCTTGGATTTGGTCTTGCACTGCATACGCCGGTGGAACTCGGACCAGAGTCAGGCGCACCAGGCCAAATCCTTGGCTCTGTTTGCGGACCACACACCCAGCAGGCTTAGCCTTACATCAGCTAGGAACAGCTAACGCTGGTCAAAAACCAGAAGGGGAATACTCCTGCTTTTTTTAACAGTGCAATTTTTAATTGTGAAAATGTTCTTCCAGGTTTATTTAAGCCACAGGAGATCAGAACAGCAGGCAGGGGATCAGCTCCCCAGAAGAGTATCCCAGGCACACCCCTCTCTCCAGGAACAGATATGCCCATACTATGGCCAGAAACTGCTGACTCCGTGATGCAAAGCACATGATCTGGCCCCTATACCACATTTTCTGTCAAAGCTGTACCTAGAATTTATGAAACTCTGGTGACTTTTTTTCTCCCCTCTGTTCTGTTTTAGATCACGCTGAGAATTCATCTGAGCATTCAGAGGTTTTTAATATCGTCTTTTTCTGGCTAAACAGACATAACGTTTTATTATTTCCCCACATTGCAGGCTTTCCAAAATGTACTGCTTTTATAAGTATAAATGTAAGAAGAGGGAGAGAAAATGGGTAATTATACATTCTATCCTTTCTTATCAAAGCTGTGTGTTGGAAGAGAGGGAGAAATTGAGAAAAATTGAGAATAAAATTTATTGTAGACATTATTTCTCATCTCAGCTGAATATCTTCCAACTAAGCTTCCTCTCCCAACCACTGTGGTTTCAAAGACTGTGTATAATACATCTAATATGCAAGGATTTAAAACTTTTTTTTTTCAATGCAAGAAAATAATGTTTCTAGACTAACTCAAACACCAGGAAAAAAAAAAGTGTGTTCAGTGATATCTCCCAGAACTACAGCTGCAATATGATTGTACAGAGATTTTTAAATACCTGGCTTGCCTATGGAAACCAGCTGGGAGAGAAAAAAAAAAAAAAAAAAAGAAAAAGAAAAAAAAACCAACTTATTCTTATTCCTACAGGAACCAGAAAGAAAGCACAATTAGTGGATGTTCTCACTTACTCTCCAAAAGCTGTAGCATGTGCTTCTTTCTCTAGGACATATATTAGTGATCTCAAAGGAGCATTTGCCTGTCACATTACACCCTGGAGCTTTGAATCAATATTTGCCTACTCCTGTCAACCTCCAGCACTTAAAAGTCATGACTCCTACCCTAGGCCACTATGTGATGAGCTCCCAAATCTTTAGATGTTTCTGTCTGATTCTTTCATTTTTCATTAGAAAGTTTAAATCACATTTTTAAATCATATCTTCCCTTGCCAGATATCCATATAGCATCTACAGTCCTGCCAGATCCAAAATATTAATAATATTGAGAAATACTTTTGGAAGTTCTTTACAAGACCTCTACTTGGGAGCCCTACCTGTGGTCAGCTCACTGTGGCTTTGTTCAGGTGTTATGTCTCCCTTAGTTTCACATCTATTCAGTGATGTTCATCCCCATATCTACAACTCAACTTTGCAAGCAGCTCAGCCAGAGAGCAAAAGCAAGCACATGCTCTCCTGCTATAGATCAGTTCAGCTCCCAGCTTCACATCTGTTTCTTGACCTGGCATCACCCCTGCTCCTTCTGCAGCATTGGAGGCTCCACAGCTGATGAGGTCAGTCCAAGGAGGGTTCAGCCCTCTCTCCTCCTTCTTTTTGTGAAGAGGGATGGAGGCTCTGGCAGATGACTTCTTCTGAGATAGCAAGATAAGAGTGGGGATGAGGCAGCAAGGCTGTTGGGTCTTTTCCTGATCCTCTTTTCTTCTTCCCTCCTATAGGATTAATATGGAATTCTCCCTCTCTCCCTCTCAATGTCCCCAGCTCATGCAAGAGAGTGAAGGAGTCCTCTGGGCTGTCCCTAGAAGCCCTGTTGGCTACTGGGATGTGGCAGAGGCAGCCAGCCAGGACTGCAAAGCATGCAAGAGCTGTGACCTCATACCCCATCGGGACCTTAGCGTCTATTGGATGTACTCTTGCTACTAAGAAGTTTTAAAATGGGGCAACACTATTTCTTCCTATCTGTCCTGGGCAGCACCAGTCAGGCTGGTCATATTCAATCACCCTAGCAGGAGATATGTTATGTCTAGAGCTGCTTTCCACTGACTTCTTTTATTGCTTCAACTACAAATTCCCTGGCACTCCCTTTTGTAAAATATCCACTTTAGAACTGTTTCTCATTACTTTTGGTGACCAAGCTGTACTTAAACATGCAGCTATCAGTTACACGCGCAGTTCAATGCCCATGTAGTAAAATTGGCTAATCAGTCATTCAGGCGAGAGGCAAGCTTGAAGTTTGGCCTCAGTTTCTGAGACAGATTATTGTCGTTCTTAGTATAAATTGTGGTTATACTATCCAGTTGTAATCAGCTACTGGAGTTACCCCAGCACCAGTGAGCAAATGAGGAAATCTAGACATAAACAATGCATTTTTCACCCTAGCATTAGAGCACAGATCAAATTCATTGAATTAAAACTGTACGGGATGACAGGAGTGTTATGAGTTAAGGCAAACCCAGAGGTTCACATGTACCTCATGGAAATTCAGTTCTGAGGTAAATGCATGCTTAGGGTTTGAACTTAACATGGGATAGACTTTTCACATTTCCCAATGCACTAAGCTCCTTTATGTCTATTTTGTGGCAATCTATTGGCTTTCTGATGCTACAGCATTGGATAGGTAAGAAACAGGAAGAATGGAAGAAGACACTGGTTTATAAGGATAAATTCTACCTAGTTAATGCTACGAAGCACAATGAATGCTTCCACAACAGTATCTTTAAAACTAGGTCCGGCCTATTGAGTAAGGCTGAAAAGGGAATAGCCGGGGAGGAGTACTGTTGCATCCCAAATTGCAATGGTCTGTCCTGTACTTTAGTATCTAGGAAATTATGGAGACAGTCCAGGCAGGTCCCCATCAGATTCAGAGTAAAGAATATGAAAGTCTTACATGAAATCAGGATAAAGTATTCAGGAGATTTAGGAAACCTAGCAGTCTGGAGACAGATGCCTGAAACATGGCAGGGAGAGAAAATGGAGAAACAGGTTGTCTGTGAAATTGGAGCAACAGTTAAGAAGTTTGCTACGTAGAAACAATATGTCCAGCAACAGGACAAGAGAGGGTGATGGTGAGAAACTCAGTAGGCTCTGGCTATCCTTTTTATCTTTGAGGTTATTCTTTATATACTGTTTTCAATTACTTGGTCCTAGGGACAGGATTAGCAGCTTTACATCTTTCATTGTTACTGTACTTGTGAAAGAAATTGTATTTATTTACATCTTTTAATCTCTGTAGGTCCTATTAAAGGACTTACATGTGGCTTGGATCTTTCATGAGGGGCATGAAGACTTACGTACATCTCAGACACTCAGGGGCAAAGTCACAGAGAGCAGAGCTCTCCATCACGTTGATACATAACCAGGAATCAGTCAAAGGAATCGAATGAAGTGCAACATCTCCAACAATATCTCACAACGGGACCGATTTTGATTATCATTTCAAGATTTTTCTCAACCGCTCCATCTCCTCTTCCTTGAAAGTATTTACTGGCACACTGTCTTCTTGCCCTCCACCACACGTTCTACAAGTCTGCTACATCAAAGAAGGGTCATTTTGTATACTGATAGCAACTCAGAATCTCAAAGTTACCTGTGCACAAGGTCAACTTTTTTTAATTGGGGAGGGCAGGTAAAGAAAGCAAGGCTAGCAAATTTCTAGCAGAAAATAAAGTAGCATATTTTCTACTAGATTCTTCCCGGCAAAATTCTGCCTCTGGAGTAATACAGACAATTCTCACTGACCTCAGCAGGAATCGTGGGTGACTGTCTGAGGGCAGAGTTGGTCCCCTTGATTTCTTTGTGGATCAAGGAGGGAGAAACTGTTTGATCCAGGATTGCCATGTCCACCAAACATATCCACTACCTCATAAACATTTTGTACATGCTCACATATTACCTTGCACCTCATATTTCACTTTTGTTTGTGAAACAACAAAAAAAAAGAACGTTTTTCCTCTGTTCTATTTCTGTGAACAGTAAATCAGACTTCGGAAAGCTCATAATTTTTGCTTATAGGAGTCAGATTGATAAAAACTGTTCTGAATACAGAGCTGCACCCTCATTTTTCGATATTCCTTTCTTGAATTGGAATCTGTTAAACAAGCGTCCGGTTCTTGGTGGGTACCTCCTGATAATATAAGGATGGTATGTCAGAGGAAGGAACCTAATAGCAAATATCATAGAATGATGTAAAAATGAGATCACACATCTC
This sequence comes from Baryphthengus martii, assembly GCA_013396935.1. Taxonomy (NCBI): domain Eukaryota; kingdom Metazoa; phylum Chordata; class Aves; order Coraciiformes; family Momotidae; genus Baryphthengus; species Baryphthengus martii. Next base: position 143,691 of record VWZK01013489.1, on the reverse strand, counting down.
TTCTAGTGAAGAAGAGAGATACCAGATATATGCCTAAGAAGTTTAATGAAAGATAACCTGAAACTTCATCTGGATTTAGACACTTAAGTTATCCCTTTGGTTCTCAGTGGGTCACTCTTCATTATTTTAAAGATGTCCTGCAATGAATATTCATTATTTACTTAATATCTTGTTTAAAGCTCTTGGCTAACAGGCCTAGGATGGAGTAATTTCCCTGAGCAGAGGAACAACAAGGGAATAAGGGAGAGGCAAAACACTGCTGCTGTCAAATCTGCATCATCATGGATGATGAGGAGAGTGAGACTCAGGATGCTGAGGAGAGCGAGACTCAAGATGCTGAGGAGAGCAAACAAAGCTGGGTGCGACTGTGCTGCTCAGAGGCATGGGCAAAATGCTCATACAGCAGGAATAAACAGTCACTGGTAAAACAAGAAAAAGCGCTGGGAAGGAAAATAATCCCAGGTTTCCATTTGTGTTTTTTTATACTTGTATTTCCTTACTCCTCCTCTATCTCATTACCTCTTACATCCTCCCTGGTCAGAAGAATGATTACTTTCCTGTCCAGAACCTTGTTCCCTCTTTCTCCAGCATGGTTTTCAGGTCATTCCTCTACAAGGTAGGAGGTATGAATTTTAGGCCCTAAGATGTGGATGGAAGAGAAACGTGGTAGCCAAGCCTCAGGTTAGTGTTCTGGTGGCCAGACTGACGTATGAAGGATGGGAACCATGTTCTCCACCATCAGCTATGTGGATCTGGGCATTAACTTTTTCTAATCAGTATGCGCCCCCTTGATTTTCCAAGCCAAGCCCACCTTTTAGGATGTATCAATACAAATAGGAATGTTCTAAAGAAAGTACTCTCCTCACTGCCTTGGTATTGTCTGCAATGTGTTTGACCAAGTCTTGACTTCAAAACTATATAGAAAATAATGTTTTCACCTCATGAATGCCATTTCATTTCTCTTTTCCTCCTTTTAAAATCTCTTTTTATTTTCTGTGTGCGTCTCAGCTACGTTTGGTAAATCATGAGCTAGGGGTCAGTGAGATATTGCCATGGTTTGACATTGATTTGACAAATACTGACTAATCCTAACAAATTTCCCACTGATTACATTTCAAGATACAGTTTTGCCACTGGATTAAAGAATAGGGACTTTGTAAAATATCTTTGAGGGTGAGCGAATTTCTCAGATTAGTACAAGGAGAAGAATGGAAAGGATTGCAACTAAAACACACACAAGAAAATATTGTTTTCTAAGTACAAAGGAAATGTGCTGAAAGATTTTACAAAAGGTAGTTTTTAGACTCAGTTTTAAGTGCATTGGCTCAGGTGCTTTCTTTTGCTGTGATTAAACAATGTACAGAATAAAATAATATTTTGTATAGAGAATCTCAAAACAATCTGAAAAGTACAGTCAGTCCTGAGAAATTTTCTTCTCCATTAACTTAAACTAGCCACATAATCCAGTGTAAGTCTGCCAAGTCCTGCTTCACTGACTCTAGTATTTTGACTTTCTGGAGTTTCCACTATATCAGGTTTAACTATATAAAATGCAAGCAAAGAAATATAAGACACATTTAGCTGACAAATCAGATGACTTGACATATTTTCACGTTAACCTTGACACACAGATAGGCAGCGTCTGAGAAAATAACACCTCCAAAGGACCAAGGATGCTTTTTTATATCCAGTACTTCAGCTGACATAACTGTTGACACTTCACAGAGACAATTAATATACAATGAACCTTACAGGATGGAGAAGGAAAAATACAAAAAACTGGTAACATTCTCCTCTAACTAGACCTAGAGAGAGAATTAGTTGTAAAGGGAGCTGTCGGGGCTGTAGCACATTGTGTTGTGACACTCCATGGAAGAGAAGAAGCCTGAAAATAGATCAGTGCTTAATCATCAACAGTGATCTTCAGTGAAGATATTTAATATCTGAATCTGGCTAATACTAGGGGAAAAAAGAACAAGTATTCAAATGCTGTAAACACTTGTGATGTTCAGAAATGCTGCCCACTCATTATCCCTTTTTCCTTCTGTTGGTTTTCTGGCTCTTTACCATCTCCAGAAAAACATCCTTTGATTTATTTACTCACGGCTTTTATGTTTCCATGAACTCCCATGTTACCAAGCTTTACAACTCAAATGTTTTCTGAAAATGCATTTCAAAGTCATTACAAACTGCTAAAGGATGCAGAATCTTAAATTTGTCTATGCACACAGTAGCAGCATAGTGCCTTTACCCAATAAGAAAATACAAACAATGTCATGCAGCCTAATACATGGGAACAAAAATAATTTCAATAATGAACATCAAATACTGAAAACATGATATGCATTTAGAACAAAGAAAGCAAATTTATTGCATGCTTTCAAACATATGAGTATTTTTTAACTTTGTTTTGTGTCTGTTTTTTTCACTTTTATTTTCTAAAATTACTTGCAACAAATGTTGAAAATCATTCATTCATTGACATTTAATATAAAACGTATTTTGTCTAGCAGGGACAAGGGAGAGAAGAAATATTTCTGATGACATTACCATTTCTGCCCCACTTTAGAGGTCTAGCTAAAATGCTATTTAAATCTGATTGAATTCTGCTCCCCTTTTTCATTTTTCAAAACAATGGCTATTTAGGCAATGGAATATATTTTTCCATGTGTCTGTGTATTGCTTGCAAACTTTGCCTTTATGGCTTCTGAACGGATTGTTACAATGCATATTGCTGAGGAAAAAAGACCTAAAAAACTGTGAAACAATTCACATCTAAATCATAGTCCTAATCATAACTGAAAGCGTATTCCCAGTACATGAATTTCAAATCTACCTAAATATTTGTGCTCTGTGTATTACTGCACTCATCCTATCAGCATCAAAACAATATCATGTGAGGTTATTATTTGCGACTAATAACTACATTCAGTTATATAGCTTGAATAGTGATTACTTCTAGAGTACAGTTCATCCCCAGTGTTAAAACAATACCTTGACTATATTAATCCTTCTGAAATATTTTTTTTACATCTGAAAAAGAAACACAATTTGCTACATTAGTGACTTTCCAGTTTACTTCGAGTGGAAGACTATTTCATTCCTTTCACTTTTAGCGTGATAGTCAAGAAATGCTGAATATTTCAAGACAGCATTCACAAATTTTGGGTACTGCTGTCAAGCTCAGACTTATACTTTTACCTGAGTCCAATTGACTGAGAAATTACTTCATTAACGGTGGCTTTGATGAAGATTAATGCTGATATTTTTATTGTTTCCTAGAGATATTTTTTCTAAGTATAGTATCATAGAATCTTTAAGGTTGGAAAGTACCTCCAAGATCATCATGTCTAAGTATGTTACATGACTGACAACAAAATGAAATTTTTCTATTGATTTAAATGTCCAGCAGGTATTCATGGAAATAATAAATCAATTAATAAAGTCAAAAGTTGAGAAGATTTGAAAAACCAAATTCTTACAGCAGTGTAAATTTATCCGTGTTCATTTTGAATCTAGATTCCGGGTGGCACTTAGTATGAAAAAACCCACATAAATTAGGCAATAGAAAAATCTAGCACAGGAATTAAACGTTCAAGTTGTTTTTAAGAATACATTTTACTTTATGTAACTGGTGCATTGGTCACATAATAATGGAGGAGACTAAAATCTATAATCATAACAGCATCCTTGCATTAGACAGAGGTAATGCATGGTGGAAAATAGAAAATATTTCAGGCAGCAAATGTCATCTGTGTATCCACACGTGAATGCGCTCTAGCAGATTACACTTTTGTACAATCATTACTCAGTGTCTCAATCAGGCTACTCACATTTTAATTTCAATTTGATTTAATTGCAAGAATTGTAATTTCAAAAGAAATTATCAGTACAGAATCCAATAGTATTTTATCTTAATTACAACTTATTCTTCATGTCATCTATTCTTCTCTGAGGATGATGAATAATTGATTACATGATTTGCCACAATTATTTGATGAATAATCAATGGCATTCAATCAATTTGTTTAGCGATTGTACTTTGCAATTTACATTTAAGTAAAAGATTAAGATCTTCTGCGCAGTTAAATAATGAACTATGTTTAAATAATGTTAAAACCGTAACACAGTGAAACAAAAGCTAATCAATTTAGGGTTGTGATTTACACTTGTGCCATTACAGAGAAGGAAAAGGACAAATGGTATGGTACATTATCCTTAATTTCTAAATTTTTAAGTAAATTGAATTTAATAGGAAGAAAAGATTCTTAAAATCATCATGGATGTTTATCCAAAATAATGTTTATTGCCTTGTATCAAGTTTTTCTCTGTGTGGTACTTACTTACAAATCTAGGTTGATCTTATGAAACAGCTGATCGCCAAGTATCTCTGGATGTGGGATTAGACATAAGCTCTCAATGTTGTTTCATCTCTCTGCCCCGGTTTTGACTGGGATAGAGTTAATTTCCTTCCCAGTAGCTGGTACGGTGCTGTGTTTTGGATTAAGGATGAGAATAATGTTGATGACACACTGATGTTTTAGTTGATGTTACACAGTGGTCAAGGACTCTCCAGCTTGTTATCCTGTCCTGCCAGCAAGTAGGCTGGGGGAACAAGAAGTAAGGAGGAGACACAGCAAGGACAGCTGACCCCAAATGGCCAAAGGGATATTCCATACCAAATGACGTCATGCTCAGTATATGAACTAGGGGGAAAGCTGGCCAGGGGCCACTGCTCGGGAACTGGCTGGGCACCAATCGGCGGGTGGTGAGCAATTGCATTGTGAATCACTTGTTTTGTATATTCTAATTTATTGTTATTATTTTCTCTTCCTTTTTTGTCCTATTAAACCGCCTTCATCTCAACTCAAGAATTCTACTTTTTTTTTTTTTCTTATTTTCTCCCCCATGCCACTGTAGAGAGAGGAATGAGGGAACAATTGTGTGGTGTTTAGCCACCTGTCAGGTTAAACCACGACGCTCTTCAAGTGGGGAACCAGATAGAACCAGAACACCAGAAGGTTGTTCAATCTCTGTGCCTCCTGTTCCAACAGAAAAACCTCCAGGCAATGAAATGTCCAACTCAGAGAAAATTCTGTAAAAAAAACATGGTAGCCTCATAGGCATACAAATAGGAGTCTAATGCCTGGTGGGACTGGGAAACAGATATGAAAATACTGGGTTTCCAAGTATTTATCTGGAACTAGAGAAGTGCAAGGAGTTTTGCCATTGTTTCTTGAATATGGCTTAGATTCATCTGAGACCACTCAGAAGGCAGAGTACAATCATCCACGGCTGGAATAGCTACAGAAACAGTGGGATATTTTCCAAGAGCTTCTCCAAATGTCACTGCAGCTAGCAGGACTGACTCCATCTCCAGTGGGAGGGAGCACAAGGCACAGCAGCGGATCTCAGAAACAGGACTGGGATTGCTTACATGTATTGTAAACTAAACGTTGTTCGCTTCATCGCAGTCAAGTTGCCCATTTTATTCTAGTCCAGAGGAGATAACTAGGCTAGAAGAACAAATGGAGAAGTCTGTGGACAAAGGCAGGGCATGAAGCCTTCATGAGGATAACATTTTAGCCCAGGTAGAGAGGACATAGAGGGTTAAAAGGCTAGGGAAGATGCCTGGGAATGAAATCCATAAGAAACTTTTTTTAGCTGGACATGCAAGGATTCAGCTGACTTTAAAATAGAGATTAGGAAGGACCATATAGCCGAGCACATTATGGAGCCATAAGAAAAGGCCAAACCAAACAAAACAGGGGAAAACTCAGCAGGAGGGCTCTTACACAAAATCGACTATTGCAAAAATAAATCAGAAAAGGAGACCCTGTAGCCTTGAAACAATACTTGAACTGAAAAATCTGAGAGGCCCTCCCCTCTCCCAAATGCAAACATGCATTCTAGTTTTGTCCTCACTCCATATCAGGATGCAATTCCCTCCCTCCATGCAAGCTACACGCAGGTTTACATGGGAAAAGAAATCAAACCTGGATGCTGAGATGTAATCATAGTACTCATCAGTCTATTCCCGATTTGAATGACTGGTGACCACGTTTCCAGCTACCCTGCAAAGACCACCCAGCACTTGGAGTAAGTCTAATGTACATTGTTGAGAGTCCTGAGGATACAGAGGAGGAAAGTAGTACACTACTAAGGTAGTGGGGAAAGTAACACTCTTAACCAACGATATTTTGAAAATTTGCTATTAAGACTGGATTTTTAAAGCCTATCTGATAAAGAACATATTGCTGGGCACAAGTCAATAAGAAGAGTAGGGTTTATAAGAATTAGCATTTGAAAATATGGGCTTAATTGTTTCTGCCAGTCCACATTATTTGATTCCAGTTGAAGTGGCCCAGAAACACCCAATGTAGTCCTAGAACAAGGTGCTCTTGCTAATATTAATCATTGATATGCTTCTATATAGCTTTTTGTCTGAAAAGCTCAAGTGCTGCACAAAGATTAAGCAAGCCTTACAGCACACGTGGTGTAAGATAGTTTCATTCTTTGCATGCAAACAGGGAAACTGAGATATTCGTACAGCTACTAAGAAGGACAAATGGGAAAAGAATGGCCACTCTATCCATTGTGGGCTCCCTTCCTGAAGGAAAACTGAGAAATAAAAAGAGAAGGTGTAGACCAAATGTACAGTGTTGTAGAAAGTGAGCACCAGAAATTAAAGTATTGCTCCTCCCCAAAAGAAGCTGTCCTATGCTTCATACCACAGAGAAAAGCTAAAACAACACAATTTGACCTTGTAAAAAATCAGAATCTTACCCCTAATCTAACAGAAATTTTGTTTTAAAATGCATGGTAAAACCACCAGGTAGACATCTGTGGAGTGGCCTGATGAAGACCGCTGTGCTTCATTCAAACTCTCCATCTCCAGGCATGGCCTTTTCCTATTCCCCAATACTTAAATTGGTTTAATAATTGGACACCATAGTCTGACTTGTATCTTCTCTATTGGCTGAATTCAACAACTCTAAATCATAGGATCAGGGCTGGAAAGGACCTCTGGGGGCCATCTGGTCTGGCCATCTCTTCCAAGCCAGGCTACAAAGCTACATAGACGTTAGATTACATTTTTGCTACCTAGCTAAGGAGTTATTTTTGTTTGCCTATACTGTGTGTAAGATTTCAGTATGAAAACATAGGGTATTTTAAAGATATTTTAAGAAATATTTAAGGTATTCACTGGAAGAGGTAGGACTGGTGAGGAAGGTCTGATGGATTGCTCTTGGCATTTCCTTCCAGGGTACCTGTGTGAATCATTATGGATGTTTTACTCCCTACTTCAAAATCACACGAAAACTTTTCATATTTTTCATTTTTAAATTTTAAGCTTTTGCAACACAGGCCAAAAGTTGTGTTCTTCACATGAAATTCATGATAACTGTCAGTACTACTTTCCGGAGAAAAATTTGAAATATAAAACGTATTGTAGAATACACTTCTCATACAATAGGTAACAGTCTCACGGAACTTGGGGGTTTTACTATGTTAAGGTAACAAAGCTGGGACTCAAGCTTTTTAAACTTGCTTATTGGTAGTTTGTTTATACAGGGGGTTTTGCATAAATATATTTGAAATATTTAATAAAAGTTTAAGATATACAAATAGATGTTGTAACTCTCAGCCTTTTCTATGCGCAAGTTTTCCTTATATGCTTTCTCAACCGACTCCATCGGCAGACTAGACTCCATCCTTGGATTATTGAGACTTGAAAGGAATGAAAAGTGCATGCAACTAAAAACTGCAAACAGTACCTGAGGGCAGAATGCAACAAAATCACAGAAAAGCCAAGCAGCTCCCATGGAAAGTGTGAAAAAAATCTTGTAGAATATTACAGCCCCTCCCCCAGTACATGCATTTTCAGGTTGTATTTTTTTAATCTTATTTTCTACTATTTGCAGCAGTAGTTTGGGTTATGGGTGTATATTCTCCCTGACACACACAAAGTCCTGTAGGTCCAAGAAGAAAATTGACTGTGTTGTTTCATCAGGACTACAGTTGGTAATGTGGACATGCTTTATTTTGGTTCATGCTGTGAAAAATAGAGCAGGTTGCAACACTATTAAAGCAGTGATGCTGGATTTGCATTGCAGACGTGACTATAGAAGGGGTAGGTTGCATCACTGTAGTAAACTTCCCAGGCTACCCATATGGTTAAGTAGGAACTAAGAGTTTATAGCTTAATTAGAGGCATTTGTAAGTGAGGATCAGATAAACAGACATACAACTTAAAAGAGTGCATTGGCCATAAATTCTTTCATTCCAGATTCAGATCTGCTAATATATGACTGTAAACACCTTTGACAAGGTTATTTAAAAGCCAAGCAATCTTATTTCCTATGCCTTTGGAACCTGAAGTGAGAAGAAGTAAATGACGGAAATCATGCAATGCTGCCAGCGCAGCCTAAATGTATTTAGATCTTAGTGATAAGTGCTACAGAAATGCTTGAATAGGTGACAGGGAAGGACACAGGACACGGGACAAGCAACTCTATGGAAGTAGATGGCGACAAGCAGCCCTTTTGCCATCTTTGCCATCCTTCTCCTCGTACTCTCTTTAGAATGCATTCGGGTTTTTTTCACATTTCTACTTCATCCTTCAGGGTTTTTTTCTTAAATTACAGGGGAAATACAAATTCATTCTGACAGAAAGAGTGATAGAGCCTGCCTCTTCGGAGGTTTCACCTGTCTATACAAGTGTCTTTGCTTTCTCTCTGAAATGTTCCATGCAGAGGCAATCTGGAAGTGTTTATTTTCAGATTTGGTTAAAATTTAAAAGGAAGTGGTTACCAATGCAGTGGTAATACTATGGATATCCAGGCAGGCTGGAAGGAAATGGCAGAGTGGAGCATCCAGGCTTAGAATTGGAGCTGAAACTTTGGAAGTTTATCACTCCTTTTCCCTAAGTGGGAAGAGTTTGGGATCGTTTAGAAGGCACAATGTTAATCACCTTCCAGTCTGCAACTACAGAAAGAAAAAAAAAAAAGTGACATTGAGTTAAACGCCTTCATTGTTACTCATTGTTTATTTGAACACTGCGAGACAACTAGAGAACCGGGAGGAGCTCCATTCATGTCGCTTAAAGGATGTGAGATGTGAGCAATTAAAACAAGGGCTGCAAACTCCAATAGCTTAACCAGATACCAGATAATATAAGCGAAGGGATTGAAATGTATACCTGGCTACTTCAGTGTCCCTTTAACACCTACTGCATTAGTTTTGCTACCTTATTTACATTAATACCAGGGCTGCTTTACTTTGGGAAGTGCCCTCCCCCTGTTAACCCTTTTCATGGAGCTTTTCAAAGCTGGGCAGGTGCCGGCTCCACCACAACCAGGAAGGCGAGGGCGGAGAGAGAGGGGCGATGCCGAGGGCCGAGGAGTGCGATGGTCCCAGCCCCGTTCTCTCCAGCAGTGCCCCGGGTGCAGTCGGTGGGTACGTGTGGGCCACAAACACATCCGGAGCGGGCTCCACCACCCACCTCTGCACACATCAGCAGGAAAAGATTTTAACTGACTTTCCCTCTCCTGCTCCCTAGGCGAGAGCCAGCGGCGAGGAGACGGCCTCAGAGCTCCGTCTGACCAGGTGGAACAGAGGTGGGAGCCCGCTCGTCCTCCGCCTCCTTCCCGAACGTCCCAAACTGGGGAGAAAAAGGGGTTTATGACAAGTTTTGCCGTACCCTACTAAGCTNGCGGGGGTCCTGCGCCCCGGTCGGGGTTTGTATCGCCAGGGCGTGCCCGAACCCGGAGCCAGCACTCGGCAGCGCCGCTGGAGTAGCGCCGTCCTGCACGGAGTTGTTGGACGGGGACTGCGGGCTCGGGAGAGCGGGGCTTGGGGGGTCTCGCCGAGCCCCGCGGCGCCTGTCGGGCGTGGGGGATGGCGCGGC